>OZ038500.1:8188215-8358215 GCA_964036315.1 Acanthosepion esculentum | reverse complement strand
ATGCAACTTTGTTTCGGTGCATTTAATTGCACCTTGACTGGTGAGAACCAAAATTGTCTACATGAAAAAATTATAATAAATAATTATTGCTCTACTATTGGAATTGAGCCCTCTTTTGAATTAATGCTGTGATCATTAGAATTTATATATTATTTTCATTCTCATTATATATATATATATATATATATATATATATATATATCTTTGCCGTGCCTTTAAAACTGTAAATTTAAAAAAAATAAGTTACTCCAAAATTCGCTTGACGAGGAAATGGAACTAATGTCTTTAATTTAATAACAAAATTAAATTCAAAGCTTTTAGCTTCCATTTTTGAAACATGGTTATTACTGTGTAGCGAAAAAAATATTTTAAATCAATTAATTTATAATATTAATGCTCTGTAAATTGAGCACTATTGTGTAAAAATAAAAATATCTATAAGAACACTGGATTATATATCTTACTGTTCTTTTTTTTTATTATATATATATATATATATATATATATATATATATATATATATATATATATATATAATTAATACAAATATAAAATTTGTGACTTAGCTGATTGATGTTATATTCATCATCCCGACTCTAGAGTTTCATAGACAAACCTTTTAGTAATCGTTTTGTCCACCAAGAACGTCATTCAAGTACTCTACAATTTATTAAGAAACTTTATTTATGACCAACTGAATTCACCACATTACATAATCTCTCTCTCACACACAGTAAACTAAATATGTAACCTTGTAAGCTTTCCTCTTCATATTGAAAATGAAATTGGATACGCAAGGAATTTAAGTCTTTTCATCATGTATACTAAGGATACTATGAACCGAACAGATACTATGAACCGAACATGTGAGCAACGACAAAGTTTTAGAGAAAATGGAAAGAAATAGGAAACTTAAAGTATACTTAAAATGTGGAAGAGACAGATGAAATTTCCAGGACACATAATGAGGAAAGATGACTGGGAAAATCTGATACTCACAGGATAGATTGAAAGCCAAGCGTGACACAGAGAAACAATGCATAACCTAGTTAGTGAGCTTGAGTTAATGGTGGCGGGAGGGGGTCACGCTATACAAAGGTAATTATTTTTTTTTTGAAGGGGTTAAAAAAAAATCATGCATTTTCAGTGATTGTTTGCATTATACGGAGGTAAACACTTCCCAAAATTTGAAAAATAAACAAATATCAAAATTTGTTTCGGGATCCCTATTTGAGCATCTCTTGGCATCTTCATCTTCATCATCGTATCATAAGAGTATCATCATCATCATAATAGCAGTATCATCACAACAGCATTATCATCATCATAATAGTAATCGTTTCATCACGATTGATACTCTTCAGGTGTGTACATGAACAAAGCTTTGGTGTAAAGGTCTGTAAAAAGTGAAAATACTTTTGATACAACCTAATATCGAATAACATTAATGATATAGTGGTGTCACTATATAGTCTTTAGATCTGTATATTGAATACACTTGAGTGCAGAAGTCTGTTAAATAAAAGTAAAAATACTATTGATACTACTATTGCATTGAATTGCAACACCATGTTGAAAATGATGGGAGAGGCCATCATCACAATCATATATATATATATATATATATATATATATAATATCATCAATTGAATTCGACGTATGAGGGCCAAGCAGATCAGTTCCTAGAAACTGAGAGCCCAATGCCGACACATGAGATTTGATTATACTGGTGAAAGTTTTGTGTAGGACCATCCACACTTTTTGAAGGGATGAATACAGAGACCTTGTGCACTGAGTGCCACAAGGTCCCCAAATGACCCTCCACAGGTTTTGAATTCAGAGTTGTCCTTCTCCTAGACCAGTTGCCATCCAAGGCTATAGAACCCAGTCTGTCCTGCTATTAACCCATAGCTGGAGGGAGAAGAAGAGGATTCACACCTTTCCCAAGGGTATTAGCACGGAAGTGAATGTAATGGATTCAACTGGAATTCGAATTCGGCTCTCCGATTCCTCAATCCAAGCCGTTATCCATTACTCTACCGTGCGTGCACACACACACACACACACGTACGTCGTGTGTGTGTGAGATAGTGCCATCATCTCCAAACTCACTGTCTAAAATAGGTACCTCCATGAGATCCCTAAAATATCAGCATACTGTGATGAAGGATCAAAGTATTTTTTTAAATGAAAATTTTTACTCATTTTTAGATTTTGATTAAGAAACTTGTTTTTCTTCACCGGTTGTACTTTTAGCATAGAAAATTTTCACCTCTTTTTTTTTTGTAGTGACAGGCACATTCATTTGGAAATTCTTGCAGAAGTCAAATAATTATCAGATTTTAATGTAATTTTCAGAACTTCACAGATGAATGAAATTATTTTTGAAATTTTTTTTTATTAGAAAATCTTGGTTAAAATATTTTTTTTAACATTTTTCAGCCCCTTACTTAATTTTATGAAAATTTGAGAAATTTAAGTAGATAATTTTTAATGACTATATTAGTTAGAACAGAATACTTTGAAGAATTTAAATCATCAAATTTTTTTTGTGCAAAATTGCATCCGATCTTACCGAAAATGTTTTCTGAATTGAAAAACAAAAAACGCCAAAAAACTAAGAAATTATTTAATTACAGAAGCTTTTAATTGCTTTTATGAATAATATATATTAAAGACAATATTGTCTGATTTTTCAACAGAAAATGAATTTTTTATTTTAAATTGAATAATTTATAAAGGTTTTAAATCTTTTAAATTTCATTTTCGATGAGATAATTCTTAGGAAATATTGTTATCAAGTAAAATTATATTTACTAATCATATATTGTAAAGCTTATTACAATCTGATGACCTTGAATATTTTTAAAAGAATTTCGATTTGTTTTTGTACGTGAGATTACATGCAGAATTTCTGAAGTATGGATGTACAAACTGATAAATCTAGCATTAAAAGGCTGTGTGTTTTAAGGGTTGTCCCCCCCACCCTGCCTTACAACACAAAAAATCTATCGTCTCCACCACAATACTTAACTATGAACACGTTCAGTTGATTGACTGTCAATAAATTGATTAACACATCAGTAAAACAAGACTCTGTAGTTAAGAAATGTTTGTATATAACATTTTATGCTATAAGTAATATTTGTTTCAAATCAGATTAATTTAACTTTAAATTTGCTAATTTTACTGAAATAACCTTTCAGGAATATATATTTTATTTTTGCAAGATTTTTAAAACTGAGGATTTTTGTTTATATATCTGTCAAAAATGGCTGTTTTGTTCAGTTTTACTGAAAAAAAAATTATTCTGATTAATATAATTTCTGTTTGAAATACTCCACAGAGTATTTTGCTTACTGGAAATAGTAAAGTTTAAATCCTTTAGCTTTCAATTAAAGCTAAAATGAAAGTTTCAAGAAAGCTTTTTCTTATTTTGCAAAATTCATTTTAAACCTTATGTATACCAAATTAGTGGCAGTACCTAAAATGGCTTTGTTTTTTTTTTTTTTTTTTTTTTTTTAAGAAACAAAAAAAAAATCCTAATTTATTTCCTGTCCAAAGTAATTTGAGAGAGAGTGAGACGTAAAATGTCAGGTAAGATACAAAGGAAATGCTGGTTAACTTGACAGATGACAAATTGTCCAAACAGTTTGATTGTCTATATTAAGATGTGCTATATTTATGTGGGAAGAGTGCTCATTGTCAGAGAGAGTAATTCTGGACATGGTTTGAAGATTACTTCAGGTGTTGAAACTGACAGTCACCTTGCATGTTCACACATGAATCATATATACAGTGTGTGTCAGGTAACTGAGAATAAAATTATCAAGAAGCAAAAAAGGTTTTCAGCAGACTAAATACAGGTTAAAGTTTAAAAAGCAAATGTTTTCAGGACTGGGTTTGAAAGCAACTGCTTGCTTCGATTCTTACTCATTTTGGCCATCACATCGTTAATTATGGCTTTCCACATACCCCCTTCATATTGTGGGACTGCTGGTTGTTGTTCTTCAGATTGGGAGACGTTGGAAGAGACATGTTAGGGGTGATGGGATTGTGGAAATTCTTGGCAAGCCATGTAGGAAAGAGTAGGGTGCTTTGGAATATGTACAGCCACGCCCATAATCCATGGCTAAACAACTGTTTCTAGCATCTTGATGTAAGCTGTGGCATTAACTCTAAGACTCTGTAGAAAAAGTGTGGCCATATAACATGGCCTTTGTTGTTCCCAGCGCCCCAAGATCTTCACAGATTTGGTGCCTATTACTGTAAGTGTCGCCATAGGATCCACGCAGAACCAGGTGTCATTGCTTCCATTGACCAAGCCATTTTCAAGAAGCTTGCTGTCTCTATAGATGATCTCTAGCGTCATAAGCCTGACATAACTTTGCATTTCCTTTGTCAGATTGGAAGCTTTCTTACCTTTAGCCAATTGCCCTGCAGCGGAATCGTATTGCTACATTTATAAGAAAATTTGACCCTGATGATGAACGATGACGCTCGAAAGTACTTGGTTGTCTTTTGGAAAATATATATATCAATATAATTTTGAAATAAAAAGTCTCATTTGAAAATATGAGAAAATACAAAAGAAAATCAGCAGGACTAAGTTGTCTTTGGCGTTTAATACAACGTGTATATATATATATATATATATATATATATATATGCACATTTCATTAAAAACGACTGACAAGGTGCTTTTATTTAGTTTTTTTATATAATTTCTCGTGCGATCTAATAAAGTTGAAATATAATCCTTGAAAATGGCTAAATGTATAGTCGAAAGCGCTCGGATAAAAAGAACATTCGGACAGTTTTTATATAATTTATCCTCTGAAAAGAAAAACTTTATTAGATCGCACGAGAAATTATATAAAAAACTAAATAAAAGCACCTTGCCAGTCGTTTTTAATGAAATGTGCATGAAAGAAGGATTGCTGCCTAAATACACAAATATATATATGTGTGTGTGTGTGTATTTTAATTGCACACTGGTTTTATGAATTTTATTTTCATTTCAGAGATCCAGTTATTCATATATTCAGCGAAACAGCACAAGTTCAGAAACAGTATTCCATGATTGGCTTTGGTGGATTTTCAGGGATTTACCTTTCCAATATTTGGTCAGTGAAATTACATTTGTTATATTCAACCATTGTTATATCTATATTATTAATTATTATATCTATATTCAACCATTGTACCCTCTGACCCTTCTTCCGTTGTCTGTCTTCATACTCAACCATCTTGGTATTCTGAACAAGAACACTTTATTCAGTCCAGTAGGTTAGATTATTCTCATTCCATTTTCCATGCTTAGTTAAGCAGCATCAAGTTCAGTCAGTACTTAGATGGGGGACCACTTAGGAGCTGGGTACTCTAAGAGACCTCCTACAATCTGAAATATGTTTTGACTTTAAATAACCGCCAAAAGGTTCATCAGCTTTAAAAATAACAATCAATTGATCAATCAATCAATTAATTGACCAATCGATCGATCAGTTGATTGATCAATTAATAAATCAATCAATCACTTGGTCAGTCAATGAATTGATCAATCAATCAGTCAATCAATTGATCGACGAATCGATTGATCGATCAATTCATCAATCCATCCATGTTTAGGAGATATTTACCATTTTGTTCTGCCATCTTTCAGACAATTTTATAATTTCTTTCTTAGCAAACAATTACTTTAAGTGTCTTTTGCAATCTTCCCAGAAACAGGACCTTTTTATTTTCTTTAAGAGAATGCTGCTGCAATGCTATGTTGATCTGGTTATAATCCATATCAGACAAGCTGCCGAGAATACAAGATGTGAGTTCCAATCTTGTTGGAGGTAGCTATCTTTCTACTAAAACTGGTAGTTGTGATTCGGACAACGAAAGTTACATATTCTGCTTCATAGGCAAATGAAAAACTGACATCTCAAATTGTTGATTATGACTGAATGACATCTACAAACCTTCCTCGCCCAAATTTGTAGACAAATTCTACAGATGCATGCTGGGATTTCTTCTTAACCAATAAAAATGTGCAATTTTTGGTCTTGTCTCCACATCGTTCTTCTTTCTTGCCTTGAAGTCAGAATGTTATAACCACTTGACTGTATCCCTTTTTACATGTGTACAAAATTCTTACTTTATGAACTTTTTGCTTGGTTACTATTGCTTTGCTTTTGACGTGCAATATACATATTTTTTTATTACTATAAACATTATTTTAGTGGCTACATGTGTTTGGGTTGCTATTCCCGTTTTTTATTATTATTAAACAATGACATTAATAACAACTGACCTAGAGTGGGAAGTCTTATTAAAGAAAGATTGTGCCTCTGAGTAGGACTTCTCAATTTCGTCCAGTTTTTATTAATTTCAATGTTTAAAAAAATAAAAAATGAGGGATAACAACTTCAACACATGTAGCTAATAAAAATAATGTTGGATAAAAAATACTTTTAAAAATTATATATATATATATATATGATGGACTCTCCCGTCGTTTTTGACGTATGAGTGTCTTTCAGTTCAGTTTTTATGTTTGTTTCATATGAGACAAGAATCCTGCACAGGATTTGCAAACAAATCCACACGAAGGGCATACTGAAGGGTTGACCGTCATATGGGCTGATGTATTAACCTGAGATTTAGTGTTAATTCTTAATTCTCTCAGATGGTTGAGACGATTCTTTTCAAAGTTAGTTATACCTCAGTGGCAGGTGTTTCTCCAGTTTGCTCGGTTTTCAACAGCGAGTTCAAACTCCTCTATAGGGATGTTTGCAGTGATTAAATTGTATTTAAGTTTATCCTTGAAGCGTAACCAAGGACGGCCTAAGTTAGGCTTACCATAAAAAAGTTGGCTATACATTTTTGCTATCCGATCATCACTCATATATATATATATATATATATATATATATATATATATATATATATATATATATATATATATAATTTTGTCTGGTACTATTATTTTGCCTGTTTTTTTTTTTCCTTGTTTATTGTGAACATTGTCAATTCTGCTTGTTGAGAATTTTGTCAGTTATACTTAACAATAGCCAATTATTCCAAGCAACTACAAATCAGAAATAATTAATTTGAAATATTCCTTAGCATGGACAACCGAATGAGAACAATGACGGGTTCAGTTTTATGTTTCCAAAAATAGTCATGCTGCACTTTCTGAACTTGATGGAATTCAAAATTGTTTAAGTGATCTTGTGGGTAATGACTTTCCACTTTTCAACAGATTCCACTTCTATAGTAAATGTTAGTTCTACCAGTTCAGAACGCACCTGTATGGATGCTTCCCTAAACCTTTCTTAACCTATCAAGTCAATCATTTTCTCTCCTCATAGTCTTTACTTCCTATCTTTTGTGAGTGTGAGATAATATTAACTTACTTCATAATCATAATACCTCCGAGATGAGGTATTATGATTATTTACATCCGATCATCACTCATATATATATATATATATATATATTCAAACTGTTATCCTCATCTTCAGTGTCATATTCACAACATTTCGGCCATTGTATGCCTTCTTCAGATGATTGGAATTTTGAACCAAACCATTTCGTCCACCAGGGTAGATCTAGTCCCATGTCTCAGTTATTTCCCTTTAACTCAACTCTACAGGTATTTTTGGTTCACCACTGCTGCGGCCTGGTATTGAACTCACAACACTTTGGGTCTAGTCATTGGATCTAACCAATGGGCCATGTGTCCTTGAGGACATCTGTGTATGAATTTCTGGGACCTATAAACCTAATGTATTGCAATTTTAAAGAATCAGCACATATGCTGGGCTACAAAAATCTTGTGAGCCGACCAAGCATAGAAATGAATACAATATGGGAACCAGTAATAAGGAGTGCTAGAGAAAAGCAATGAATAACAAAAAAAATTGCAATATGAGCTCTGGTAAAAAAATATACAATATAATAATGCAAAAATTGCAATATGATTACTGTTAAAAAAAGTTGCTGAGACATTAGGTTTATAAGTCCCAGAAATTCATAAACAGATAGCCTTATAAGCACACATGACCCAGTGTATAAAGGTGTTGGTTAGACCCAAAGAGTTGTGAGTTCAATACCAGGCTACAGTAGTGGTGAACCGAAAACTTGGAGAGTTGAGTTAAAGGGAAATAACTGAGACATCTGGAAGAGGCATGCATGTGAAACAAGTAAATCAATCAAATTAGAAGAAATAAATCAATTACCTGAAGGAGGTCGGAGGGTACAACGGCCGAAATGTTGTGAATATGGCAATGGAGATGAGGATAACAGTCCAAATAATGTAAATATTCACTCACTCCTTGAAGAAGGAAAGAAATTTGCAAGTGTATGCGAGAATTTTGCTTTCCACAGAAAATTAACCGAAGAGCTGAAGAAGGAAATAAATTTGTGAGCCTGTGTGAAATTGTTTTTGGACCAATGAAAACCTTGCCTTCATAGAAATTAGCCAGTTAGCCAAGAAGGAAAGAAAGAAAGTAGCAAGCACAAATTTCTTTTTGATATAAGATGAAGAGAAAAATTAAATTAATCAGAGAAGAGTGTCTTAAGTTATGTGAAAGGTTTTGTTTCAGTTCCTTGCGACCAGTATAGAAGTTCTCACCAGTGTCAAATTACTCACCAATTATATTATCAGTCTCTAACCAGCATGTGGTACTTCAAAGAATTTTTCTCTCAACAATCCGAGAAAGCTAAGTATTTCAAGCTATCTCACTTCATTTACTTTTGAACGTATGCAAACCAAATATTATTTTGGTGAGCAATGAACTCTCTTACCTTTGTCGTAAACATTTTTGAGTATTATTTTGTGTCAGATCATTTAATCTGTTGTATGAACATTTCCTCTTCATGACAATATGTTAAAACTATGGACTTTAAGAATTCTGATTTGTTTTCTTGAAACGAGCTACTGACACTTCAAGCGTGTAAATTCATGAATAAATTCCTTATCATGTTTAAAATTATCTGTGTTTTTCCTCGTCATTCATTAATCTTCTTGGCGTGGGTAAATCAACTATTCATTTTAACCCCTAAGCCTCATGCTACTCTAATCTGGTGACCCTTGACATGCAAGGAAACACATACCTATTCTTACTGCATTCATAAAAAGTGAACATGTCTGACAATGAACAGGAGATTAACCAAGCATCCATGGATGTTGGCGAATCGATACAGACAGTCCATTAAACTAGAGGTCAGCAAGTGTTTTAAAATCATTCAGTGCGCCGACAGCAGACGTATTTTTATACAAGTCAAGGTCAATATAGCTGTTCTACAATATATTTTATATAGTAATATATACAATAATATGTAAATAACATTCCCGGGTACACTTTATTCCAACCTGCTATTTTATTTCAGACTATATGGGGCAAGTGTCGGCAACCTTTTGCTAACTATGTACCGACCTAGGGCTTTAAAATCATTCAGTGCGCCGACAGCATGCGTATTTTTATACAAGTCAAGGTCAATACACCTGTTCTACAATATATTTTATATAGTAATATATACAATAATATGTAAACCACATTAATAGAAATAAACTAATTTTAAAAGTTCTTTGTTTAAATTTTATTATTAATGGTAGCCTTGCCTTTGTATGGCCATAGCATTAATAAAAGACTCGCGTTCATAGAAAGCTTTCCTCGTCTATTATTTGGTGTCCTTATTAGCGGGGCTCTTAGAAGGTGAAAAGATCAGGGAGTCCATCGAGTGAGCAGTTTTGAAACAGCTAAATATATTCATTGCGTTGTAGCAGTTATTGGATCCGACGTCGTGATGTCATTTGCGGCTGCTTGCCATTGGAAATTGCCGAACCCTGCGATAAAGCATCACTAGCAAAAAAATTAACTGTTCTCATCCCTACTCTATTACATCTATCTATTACACCCCCTTCACAACCAAACTTACAATACTTGTTATTCCCGATCGGTAACCTATCCAGGCTCGACGTTGCTTAACTTTGGTGATCGTACAGGAAGCGGTGTTCCAAATTGATGTGACCCTAAGCCTACAGTCCATATACCTGTTCTTCAATATACGTTATATAGTAATATATAGTGTATATACTTTAGTATATATTAAAATTGAAACAGCTAAATATGTTCTTTGTGTTGTAGTAGTTATTGGTTTGGACTTTGTGATGTTTCTGGCTGTGTGCTATTGGAAATTGCTTGCTGATCCCTGCATTAATCCACCCCCGTTCATTGTATCGAATGTAATTGCATGGTCTTCAATTGAGTTGCAGTTCAACATTTTGAGGTTAAGGACTCCTATACAGCAATTTTATCGTGTGTTGGCTGCATTACTACTGGAGATAGTATGCAAGCTACACCCTATCATTTTAAAGTTGGGAAGATTAAGGCTAAGTTAAAGAAGCAGCCGTAATGTTGGATGAGAAATTAAAGCCAGAGATGCTTGACAAAGTAGTGCCTTCTTCCATTCTCACAGGCAGACCATCCATTTATTAAAATGAACTGATGGCATTAGTAACAAAAATTGGAACGAGTAGCAATATCATGTGACAAGTTCATACAAGCAATGCCAATTAACATAAGACTAGTCCTGGCAGCACAAACGGATTTACAAACGGAAAGACTTGGGAAGAATATTGACCTACTGCTTCCTTTTTATAAGAAAGACCTTGATCCCACTCATCAGGTTCAACCAAAGAAAGGAAAAGACTATTGTAGTAGGAATTTCAAAATCCAATCTACTGTAAACCTGTATCATTATGACAGAAACCTAAAATATGCAGAGCAGCCATCTACTTATGCACATTGTAAAACATGGTGTATGTGGCTGTATACAGGGAATATTAAGCTAGAACTGTCCTCATGACCATCTTCACCGGCATCTGACAAGAAAGAAGAAAACTAGTGCAGTGGGAGGTGATGGCTTCCACCTTCCCACCACCTTTAGAAGTAACCACTTGATTAGGGGCTCAGAAAATTACATTCGTTGTGGATACAGGGGCTGCTGTATGAATTATTCCAAAGGAATACCTGACAAACACAGTCCTATGAATATTCCACTTGTTTCTGTTAACAATGTGAAAATAGAGTACTCCAGACAGACTCTGCAATAAAAAGCCTTGGGAGAAACATTTATGAACATTTATTTATTGTGGCTAACACTATGAAACAACTTTTGGGATATGACTTCCTGAGTCACTATGGGCTAACAGTGGATCAACACAAGTACCAATAGGCAAAGTGACGCCAAGCTGTCAACTTGTTTTTTACACATTTCAATCCATGAGGATGAAAATGCAAAAGGGAACCTTACAAAAGATTATGGAAAGCTACCCCAATCTAATATCCGCCCCACCCCCCATCAGGACCCTAACACAAAAAAAAAATCAAAAGTATTTCACAGAACTGAAACAAGGAGCAATCCTCTTGTATTTATGAAAGGAAAACAGACGTCAAAGCAGAAGTTTGATATAGCCAAGGGAGAATTTGAACAGCTTTAACAAACTGGTATAATTTCCGCTCTCAAGTCGGAGTGCAGTCCAGTACTGCACATGGTGCTGAAATCAGATGGCACTTACATCGCGCAGTGGCAACTGCAGACACAGCTAAATCGCATTATGAAGCAAGACTGCTACACTCTACCAATTCACTAGCAATGAAATTACATGAAAAAAAAAAATATTTTCAAAAGTTGATCTGTCCTCGGTATATCACCAGATACCAGTTCATCCTGATGATGTATGTAAAACTGCTATCTTGATAGAACAAGGTTTATTGGAATATAACTACATGCCTTTTGGGCTGCAGAACGTCACAAGTACCTTCCAAAGGATGACTGATAACATTTTCCAGGACTTTGAGTGTACATTTGTGTACATTGATTATATTCTAAGATACTCCGATGATGGGGATTCTCATTCGAAACATCTGAACGCAGTCTTTTGAAAGCTAAGGGAGTACAATCTCAAAATTTCAATTTCAAAACGTATTTTCGGTGCTACAGATCTTGATTTCAAAGGAAGAAATTAAACCCAATGCTAATAAACTTCAAAACCTGAGCAATTTTCCTCCCAATAATTCAAAAACATTTCTATGATTTATCAGAATGGTCAAATTTTAAAGATAATTAATAACAAAGTTTAGTGACTTAATTTTTCCATTCACAGAATGTATCCATTTGAATCCTTATGTGAAAAAACTGATTTTAACCGCGGAAGAATTAGCTTCTTTCTAAACTGAAGAAGTCATTATCGAGTGTAACAGTTTTAATTTATAACTAATTATTGAATAGATAAACTGAAGCAGACTTCAATAAGTCTTCAGTAGAATGCCAGGGTTACAGTTGGAATTCAATTAACAACATTCTGTAAATAAAAAAGCAAGAAAAAGTAAAAGCAAGCACCAAAATCCTGAAATTCCAATCCTGGCCTGCAGGATTCCCCCTTGGTTGAGAACTCTCACTCTAGTCTAAATAGATTAAATGTATAACAGGTAAAATATGATAAAATAACATATAAAATAAATGCAGATATCGATAGATGTTTGGCTAAATCAGACTTTGCTGATAGAACATCCAAAGAGTTTGTAAGCAATGACATGTGAGATAAGTTGATTCTAGCACCTCCACAGTTAGATGACTCTGATTACAAATCATTAATCCTACTTCGAAGTCTGTTCAGATTGTCCATACAAAGGTCTGTTTGAAAAGTACCAGGACTGGGTGTGCTGTGTGGGCAGATTGTGTTATCATCTAACATGATATCTTGGGAGTATATAACTGTAATCTTAGCATTTGCTTCACTCAGTGCATGAGAAGAGACAAGAGTTGTGGCAGGACAAATTGTGGCTGCTTCACCCAAGCTCAAGAGGATCATCACGGGGACCTGTTTTGAAGGCGGGGAGGCCATCAAGAGGACCATAATGACAGAGCTGAGGGGGCATCCAAGAAGAATCCTTCCAGCAGTGCATTAGACTTTAGGGGGATTACTATGAAGGGGAAACCATGTAGTTTGTTGTTTAGAATTAATATAAATTGTTTGTGACACCAGTTCTGTTATTTTTCAGACAGATTTATATGTTTTTTCTCTTTTTTCACCTTTATTTTGTTTTATTTTTTAGGTTCGAGTGGTTGATTGTTACCTCTTAGAAGGAGTTAAGGTGCTGCACAGAGTGGCTATAGCAATGCTTATCTTATTTTCAAAACATGCAGGTAAGAAGTTGCTTATATATATATATATATATATATATATATATATTAATGAAATCCTGAAAAAAAAAGGAGTTGACTGTAGTTGGGATCATCTAGTGAATGCAAATGTTCCTTTCCTTAGCTGCATAGTACGTGCTACACCAATGCTACATACAGTTTTAAATTCAAAGTTTTCCTTCTCCTAGACTGGTTGTCACCCAAGGCTATAGAACCCAGTCTGTCCTGCTATTTACCCATAGCTGGGATGGTGGTGGAAAGAGTTGGATTCATGCCTTTCCCAGGGATATTAGCATATAAGTGAATGTAATGAACTTAACTGGAATTCATTACATTCAATTACATTGTATGACTTCAACTCTTCTCCCCACCCAGCTAAGAAAACAACAAAAGCAACAAAGGAGACTAAACCACCAGTGAATATGGGGTGGAGACATACCTCACCGAAGCAAGAGAAGGCGAATTGTCGGTACATGTGCTTGTAGACATCATAGACATGTGAGGCGGACTACAGAAAATCAATATTGAAGTGACACATCACAGGCTTTATCGGTGAGAATGAGGCTAACACCAGCGAGAGATCTCGGTTTTTTGGCCAAGACTGAGAAAGGATAAAAAGAGCTGACTTTTTGTTTCAGGGCTGTTTTGTTCTATGAGACTAATGAAGGTTATATCTGTGTTCCAGAGAAAGAGCGATAGTACTGTTGTTTATGGCATGCAGGAAACAGAATCCTGAACAAAGTGTTGTACTAGTTTCCACGTTAGCCATCAGATTTGAGTGGAAATTTATTTTTCCTACCACCCAATTTTCGTTTGAATTGCACAGAACAAGAGAAAGTAAAACACCAATTAAGGACTTAATTAGACAGAGTACTCAATTATTTAGAAATTTCCAGTAATCCAAAACCTATTGGCAGACTGACTGAATCATATTGGTACCAATGAGTGTTTGCTGTGTACAGATTTTATTGAACAGTACAGTCACAACATATAGAATCTGTAAACTTTCTAATGCCACAAGAGTCATTGTGATAGTTTGTGCGTACTGGCCTTTTTGTCCAAAATGTTGATCATGCCAGATGTTGATCACTCTATCAAAAACTGTGACTAAGGTCTGCTCAGCATAGTTACAGTATAAACCGCAGGTGGGCTCTGTGGGTGCTGAACAAACACAAATGTGCCTGAGCAGGGATTGGCTTGCTGACCTAGTAGACAGGCATCCTTGGATATGAGAGGTCTGCTGTTATATAAGTAAAATTTGGATGAGAATCCAGCAGAATGGCAAATAGATAAGAAAAAGTGATGTGCCAATGAAACTGAGGCCATCAGAAAATCATCTGATGACATTGAAACATGTCAAAATTAATGTGTGTGGTATAATAATAAGACAGAGACTTTATGATGCTCTGTAGTCTACATTGAGCTCTCTGGATTTATATACTTGAATTATCTCTTCCAGTCACAAACTGGTAAGATGTGTGTGTGTGTGTGTGTGTATATATATATATATATATTTTCAAATGTTTAGTAAATAATATAGACATATTATGTCTGTTTATTTTTATAATAATCCTTTCTAGTTCTCTAATCAGTTTGTTGATGTTGAAGATGAAATTCAGCAAGGAAGGTGCCGTATTTTTTTCCTACCCAAGTACTTTCAATCTCCTCTGAGATCATTCTCAGGAGTGAATTACAAAGATAGTCATTGTGAAAGGAAAAACTATCACAGATGTTACGCTCATGCTCTGGTTGAAAATTATCTGGGATTGAGGTCATGGCCTACTTTCGTTTTTAAGATTGTGCGATCAGCCTACTTTTCTTCAAACTGAACCATGGATAATGCAGCAAGATTGCTATTTGCAACTCAGCGTTGTTATAGAATTGAGGATGAATCTTCTATCTGACCACAAAAGCTATTTGAATCAACCGGATAGTCCTTCATGATGTTCTATTTCTAGAAATTTAGTCAAAAAGTTTAAAGAACAAATTCAAACTGTTATTGGATTGAAGTCAAAGATCCACTTTGGACAACATAACTTTGAATCAAATTAAGCAATTAGAATTAACCCAATTTTGCCAAATAGTGAATGGTCAGGAGGATCTTTTTGGGGTGAATAGATTGATTGTTTGCCCCTTTTTTAGTGCTTACCAACCTTTTGCATGACAATGTTTTAGATTGTAAGAATTTTTTGAAGGTAATGATTTACTGATACAAGTCCTATTATTTAAGAGATGGATTCATGCCATTCCCATGGGGATATGTGCATGAGTGAATATAATGAACCTGACTGGAATTGGAACTTGGCTCTCCAATTTCATGCCAGACAATTTTTCTCTCCAGAATCTTATATATAAGTATACCATTTGTCCATGCTTAGAATATTGTTGCTACATATCGTCTGCTGCTCCTGCTTTATATGTCAAGATCCTTGATAAAATCCAAAGAAGAATCTGCAGTGTTATTGGTCCTGACTTGGCATCTCTGCTTCTGTCACTTACCCACAGCTGTCACGTGGCTTCTCTGTGCCTTTTCTATAACTACTTTCACGGTAATTGTTCAGATGAGCTCTTTGCTATGCTACCTAAACTTTATGAATTTAAGTGCAGTACTAAAGTGGTGATGAGGTTTCATCAATTTACAGTTGAGTTGCTTTTATGTTAAGTTTCTTTTCTCACACTTCTCACTTGTGGAACTCCCTTTCTGGCTCCATTGCTTTCCAGCCAACTTTCTCCTCCTGATTACTCTTCTTTTGTTCTCCCTCCTTAATAATGTTTATAATTCTTCCACACCCAGTAACTCCTTGTGTCCAAGTGGCTTTACTGCCTTGCTTGGGGTGAAAGTGATTTAAAAAGAAAGAAAAAAACCTTTTGCAGGTTATTTAAAGCCAGAAAATATTTTTAAGTTGTAAGAAATTTTTGGAAATAATGATTTATTGATATAAGTTCTACTAATTAACCCATAGGTAGGGGAAGAAGAGACGGATTCATACCATTCCCATAGGTATTTGCACTTAAGCAAATATAACGAACCCAATTGGAACTCTGCTCTCCAATTCCAAGCCATTATCCATTGCACCACCCACATATCCAATCTTGCTGCACCTGGTATCCTCAGGTAGTCACCCATCTAGGTACTGATCAGGTTTAACATTGCTTAACTTTGGTGATTGTACAAGAACTGGTGTTTCAATGTGGTATGGCTGTAAGCCTTTTTGGGGTGAAGGTTAGGTTTTGTGACGGTTAGGTGGAGAACAAGTTTGTAAAACCAAAAGAAAGCCATGTTTCTGATTATCATACAGAAACCACTTTTCAGGAAGCATATGATCAAGATCAAGTAAATTTTCAGCATGTGCCAAACCATTCAAGCAGTTATGACAATGAGTTAAGGTCATAGGATAACTGCTTCTACTTCTTCCTTCCAACTGTTATATGAACCTACATCTAGCTTTACTCCCAATGCCTGAGTATTTGTTTCTGGATGAGCCTTCACAGTTTCTTCCAATACCTTTTGTTGAGTTACAGCTTTGAATCATGACCAAGACCATTAAGTGATTTTTACAATGCCTTGGCCAAGTTTGTACTCGGGGCAGGGAAGGGGGTGAATATAAGGATACAAAAATCACATTTATTCATCTTTGCCTCAATATCTTATAAAGAAATAAAAATAATCATAAAATTCAAACAACACTCAAAAGTGGAGATGCATTTAAAATGATATACAGATGTATATCATTTAAAATGATGTACAGATGTATATCATTTAAAATGCATCTCCGCTTTTGAGTATTGTTTGAATTTTCTGATGTATGCATAAAACAAATGAAACAATACAAAAAGCCAACTGCACAAATGCCATATGAAGGTATCTTTTATCTCTATCTATAAAATGCAGGATGTGTGTGTGTGTGTGTAACGAATGCACAGCGACAATTTTCGACGGATTTGCACCAAAATTTACATGCACATGCTCCAAGTTAGTAGGAAGGCCAAGACCGACTTTGCATTTCCCAACTCCCATTGATAGTGGGAATAATCGATTTTTTCATGTTTCTATGGCAGTTTTCATGTAGTTTGCAGCCATTTTCTACTGGTCAGAGTGAGAGAATATAGCTGGCTGCCACGAATAGGCAGGAAGATTCTATTGGCCAGCGGGAGAGCCAACAGCTGACTGACACGAATGTTAACTAGCATGCTAGCATGCAAAAAAAATCAGTAGCTGCATTCGTCACAAGTGCGAAAAATTTAAATCTGCATGGCACTTTACTCCAATTGGCTCATTCACTTGCTTAAACTCAACATTGATACTGATTCCGCAGAACTGGGTTGGGTGTGAAAAAGTATTTGTTGTTAACAAATTTGCAGTGTGAGATAGGCAAGAAGTAAGGCATGTAGCAACATCAGCACGGCAAAGGGCATTCCTTTAAAAGCAAGGAAGGGCAAAAATATTTTAAGTCAGGTGATAGCGATTGCTGTATGAGTCATACGATTTTTGAATCAAGCACAGGCAACGCGTGGCCATGCTGCTAGTTCTGTTCTAAATGGATATGCATAAAAAGGAGAACAAGATTACTGTTGGCTCATAATAAACAGTCATCATTATGCACATACCAATGAGGGAGCCCTATTTATAAAAATATATATTTTATTCTTAAGAAATGGAAATGATAATGTCTTGAAAACTCAATATAAAACATCGGTTCCCAATCACCTGTATAGCAGAAGTGCAATAAAACGAAAACCTATTTTGTCAGGGCTTATGGTCACATCATGTTAAAACACCAGTTTCCATATGGTCATTGAAGTTAAGCAATGTTGAACCTGGTTGGATTTTGGATGAGTGGCCACTTGGGAATATCAGGTTCTGTAAGTTTGGATGTGTGGGTGTGATGCAATGGATAATGGCACGGAATTGTTAATCGGGGAGCCAAGTTCCAATTTCCGTCAGGGTCATTATATTCACTTATACACAAATAGTCTTGGCGGAGGTATGAACCCACATCTTCTCCTCCCCTGCTATGGGTTAATTAGTAGGTTGTATTACTAAATCATTTTTATCTCCTTATAATCTAAAAAAGATTTTCTGGCTTTAAATAACCTGCAAAGTTGGTAAGCTGTAGAAAATGAATCAGTCTATAAATATTTATAAAAGTTTACTTTTTAGTAAATCAAGCACTTGTATCAACTTAAAAATCGTTTTAATCCATTTACTATTTAGCTTTTGATTCTTTTAGCATTAATCTTATTTTTAGTTGCTTTTTGTTGCAACTCCCAGATAATCCTTTTTGTTGCGACTCCCAGATAATCCTTTTTGTTGCGACTGCCAGATAATCCTCTTTCTTGCGACTGCCAGATAATCCTCTTTCTTGCGACTGCCAGATAATCCTCTTTCTTGCGACTGCCAGATAATCCTCTTTCTTGCGACTGCCAGATAATCCTCTTTCTTGCGACTCCCAGATAATCCTTTTGTATTCATTAGCAAAGCAAAGTTGTTTGCCCCACCTGCCGATCAAAAAAAAACTTTGACGATTCAAACTTGTATCCCTTATCTATATTGGAGCCTACCTTACTGTTGTAATGGAATGTCCCACTCTCCTTATCGCCTATTGTGGACTGACTATATCATTATATATATATATATATATATATATATATATATATATATATATAAGCACAGGATATACCTGGCGGACTTGCTTTGGGAATTAGATGGAGATTCGTCTCCAGTTGTGCTGGTCAAACTCTTTGCCTTTGGGCAGAGAGGAACCCAGACGAGGCTATGCCGAAGGGTAGAATCACATCTGGGGTGGTAGACAGCTACCCTGTGTATACGGGGCCTAATGACATTTTTGCCCAAGCCTACTGGCTCAGTTTTGCCCTGCATTAAAAAAACGGCCTTGTGCTACATCCTGCCTTGCAGGCAGGTAAGGTAAATATCCTTGCTTTGGGAATTATTAGCCTGCTACCTGATTTCCTGTCTTTCAGTAGTGTATTCTCTTTAACAATAAACCTCTCTTCTTTCATCTATGCACATGTTGTGTTCCTTCACTCGTGTACCACCTTTATCTGTTTGTAACCTCTTTAAAGATACAACACTTACCATGACAGCGAGCATGCTGATTAGGCTATGAAGAATCATTTGCAGCTGATACTCATAGTCTAGCTTCCGTCATTCAAAATTAACCATAGAATTATATTATTTTACCAGCTTGCCTGATGCACTGCCATTTTAACATGAACTACCATATTTACTCGTGTATAATATATATATATATATATATATATATATATATATATATATATATATATATATATATATATGACACATGCACCATATATACTCATATACATGCTGACATTATGTATAGTGTGACCCTTGAATTTTAATATCTCCAGAAAATCTTTACCTGTCATTGAAAATTCATGACTTTTAGCCTCTTCAAAAAATTACCTGTGTACAGTGCAATCTGCTATTTTAGTGTAAAAATAACTAATCATAAAAACTTGCATTATACTCAAGTTTATACGGCACTGGTATTAGTTGTTATAATAGTTGAAGTTTTTTAGATCAAGCATATTTTTTTTTACTAGTATTACTTTTATTTGTTTTTATTGATTTTTTTTATTTTTATTTTTATTTTTTGTAGTTAAGCAATCTCCACAAACTGGCCTTGCACCTCAAGCCAGTATTCAACAGTTTTGCCATAAGCTACCAGTTAGAGGTGATAAATTCATTAAGGTAAGTTGAGATTTTTCTCTGTCTTGAGATGAAGAATTATTATTGTTATTGCTGGTCTAGTGTCCTTATCTTGATTGTCACAGTCACACCATTGTATTCACTAGGCAACCTCAGTGAATTTCAAACCAAACACTTTATTCAATCAATAGCAATTCATCTGTGCATTGAATCAGTCAGTTATGTGCTTAGGCAATCATGTATCTTTCAACACATGACTGGCAAGGCAGATTTTTTTTCCTGCAGTAGGTTGCCATTTCTTTCTGTGGTAGACCAGTTGCCATCCAAGGCGATAGAAAAAAGTCTGTCCTGCTATTTACTCATAGCTGGGGGGGAGAATAAGAGGATTCATACCTTTCCTAAGGGTATTAGCATGTAAGTGAATGTAATGGATTCAACTGGAATTCGAACTCGGCTCTCCGATTCCTCGATCTGAGCCACTATCCATTCCTCCACTGTGCCTCCCCATTGAATACTGTTGCCATATCTGGTCTGGTGTTCCTGGACAAAATCGAAAGGGTCTGTCATGTAATCAATCCTGGTTTAGCATCTTGACTTCAGTTACTTTTTCACCAATGTGGCGTGGCTTCCCTCTGTCTTTTCTACAAATATTTTCATGGCACCTTCTCTGACGGGCTATTTTTCACTGATGCCTCGACTACATAGGTTTAAGCGAGCTACTAGATTGGCACCTAGTACCCACCCATTTACTGTTGAAATAGTTAAATGTGACTGCTGCTTTTACTCTAACAGTTTCTTTTCTCACACTTCCTGCCTGTGGAACTCCCTTCCATTTACTTTGTTCCCTAAAAATTTAAATGCAATGTCTTGAATCATATTCATCTTTTGTCTTTTCCCCAGTCCTCCCTATAGTCATTTTTTTTCTCCTTCATTTTCACTCCCTGTAACTCCCCTCCATGCTACTAGCATTTCTGCCTTGCTTGGGGATGAAATGATTAAAAAAAAAAATTTCTTTCTTGTGTTAATGCTTATTTTTTTATCCCAAACTAAAGTATATAAAATTTTTGCATTTCCCAATCTAGGAATTGAACTTGTGGCTATTAGGTAATTTGAATTCCTTAATCAATACTTTTACACACTAGAGAACAATTTTGGTGATGAGTACCTGGATTCTTAAAGTAAATGCCACTTGTCTGCCTCTGTTGCTGAACCAACGTATATTACCTGTTGCGTATTTAGGTCGTGTAGTATTTAAATTTTAGACCTTATGCTTCGGCATGTATTATGGTGGAATTAAGAACTTGAATAAAGAGTTTGATTCACAATTCCTGGAAGGTTACCAATTATGGCACACACCTGAAGAAAGCCAGAGAGTACACAGGTGAAAATGTTCTGAAAATACAATACAAAGACTTGTCCAGATAAATTAGTGACTAGTAAGTTGAAATGTTTTGACTTTTCTTTTTACATAAATATTGTTTGCTGTTTTAGGATGAGTCAGAAACGTGTAGCATTCATTGATGAATATGTGATAAAAACAATCAAGATGAGGATATTAGTTTGAATAACTCATGGAATAGTGATCTTTTTAATATTTTTTTTAATGCCATGTACCTTCAGAAGGTAGTGGATAATGGATCTCCACAAATTCCTTTTCTTTATTATCTGCTAATTACTGTTTTTTCTTGGGAGAAAAGACAGTGGAGTGGTTTTGAATTAAGATTAGTCCTCCTCATAAATTGGTTGCTGCCTAGTTTGCCATATGATTTACGGTATGCAAAGGCACATATTTTCTTTTTCTGAAAAGAGCCCTCAAAAATCACCTTGCATCTTACCACTGAAAAGTCAAATTATAGCGAGGAGTTTGCCAGCTCTCACAAACCCCAGTCACTAGATGCAAGCAACAATTATTATTCATATGTAATAAACACTGTATCTATTTTTTTAATCAGTATCACCCCATGCAAGGAAGTAAAGGCACTAAGACACAAGGGGTTAAAAGAGTGTGGAAGAATTAGGAACAGAAACCTTAATAATTAGTGGGAAGAAGAAAGTGTAATCAGGAGAACAGTAGATGACAATTGACATTGCATTTAAATTTTTGCAGATTAAAGTTGGCTGGAAAGCATGGAGCCAGGAGGGAGTTCCACAATTGAAATGTGCAAAAAAAGAAACTTGACAGCTCAACTGTAAATTGATGAGATCCCAATGCCAGTCTAGTACTGCACTTAAATTCGAAAAATCTACGTACTATAGTGAAAAGCTCATCTGAACAATGACCATAAAAGTGCTTATAGAAAAGGCACAAGGAGGCAACCTTATGGCAGTGGGAAAGTGACTGAAGCTGAGCTGCCAGATCAGGACCAACAATATTGCTGATTCTTCTTTGGATCTTCTGAAGGAGCTCAAGTTAAATAGCAGGAGTACTGGACCATATGTGGCAGCAATATTCTAAGCATGGATGAATGATAGACTTATAGATATGTCACATAGATTCTGGAAAGAAAAATTGTCTCAGATGACGCAGTGAACCATCTTTCTTAGCAGCTGAACTAGCAATGGATTCAATGTAAATACCTTGTTAGTATCATACCATATATATTGGTGTTTTTTTTTAGCATTGATGATAATGAGTAGTCAGTGTAAGTCTTTTGTTTATCTATATATATGATAATTAGCAATTTACAATAATGACAAATTTATAAAAAAGTAGATGAGTGACGAGAGAATAAAATGACAGCAGCTTTGAATTCTTCGGACTTGACGATGGGTAATATCAAATGATGTTATAATTTATTAGTTATTTGTACAGTATGGGTTCATTTTTCCATTGTTGTTGGTATTTTTAATACAATAAATTTGATCCAAGAGTTAATGATGATGATGATGATTTTCAAGTAAGGTTTCCACTGTTTACATTATTCGGAATATTGTCCTCATCTTTGTCGCCATATTTATTACAACGTTTCGGCCGTTGTACACTTCAGCCTTCTTCAGGTGGTTGGAATGTCGAACTGAACCCTTTATTTCGCTCACTGGGGTAGACTGTTCTAGTTCCACGTGCCATGTCTAATGGATGTCAGTTATCTCCTGTTAATTCCCCTCTCCAAGTTCTCCACCGCCTTAACCGGGTATTGAACTCACACTCTTTAGGTACTGTCACTGGATCTAACTAACACCTTTATCCACTGTGCCATGTGTCCTCAACCACATGAAAAAGGCCAGAGTGTACAACAGCTGAAACATTGTAATAAATATAGCAACAAAGATGAGGACAATAGTCCAAATAATGTAGTGTACATAATACCTCATCTCAGAAATATAAACAGATACTGAAGTAAGGTATGGTTCAATAAATGCATAAGTTAAGTCCCTAACCTTTTACTAGTGCCTTTGTCTGAAGGTACTAATAATTTTGGTTATTGTGGCTGTTTTGTACTACTTTTGTTAATTTTGTATTTCCTTTTTGAGATGGGGAATTGTCAATATACTTTAATTTATTTGAACCCTCATTCTCATATTGGCCATAATAGATACATTTCATTCAAGTACTGTCTTGCCATCATCAGGCATCCATTGTTTTGGGCTTATATGGGATATCTGTTGAATATTGTGGTCATCTTGATTATTATAGACACACCATTTCAGCCAAATTAAATAACAATAATACTTCATATCAACTCAACAGTGGAAATCTGAAGATGGCAAGAGGGTACTTGGCTAGAATATATTTATCGCTATTTCCATGGCAAATGTTCTAATGATCCATCAGTTCAAATCCATCCCCCCCAATTCCCTCCCTATTCCATTAGAACTCAACTCTCAAAGTCTCTGGTCACCTCTGCTATGGCCAGGTATTGAACTCATAACCCTTTGGGTCAAGTCATTGGATTACTTCAACCAATGCTTTTGTCCTTTGTGAGTTGAATTACTAAAAGGAAATGATTGAAACTGAGATATCCAGAAAAGGCATGGCATGTGGAACTAGAACAATCTATTTAGTGGATGAAATAAAAGGTTCAGTTGAAAATTCCAGTGTATATTACCTGAAGAAGGCTGGAGCGTACAACAGTCAAAATGTTGTGAATATGACAATAGAGATAAGGAGAAGAGTTTGAACAATGTAAATAGTATAAAAAGATTTCAATCTGACCACTTTCAAATTTGATTTTATGAACTTCAAAATATTACGATCTGTCATTCATTTATCAAATTCCATTCCCAATTTCATGATTTATATTCGATAAAATTTTCTTGAAATCTTTATTGAATATCTTAATTTGATATATTTCATTATTGTTTCCGTCAGATGGCATTTGGTATTCGTGGCCTTACAAGAAAAGAATTAAGAAAACTTAATGTGAAGAATGAAATGGTCATTAACAGTCGAACCAAGAATTTGACAACTTCTCCATCAAGTTGGTCTTTAGGAGGTGAAGCAAATGAAGGTCAAAGTACATCAAAAGCGGGCCCTGGCACTGTACTCCAATCAACATCCTCAGCTGCCCTCAATATGGAATTGGTAAGTTAAGTTTTGACTTTCTTTTTGGCATTAATTTGGGTTTAACTTTAATCTACAAGATAATACTCCAAAGTTAAGGGAATTTGAAAAGGTTGATTCGGGCTGTTTATTCATCAAATTATAGGGTGCTTCTTGGCATTTGCCATATCCACATCACTCCATCAGCAAATAAGAAACTTTAATTTATATAAATTTCTTTTCTTTTTTTGGAAGCCATTTTGTGAAATGAAATCCTTATATAAAAATAATTTTTTTGATTTTTTTGTGTCCTTTGGAAAACTTAATTTAAAAAAAAATTTAATATAGGATTTAATATAATTTTAATTTTTTTTCAAATTAGTAATGAAAATGTCAGCAGTAAAAGGGATGAAATTTCCAATAAAGAACTTATTCAAATGTGTGTTTTTTTTTTAATAATATTTTTGAAAGATTGTGGTTAGGTGTTTCCTGTTGGTCTCTTCCTGAAAGGCATAATATTGTAACCTACCATTATTGACATCACAGCCGAATCTCATTTGCAATTTAGTTTATGTCATCAACTGGTTGAATCCGGAACATGTATATTATCATTTCTACACACACACACACACACACACATACATATATATATATATATATATATATATATATATATAGTGCTGTTCGATGAAAGTGACTCACATGATTTCTTTACTTAAAAATTTTTTCGCCTATTGTTTTTGGGGTCAAACTAATTTTTAATCTTACTAATATAAAGACCCCTTCCTGACCACCTAGTAAAAAAGTTTACTCACCCTAAGGTATTCTATTGATAAATGGATATAAATGAGATTTAGGGAAAAACTCTGTGCAAAAAAAGTGAATCACTTATTTCCTTCAACTAGTAATCAATAGAAACATAACCGAACAGCTTTAAATAAAGAATAATAGATGTATAATTTATTTATAATAGGTAATATAGTTTGAAATATTTAATAATCTATGGGTCCTCCTTTATTTTGAATAACCTTTTCAACCCTTTTTGGCATTGACTTGATTAGGTTCTGGCAAATCTCATTTCCATGCATTGAATTCCATTAAGATATGAAATTCACAATCAAATCCTCTTTGTTGCTCAACTGCTTTCTGGAGAGCCTGTACTTTATAATGCTCCATAAGTTTTCTATGGGGTTGAGGTCAGGAGATTGGGGCGGCCATGTCATAACACTCACCTGCTTCTCATCAAAGTATTCATTCATCAATTTTGATTTGTGACAGGGAGCATTATCCTGCATCTAACCAGTTGGCCATGTGCCCATATCTAAAAATATATACATACACACACGCACACATACACACACACACACATCTCATCCATGGACACAGACCATCTCTCCACACCCAATCAATGGACTTCAGATGCAGGGAAAATCAAAAAATGTTATGCAGCAAAAAAAACTTCCAAATTGTCAGTGTCATATTTGTTCTCAAAGTGACTGTTTGATGGTGGTGGTTGGCTGGCTGGCCTTTCAATTGTAAACAAAGACGGGTGTACAGTATATAAAGTACGATACATTAGCCTGTGCGTGAGAAAGTAGCTGTGAGAAATCTATTATTTTTGTTATTTTTATTAATAGATCTATATTAAGTATATATTTATTTATGCTATATATACATGTTTATAGTATTTACATTATGATCATGACAAGTAGTAGTTGCTACAGTGGTTTTATAACTAAAAAAATAATCCCATTCCATCTACGGACAATCAGCTTCAACGGATCGCCCATACCCCTATTAGTCTGTTGATGAGAGCTTTGTCTGTATATATATATATATATATATATATATATATATATATATATATATATATATATATATATATCTATCTATATCTATCACTTGACAATTAGTATAGATAATTCCAAGGAGGATATAAATCCAAAGAGAGCTCAATGTAAGAACAGAGCAATATAATAATGATTACAGAATCCTTAAAAGTCCGTCAGGTCAGGTTATAAATCTATTTCGTGGACCTCACATCCATCTCTTCAGACCAGTTTTTCAGACAAATGAAAAAACTGGTTTGAAGAGATGGACATGAGTTCCATGAAATCCTGACCTGATGGATTTTTAAGGATTCTGTATTCATTATTTTTTATATATATATATATATATTTATATAATTATAAATTAATTGATTTAAAATATGGGTTTTTTGCTACACAGTGATAACCATATTTCAAAAATGGAAGCTAAAGCTTTCGAATTTAATTTTGTTATTAAACCAAAGACATTAGTTCCATTTCCTCGTCAAGCGAATTTTGGAGTCCAAAATTCACTTGACGAGGAAATGGAACTAATGTCTTTGGTTTAATAACAAAATTAAATTCGAAAGCTTTAGCTTCCATTTTTGAAATATGGTTATCACTGTGTAGCAAAAAACCCATATTTTTAAATCAATTAATTTATAATATTAATGCTCTGTAAATTTACATTGAGCACTATTGTGTAAAAATAAAAATATCTATAAGAACACCGGATTTTATATCTTACTGTTCTTTCTTTTTATATATATATATATATATATATATAGCACATATAGTGCTGGTATTAATAAAACAGTACTGGATGTAATACAACGAAGCTATTAAGTATGTTATCAAAGTATGTTATAAGATGTTGACCCTTAGCATTTGTTATAAGCTATCACTTAGCTCTATTTCCAGACCCCATGTAGATATATAGCAGGAAACAATACAACCTGTTGTTCCCACTTTTAAAAAGGGCTGTGTACCAAATGTCATTTTGGGATAAAGAAGAATAAATGTATTAAGTTGTTAATTAATAATTAATTAATGATAATAATTAATATATTTCTAAGTCTGATCCATTTTGACGTCTTTTCCATCCAAACTTTATGAATTGGTCATTGCATTCCAGATATAGATTTGCCATTATTTTAAATTTCTAATTATCATATATATAGATAAATGAAAGACTTAAATTACCAATGAGAAACTGCCTTTTTGTTATCATCAATATTAAAGAAGTAAACACATGATACTAAGAAGATATACAGTATTTATTACATATGAATGATAATAGTTGTTGTTATTATATGTAAATAATTTCTAAGCTCAATCTGGTACAGGGACATAAAAATTTAGCACTCGGTGAGACATGAACTTACTGCTGCTTTGTTAATCTTTGCTTTATAGTATTTTTAATGTATACTAATTTCATTTGAAACTGTTTTTAATATGATTATGGGCGGTGGATATATTAATGGGAGGTGCTGAAAATCTCTTGGCATGACTCGCTTCCCGAAATCAATATTCTGATATTTGGTGAGTGAAATGCTCTTTTTTGGGTGGGTCAGTTCAAGAACTTTACAGCACCCTGTCGTATCAAGTTTTTCATTGCATTTAAGAAAGCTCAAAAATATTATTGTTTGAACATTATTATAAGAACAGAAAAAACGCATTTTCACTCATTGTTTTTTTTAATGTGTTTTACTATCAATATAAAAATGGTACGTGATTTGTCCCATAATGATTGATACATTTGTATACACATTTCATATGCTCAGTGTAACAACTTTTATGGGATAGAGGTAGCATTTTATATAATCTTTGTTCCCAAAAATTTGTTACATTTGCATCCATATCTTGTACAGTGTAACCCGGATATAAGAGAGTTGCCGGGACTGGAGAAGAAGTCTCTTATATCCGGGTTTCTCTTATATCCGGGTTTGGTCTATTTTGTTTAGGTAAGTATGGCTCTAATTTGGGACCAGAGAAAATCTCTCTTATATCCGGGTTACACTGTATCAACCATTATGGGACAGAGCTGGTATTTTATCTTGTATTTATTAATATTTCTGTCCCATAATAATTGATACATTTGCATACACATTTTCTACAATCAACACCACAACTATTTTGGGACAGGGGTTGTACATAATAATATTATGCAACCTCTGACCCATAAAAGCTGATACATTTGCTGACACATTTCACACGCTTAATGTAACAACCATTATGGGACAGAGGTAGTACATTATATTATTATCTGACCTCTGTCCCATAATCATTGATACATTTGCATACATATTTTCTACACTCAGTGTAACAACTATTATGGGACAGAGGTATTATTTTCTTAAGAATCCATCTTTTAAAAAAAAACTTATTGAGATATTTTTGTTTTTTATTCTTTAATCTTGTCTCCCCCACCCCCCGACTTATTAATTTGTCTTTTATCATTTTCATTAGCTAATTGCTTTGTCTCCAGGATTCTAGCTTCTAAAAGCCTGTTCTAAACCTTTCTTTTTTTTTTCCAAATCTTTTTTTTTTTGTTTTCATTATTATGTAAAGCTATTTCCAGCTTAAAAACCAAAACCAAATATTTCTTTTGACTAAGCCTTAAAAGAGAATTCCTCATTATCTTTTCTGCAAGCAGACACGGAATCGACGGTCTATGTCGGTTGGCATGGTTACCCTGCCGACCATAGACTGTCATTCTTTGACTCAGGAGGATGTGAGTACTTCTTGAAATTGTTTCCAATTGCATGATATTCTCTTTTCACATGACGTGTGTATATGTGTGTGTTTACCTGTTCACTCTATTCCTGCATGTGTCAGTCGGTTCCATTTTCTGCTTTTCATGTCTCTCTTAAGCAATGGATTTTCTTTTTATTTTCTAGATATTGAGACTCGTTGAGTTTTTCAGATTAACATTCCATCACAACAGAGCACAAATTTTATCACAGTTACAATGAGTTCGTCTTTGTAATTTACCCCTGAAGATGATCTTAAAAAAGGTCGAAAGTACTTGGGTTAAAAAAAAAAAAAAACCATGTCACCTTCCTTGATGAATTTCATCTTAACATGAAGTAACTGATTAGATAACTGGAAAGGATCAGCATTGAAATAAGTAGACACAATATGTCTGTATTATTCAATGAAACATGTTTAAATGAAGATATGCTGCCTAAATATATATAAATTGAACATTGAAGTCAACACTCAGAGATGGCGGACTGTTTCATGCTAGATGCAATCATCAGGCCATGTGTTGGTTTTTTTTCTTGAGTATATATATACGGGTCAGTGGTGCATTGTGGGTAGTCCATACTAACGGTTATTTTGGCAGGAGTGGTTAAAATAAATAAAAAACAAGTAAAATAAATTAATCCAAATAAATAAATAAACAAACCACTCCTGCCAAAACAACCATTAGAATGGACTATCCACAATGCACCACTTACCTGTATATATAAATAGTTGAGAAAAAAAACAAAACATGTGGCCTGATGATTGCGTCAAGCATGAAACAGCCTGTCGCCTCTGAGTGTTGACTTCAATGTTCACTTACGTTCTATCTCTAATATTGAGCACTTTATCCCATAAATATAGCAAACCTTAAACAATATTTCTTTATATATATATATATATATATATATATATATATATATATATATATGATTTTATTGTTTATTAATTATTTGCTCTGTTATAATAAATACACTGAGCTCTTTTTGTGGATCAGTTTTAATATTTTATATTACTAGGATCCACTTGGATTATATACTAACGGATTTGTTACCTTTACTGTGTGTGTGTGTGTATATATATATATATATATATATATATATATATATATATATATATATATACACACACACACACACAGTCTCTCAGAATTAACTATTTCAATGAAATCGGGCAATTTTGAAAAAATGCTGACACAATTTTATGTTTATTATTTAATTATGATAGAAAACAAATAGATTTATAAATCTTATGTCAAAACTTTACTGTAAATTTTCAACATCTGCTCTGTTTGCATATCAGCAAATTTCAAATCTCTCCTTAGTATTATGAAACACATTTTGAATCATTTCAGGAGTTATCTCCTCCTGCACTGATTGTTGAAGGTCTTCTTTTAAGCCCAGCTAAACTGTTGATCTTTTGGCGACAAACCTTTGTTTTTATGAAACCCCATGAAAACAAATCTTGTGGTGGTCAATAGCTATTATGCGTTCTCGTGTATTATTAATAGGGTTCTGAAAGGAAATGAAATTAGAAACAAAATTCTAAAGTTCTAAACAAAATTACAAATTTAACACATCTGAAATATGATGAACAAAAATAAAGGTGAATTTTTAAAAAATTTGTCCGATTTCACTAAAATAGATGGTTAATAATAGTGCCCCCTGTATTTAATAGGACTTATATTCAAAATTAAAGTGATTACTTTGTTACATCATTTTAATTAAAATTATTTCTACATGACACAAACAATAGTCAGTGCATTATTTAAACCAATTAGCCGTAAATAATCAACAGTGCCTTTTTATAGGCATCTGTCACTTATTACCAACTAAGACTGTTTTTACTTTTCATAAGTAGCAAAGTAATCCTTCTAAGTAACAGGTTAATCGAAATAAGTGCTGCATAATTGATTGTGATATTTAACTCACTGTCTGTTCGGAATATTCCATTTTGTTGTTTTATCTAATGAGCCAATGAATATTTATTGAAGCCAGCCATTATTGACAATGGCTTTCAGTAGGAATTGGGTTAGCTTGAAAGTTGAGCTGATTAATGGAAGTATTTCACTATGTTCTCCCTAAAAAAAAAAATGCAACAATACTTGCAGTCTCAGTTCCTAAGGGACAATAGCTTGGTAGTTTAAAGCATTGGTACATGAATTTGGTGGTATAGTACTAGTGAGTTCAATCCCTGGATTGATGGAAAAAGGAAACTAACAACTGAGCAGTACTAAAAATAAGAAATGGACAAGATATCCTTAGACGTTGTCAGTGGGACAAGAAGTCTACACTCTTAGATTAAATAACTGGTTCAGTTCAAAATTAGTAACATATTAATCGTGAGTTCAACCACTGTGTTGGGCAGTGTGTTCTTAGGCGCTGTGGAAACGGGGGAGCAATAACTGAGCAGTTCTAAAAATAAAGACTAGATAAGGTTGCTCAGATTGACATCCACCTGATGAAGGCTGGAGGGCACAATGTTCAAATTGTAATAACAAGAAGTATGCGGACAATAGTCCACATGTAAATGATATAAAAAAAAATGCAATATTGATTGATTGATTGATTTATTTTATGGTTTATCAATCTATTGCAGATTATTTAAAGCCAGGAAATATTTTTGGATTGTAAAAAAAAATTTTTTGTTTTTATAGATAATAATGGTAATTAATCCATAGCTGGAGAAAGAAGAGGTGGATTTATACCCTTCCCTAGGTTATTTACATATAAATGAATATAATGAACCCAACTGGAATTTGAACTCTGCTCTCTAATTAACAATTTCAAGCCATTATCTGCTACATCACCCAATCTGGTATTCCCAAGTGATCATATATCTAGACATTGACCAGGCTAGATGTTGCTTAACTTTGGTGATTATACGGCAACCAGTGTTTCAACATAATATGACCATCAGCCTGGTTTTGAATATAAACATATTTTCGGCACAATGCATTTTTTAGTTGCTCGTAGGGTTTTTGGTCCCATGAAAGCCATAAAAGAAATTAGCGGGATTGTCTTTATGTAAACTATCCTTGTATTTGGGATTAGATGAAGTAATTTCTTTTTTTTTTCTTTTTGTTATTTTAAAAAGAAAGCAGAAACTACAAACAAAACTAATCCCAGAAGGGTGGTGCCTTGCTATTGCTAACCAAAGAATTTGGGGTGGAGCTTTTCTAAAAAAAAAAAAAAAAAAAAAATAAAATTATGGAATGTCAATCTGAAGAAATCAATAAGTGGAAGAAGCTTAAGGTTTTTGTTTGTTTTTTCTTCCTTCAATTTGATGATACTGAATCAAGAACGATAACTCACGATCTTGGTTTCAAATTGGATAAAAATGCCTTTTTCATTCTCCTTTTTATTCAAGATTTTCATTTACATGTTCTGCTTCTTTTAAATTGTGTTATTAATGCTTCTAATATTAAAATAATTTAATAATCTGTAAAAATATAATTCCCTTATTTAATTGTAACTGTTTCTTTGTTTTTTAACATTAATATAAATAATACCGATAATGATGTGATGCTTTATCCTGTGATAATTTAAAAAGATTTTAGCTCACAACAATCAAAGTTTATTAATAGGTTTAAAACACTGCCCTCACTCCCCCCCATATATATATATATATATATATATATATATATATATATATATATACACACACACCCACACACACAGAGGAAAATACTTGTTGACAACACCAATATACTATATATCATGAAAATAATAAAGAAAAACTTCAAATTCTCGAGGCTCTCTATATCAAAACAAGCAACCAACACTCAACAAAATTTATCGTGAATATAGCAGCAACATATTAAACTGCATATAACAAACATTTAATGCCATTTTGCATTTTGCCCAATTTCTGGTCAGCTTCCTTATATTGAAATGCTTGTTTTGCAAAAAATTCCATAGCTACAATGGATAAATTAAAAATATTAAAATAACTTTAATCAAGCATGTTTGCACAGGCATTTAAAAATTACTATGACAATGGAATGCAGATTTTATTGAAGTTACAATAAGTTTGTCTTTGTAATTAAACCATGAAGATAATCTTCGAAAAACTCAGTAGAACTTTGGTTAACAAAAACTACAGCACCTTCCTTAATGAATTACATCTTAACATCAAGAAAGTTATTAGACAACTTGAAAGGATCAGTATAAAATAAGTAGACACAATATGTCTATATTATTCAATGAAACACCTTTGAAGATATGCTGCCTAAATACACACACACAAACACACACACACACACATATATATTTCAACAACTTAGAGCCAAAAAAAAAACTTGTGAGAAAGCAAGAAAAAAAAGAGAAAAAAGTTTATTAAATGGAAAAATTCCATATTCTTTAACAGCACATGCCTTATATATGTCTAAAGCCAACCTACAAAACTAGCTTGCTAACTATGGTAGATGCCAAAGTGTATCTAATACAAAAATCAGTTTTCTTTTTATTTCCTCCCCTTTTTTCTTTTACAATTTGACAAAATGATGGATTCTCTTCTTTTTAATCAGGCAAATGATTCTAATGTTAAATATAAGAAATAACATTGAATTTTCGTTCCTAGAATTGCCCCCAATTTTTTTTTTTTTTTTATAACTTTTCAGCCAGTCGATTCTCCAACCATCAAAAATATTTCCTTTTGATCTCCTTGAAAATATCACTTATTTCTAAACTGAACTCTAGATTTCAATGGACATTAGAGAGTCGGTGAGATGTTTTTCAAATGTTAAGAAATTGGCGATGGATTTCTCTGAACATTCCCTTTCTTAACCTCACATCATATCAATAATATAGGAATTAAATGTATTTTCTATTTTTAATCCAACATTATTTCTTATATTAAACATTATATTTTAACGGATATACATGTTTTTTCTTCCATTAAACATTATATTTTAATGGATATACATGTTTTTTCTTCCATTAAACATTATATTTTAATGGATATACATGTTTTTTCTTCCATTAAACATTATATTTTAATGGATATACATGTTTTTTCTTCCATTAAACATTATATATTAATGGATACATATGATTTTTCTTCTATTAAACATTTATATTTTAATGGATATATATGTTTGAGCAGAGAATTTTTTTCTTTTTTTTTTTTAAAACTGTAAATTGTATTGTCCAGCCTGTCCATGTAAGAATTTAAAAGCAAATATGCCCTCTGACAGGGATCAAAACTGTCTCCCTCGTTTGAAGGTGAAACAACTGTCAGGTCTGGTGCATGTGATTTTAGATGGTGGTGTAAAAATACATCTGGCCGACACATTCTTTATTAAGATAAAGAGATTATTAAGATAAGGAGATGTACTTTTCAACAGGGTTCACACCCCGTGTCTCCCTTTTGATGGGAACCAGCTCCAAAATCACAATTGATCTGACAGTTGTTTCCCCTTCAAAAGAGGCACAGTTTTTTTTTGTGTTTCAGTTTTAATATTTTATATTACTAGTATCCACTTAGATTATGTACCAACGCATTTATTACCTTTACTATATATATATATACATATATATATATATATATATATATATATATATATATATATATATATATATATATATATATAGTAAATGTGTGTGTGTTTATAAAAACAGTGGCTTCTACTGCCATTAAGCATTGCTCTTCAAGTACGAATCGAGTTTTCCGAGACGCTGACGTATTTTGTTAAAAAAAAAAATGTTAAAAATTCCCTTCTTTTTTGCCATGTGACAATGGCCTAGGTGTAAGATATCTGACTGATGTCAAATCAGTCAGGTTTTTATCCCAACTTGATGCAATCAGGTGTACAGCCACACTGAGCAGCTGTGATACAGCAAAACAGTCTGTGGATGACTATATATATATATATATATATATATATATATATATATATATATATATTTGAGCAGATTATTTTATAAAGAATTAAGTAACATAAAACAAACTTATCAACAATAATTTCCTAAATAATGTTACAATGTTTGTGATGAAGAAATAAAATTGACCTTAGAGAAATTTAGAGAAATGATGCAAGCAATAATAAAGGCAAAATTTAAATTGTTTTATTTTAACCAGAGACATCCTAATTATAAACGACCTGAAAAGGCCATTAAAACTATAATTTTCTATATAACCATTAACGATCCCCACAAATACCTTAGATTTATCATTTATTATAAAAAATTCAAAACATATTATCTAATTCTTAGAAATAATTTATTAATTCAAAAATTCATACCATTTAAAAATAGTGTTTAAGAATCCCCGTCTCCAACTTTAACAATCAACAAAAAATATTAAATTCTTACATTGGCCACACACTCACCACACTCTCTTGCGGACTGACTTGTCATTTGTCAAAATTTAGTGCAGTTTTTGCACATCTAGATCAATACAGCAGAAACAACCAAAATAATATTAACAGAAAATTTTAGTCGGTAATACCAAAATATTGAACTCGATGCAAAGAAAAAGTCAAAATTGTGAAAGCAATTAAAATACAAAAGAAACCATCAGCATTAAACAAAGTGTCTTTCTCCTTAGATTCTATATTGAAGTATGTATTAAGAAAAAATAAACCTATTCTTTTTCATAAAAAGGTACTTGTAACTTTTCAAAGGATTTTATTTATTTGGTTGTTGTACACTTTTTGACTTTTTTATTTTTTTAATAAAGAATTTATTCATTTTTCAAATGCGTCTTGCACAATTGTGATTCTTTATCTTTTCTTTAGATCCTTGTCTTTGTTGTTTTGTTTTATCACAGTATTTTTTTTATCTTCCTTTTTTTATCTTTTTTTTATCTTCTTTTTATGTTGAATCTTTCTCTAAAGAGGCATGCACCTCTCGGAGCCTGAGTCCACACATTCTTATTATTGTCTTCTCCTGAGCCAGCCACTGAATTTGCTTGTTATTGTGTCAAATTACAACAATTCCTTTAATTTTCTTATTTGACTTCACACTTTAAATTCATATTGTAAATAACTTTGACAACCATATGTCCAGTTTGAAATGTTTTTCTTTTAATTAATTATAATTAATTATAAGTGATTTTGTTAATTATTGGTTGTTTCAACTTAATATGCATAGCTTTTAAAAATGTTTTTCAATTTTTGTTAAGTATTATTGTATTATCAACAAAGATAATTATATTCTTGTAATTTTTGTGTTTCTGTATAATGTGCTGCCATATTGTACTTTAGCCTGACATATGACAAGTGAATCTACAAGAAAGGATTGTGGTTGTATGCCATAAGATTTATTTTTTTATTGTTTTCAGAGATACAATCTTCAATAGGGCAAGTGATTTCGTAAACAACATTAATCTTATAATGAGGATTTGATTGTATTGAAGATTTCTTACTGACTACAAAATTGAATGTTTCAAATTTTCATAGATAACAATTTGTAGGTTTTATATATTGATGGATTTCTTTTATAGCTATTTCATCTTGTTTGAGTGTATCGGATTCTTTTTTGCTTTTATATACCATGTCACTTCAGGACGGATGTGGGTGATCGTGGATTTCCACATCTTCCTATCCTTTGTAGCACTTAATAACATCTGTCCACTCCCTGTTCAGCTATCTATTCACACATGCTCATCAGTTAGTGACCCACCGCCTCCTATCCCTTCTACATTGACTGTGAACTCAGACTTGCCTTTTTCATTCGACTGTACACTGGACTTACAACTTGGGATTTGGAAATTGTTTTTTCTTCATTAAAGCCTCTATTGACAGAGGACATAATTTTATTATCAATAACTGCAGGAATGTGAATCTTCTGAATGTTTAAACTGACAGTAATTAACATTTATGAATGGGTTTTTTTCAGTACTTGCTGCCAACCGTCTACAAGGATTGGTAAATTGTTCAGAATTTATATTTTTTAGTTTTCTACAAGGATTGGTAAATTGTTCAGAATTTATACTTTTTAGTTTTCTACAAGGATTGGTAAATTGTTCAGAATTTATACTTTTTAGTTTTTCTACAAGGATTGGTAAATTGTTCAGAATTTATACTTTTTAGTTTTCTACAAGGATTGGTAAATTGTTCAGAATTTATACTTTTTAGTTTTTCTACAAGGATTGGTAAATTGTTCAGAATTTATACTTTTTAGTTTTCTACAAGGATTGGTAAATTGTTCAGAATTTATACTTTTTAGTTTTTCTACAAGGATTGGTAAATTGTTCAGAATTTATACTTTTTAGTTTTTCTACAAGGATTGGTAAATTGTTCAGAATTTATACTTTTTAGTTTTTCTACAAGGATTGGTAAATTGTTCAGAATTTATACTTTTTAGTTTTTCTACAAGGATTGGTAAATTGTTCAGAATTTATACTTTTTAGTTTTTCTACAAGGATTGGTAAATTGTTCAGAATTTATACTTTTTAGTTTTTCTACAAGGATTGGTAAATTGTTCAGAATTTATACTTTTTAGTTTTCTTTCTGATGTCAAAAATGTTTATTTGAATGTTTCAATTGTATAATCTGTTAGCTTTATTTGAATTAATGATGTCACTTTTGTGAACTAAGATTCTATTTGAATGTTTGTTATCTAAGTGATGGAGTTTATCAATCAGCCAAACATTCTTTTCATCATTCTTTATTAGACAAGAAGTGGAAAAAAAAATCACTGTAATGTGTTTTGTCTGATGAAGTCATTCTAGAGGATGAAACGTGTTATACAGAATGTTTTCCACTCGGTCATTTATTTGCCTAACATTGTTCTAATATATAGACATTTCTATATTGTATTCTTCTCGAGTTCATTAGTCCAATTAAACACCCTGTTTGTTAAACTTACGAAATGTCATTCAAGCATTGAACGGTAATTAATGGGCAATAATTCATTTGAAAATAAAATAATGTGGATTTGCAGATTTGTTGGAATTTCCCTCTCGTCAGATCTGTGCGTGTTTGGACATTAATTTTTAGCTTTTTATGAATACATCTTTGATGACAAAGGAAAAAAAAAAGTTTTACTTAAAAAAAAAGAATATGTGTTCTCTGTGCTTCTCTGTCAAAAAAGCATATCAGAAAAAGATTGCATTGACTTTAGTAGCCAATGTGCAGTGGGTTGTAATAGATATATCAGCTCGGGATGTGAAACCGGAGAGCTGGGTTCAAATTCCAGTCAGGTTTGTTATATTCATTAATATGCAAATCCCCTTGGCAACAGTATGAATCTATCTCTTCTCCCCCCCCAGTTATGGGTTAAATAGCAGGACAGACTAGGTCCTGTAGCCTTGGTTGGCAGCCAGTCTACTGCAGAAAGAAATGGCGACCTAATGTGGGGAAATCTACATAGTCAGTCATGAATTGAAAGAGACATGATTGCCCAATTGTGCATCACTTACGGTCCGTGACTGACTGATTTTAGTAGGCCTTGTTTTTTTATCACAAAATAATTATTATTTCAAAAAAGTATTCTTACAATCTAAAAATATTTTCTGGTTTTAAATAAGCTGCAAAGAGTTGAGAAGCCATAGAAAAACAAATCAATCAAATTCCTATTTTGTCAGCAGTGTAAAAGGCTTTAGCAGAAAGATGTCTTTTGAGTAATTTTTTTTTTTTTTTGCTTATCACCCCAAGCAAGGCTGGAAGCCACTAGTACGCAGGGGGTTACAGAAGGTTTGGAGGAAGAGCAGATAGGAGTGGTAAAGGAGAGGATGTGGAGAAAGATAGTGGATCGATCAAGGCTAGGGGGTTACAGAAGATTTGGAGCGAGAGCAGATAGGAATGAAAGGTGAAAGGATGTGGAGAAGGGAAGAGGATAGATCAAGGCAGCTGGAGATGTTGATTGACGTTACACTTAAATAGTTGGAGATTGTATTTGTTAGGGAAACAGGAATAAGGAAGGGAGTTCCACAGGCGAGATGTGTGAGACATGAAGCTATTGGAGTAGAAGAGACGTCTACATCTAACAGTTTCAACGGTGAAGGGGTGGGAACGGATGCCAGCCTCGTGGGACGTTTAAATTCATGAGGCCTAGGAACCAGCGAAAGCAGCTCCTCGGAGCAATTACCATGAAAGTATTTGTAAAAAAGACAGAGCGAGGCAACGTCGCGTCTGTGAGAGAGAGACTGCAGACGAGATGACAGATCAGGGCCAATAATGTAGTCAAACTTGTACGTTTTTAGATTTTCAGAATTTGTCCTTGTGTTTTTTTCCATTCATTTCCTGCCTCTTCACTTTTTTCTTTTAATTTTCTAATTCATTCCAATTGACACACAAATCATTTACTTGTTTCAATAATTGTAGTTTTTGGCACTCCTAAAATTCCAGTCAATTTGTGCAGAGTGCTGTCAGGCTTGAATTATCTCATTGTATTGTTTATGGTAGGGGAAGCATTTTATGGGAGGAAACTTGAAAAATAAAATATTTTCAATTATACAAAAACTAACCCAGGATATTCAGTGTGGCAATTTCTAGAGTGACTTAACCAATTCCAATTCCTATTCCAATTCCTATTCCTATTCCAATTCCAATTCCTATTCCAATTCCTATTCCTATTCCTATTCCAACCTATTCCACTACACATAGAAGCAATGCAAGGGAGGTAACTTAGTCAACAAGAACATTTAATACCTGAGATTATTAAGTTCTGCTTTTTTTACATTTCAGTGGAAAATAATTGATAAACTATTGTTTCTAAAATATTTTTATTTATCCAATCAGATTTTATTAAAAAGTGAATGTTAATTTCGCAGTACTGCTGATTGGTCCAAATAAATATTGCATTAGATATAATAAATGAACTCAATTAGTGACGATTATATTTATTTGAATTATGAAATTGGTGTTAGTGTGTAGCCGGCTGAACCCATTAATCAAATTACACTAATATATATATATATATATATATATATATATATATATATATATATATATATATATTACAATGAATCATTCAAATAAAAAGTAAATTAGTAAAGTTAATGATATAAAATAGCAAAATCCCTTCGCAAACAAAATTTTAAAGGTGCATTAACATACAAATCATTAACTTTACTAATCTACTTTTTGTATGAATAATTCGTTGTAATATAAATTGAACTACACCACATATTTGATTTTTAAAAAAATGATCCGACGTGCAAATTTTCAGGATAACAACTGAGACATTACTCTATTTATTGAACAATTTAGTTCATGCCACATTGACTGATAAACTCCTACAAAAAAAAAAAAAATTCTCAAGCTGCCATATTAGTAAAAAAACGCACTCTCTTAAATTTTCAAAAAATTCAACCTTAGCGTTGTGACTGCACACTCCAAAAGTTTGTATCCGTTAACAATAACACATTTAAAAAAAAAACATATTTCGATTTGCATTTAATTTTTTCATCTCGGATGCTACCTGAATTTTACCAAAATCAAAATAATTTCCATGCCTGAGGATGACTGAATGTACAGTTGAAAGTACTTATGTATTAAAGAAAGACCTTATACAGCTTATAATTTTTAAAAACAAGCATCTTAACATTCATCGAGTGATTTGTACGTTAATGCACCTTTAAAATTTTGTTTGCAAAGGGATTTTCCCATTTTATATCATTAACTTTACTAATCTACTTTTTGTATGAATAATTCATTGTAATATAAATTGAACTGCACTACATTTGATTTAATATATATATATATATATATATATATATATATATATATATAATTTTATTTGAGCAATAATCCCTCTTTTATGCAAGTTTCATTAACCACAACTGACAAGGTACTGTGAGTAAACATTTTATTTAATTTTTCTTCCATTCAGTATAAGTGTATAAGTGTTTATTATAAGTGTTTTCTTTTCTGGACATAATGTGTGTAAAAATTGTCCAAATATTCTGCAAATGTGAGTGTTATTCTAGTAGCCAGTATCATCCATGATTTTTATTTTTTATTTTTAACTGAAGGTACAAATTTTTTTTATGTGTCTATCTAGAGTTAGCTCCCTTGACCATTAGGACTCATTTAAAAACACAGAAACTTACCAAACTCCATCTGTAACATAGTCTTGTAAAAAATGCAAATACCCGCATCTACATGAGAAAAAAGACTATGAATAATAGAAGCACTAATAATAGAAAAAAGAAAAAGCCAAGCTAGCATCAACTATGAACATGGCCACAATGTGCTGACCATGTTTTGAAAATAAAACATTCCTGTAGCTCACTCTGTGTGTGTGTCTGGGCCATTGGATGAACATGATCTCCCAAAATGTTCAGGTAATCTTTGCTGTTGATTCTACCATGCAGAGCAACTATTGGACCGAGACATTTCCATGATATGGCGGCCCAAACTATCACTGATCCACCTCCACTGTTGGAAGAAGGCATTCAGGGTTGTAAACTTCTTTCGGCTGCCTCCACACATAAACTTGCCCTGAAGTTGGGAAGAGAAAAACTGGACTCGTCTGAGAATATGACTTGCTTCCATTGGTCTGCAGACCAGGCATTGTGATCTTTGCACCACTTCAACCTCTTCTGAATGTTGCGTGTAGAGAGAAGAGGTTTCCTTACAGCAGCTCTTCCATGATATGCAGCCTTATGGAGCTCACAACAAACAATTTTAGTAGAAACTGGACAATTCAGATGATTATTCAACTCAGTAGTCACTTTGCCCGCAGTAGTCTGATGATTTTTCGCCACATTGTGTTTCAATGCATGTCGGTTCCTGTCAGTACGTTTGCAAGTCCAGCCGGAATTGTTACGGTTTCTAGAGGTTTGGCCCTGTTTCTTGGATTTCGTCATAGTTCTTGATATGGTAGCTCTTGAAAAACCAAACAGTTCAGCAACCTTAGTGATCGAGGCTCCTGCCATGTGAGCTCCAACAATTTGCCCTTTTTCGAACTCGGAGAGGTCACGCATTTAGCTTAAATGTTACTAAATTCTAAAAATAAATAAGACAAAGACAGTAAATTAGATAAATAAACGTATTTACAATAGATATAACCTGCAATTACGAAGTTTTAGTTAAAGTTTGTAATATAATAGGTCTTTGAAATATAGGAGTGGAATTTGCACCTGTTCCAATTATTTTGTCCAACCCCTGTATGTATGTATGTATGTATATATATATATATATATATATATATATATATATATATATATATATATATATATATATATATGGTGTCCATAATGTCTCTTTACAATTTAAAAAAATTATTAGAAAAGCAAATGAGCAAACAAATATGTGGAAATTGTTACATAATGAGGAGTAGATATTGAATCTTTTTTAACTAATTTAATCCACCTGTATATGGGTGCCATTAGTTGCACGAAGCGCATCTTGAAGGTACTTGATTTCTTGCTATGTTTGCTGTAGCATAGCCTCATCAATACTGGCAATGGCATCAATGATCTTTTGCTTTATATCAGTGATGTCTTGTATCTTTGTTTGTGTTATATTCTCTGCTAATAAGAATATATACTTGAAAAACACAGTGGATAAAATAAATAGACGGTTATTGTACAAAACCAGTACAAAAAGAATAAAGGTAACGGTTATGCACGAGGTCGTCACAAGTCAATCCAGTAGTGAGTATTACTATTGGAAAGTTCTTGCATAAGTCTGAGTCCTACTCAACAGATCGCAGCTAGTATATTTAGCTACCTCCCCACGAGGGTTACATGTGGCACAAGGCCGAGTTTAACGTGGGTTTTCCCAGCCTGTATACCCAGCCAAAAATATTCCCTTTTGAATCCGTAAAAACGGTTTCAGGGTCGGTCTTCCTCCCTAAACGAGACTCTGCCCTTCGGCGGAGCCTCGTCTGGGTTCCTCTATGCCCAAAGGCAAAATGTTTGACTGAATAGCTGGAACAGGTCACAGCTAGACTCTGTCGTCCATTGACTACAGATACTTATATGTAGTTACTACCTATAGTGTAGTCACTCATGGAGGTGACAGGTTATTCCATTACATCAGTTTGATACATGATATCTTTAACATAGTTGTGGTACCACTACATCACTCACCACCTCACCAAGGGAATGTGAACTGCAATAAACCCCAATGACAAGTCTGTAGACATATTATCACTGACAGTAAATTCACATATATAGAAAAGGTAACAAATCTGTTGGTATATAATCCAAGTGGATTCTAGTAATATAATGAAACTGATCCACAAAAAGAGCTCAATGTATTTATTATTTCAGAGCAAAAATTCATTCTTCATATAACCGCAATAATGTTGATATTCGGGTTTAATTTTATAAATCTTCTTCCCTTTAAGACAAATACATTCCACCCGCCCCTGACCACTCTCATGCATGTGTGTATGCCTGCGTGCATATGAGTGACATCCTGAAACGGACAGAGAGGAGAATTTTTCCTCCCACTACTATACATAACCATAAATAGATTCAAATATTGAAAATTAATCAGTTTGTCTGATGATAGCAAGGGTGTGAAACCCAGGGTCACAAACTCACATCAATCCAGCTAAATATGTTATCTCTATCACTGATATTGAGTGCTTTCCAATAAGTACTGTGCATATATAATATATAAATAATATATATAAAAATTATGTATCACACACACACACACACACACACACACACACACATATATATAAGCGAACATTGAAGTCAATGTTCAGAGGCCACATGTGGCCTGATGATTGTGTTTAGCATGAAACAGCCAGTCGCCTCTGAATGTTGACTTCAGTGTTCACTTTTATATTTACATATGCTCTATTTCTGATGTTGAGCACTTTATTCCATAAATATAGAAATATAGTACACGCTAAAAATATATTTCTTCACATATACATATATAATACACACATAAACACGCAGTGTGTTGACATGGTCTGAAGATCATTTCTGGTTTGAAATTAAGTCACCATGCAGTATTGATTCCTGTGTCCACAATTATCTATAAAATGTGCTGCCTACGGTATTGAACACTGTTCTTTGCTAAATATAGCAAAGTCTATCCGATACAAATACATTATTTCAGTATTGTCCATCTTGATTCTTTTCATTAAGTGACATTGTTTTAAGATAATTTTCTTGATATAAATTTCATATTTTTTTCCTGTAAACATTCACAGCAGCAAAGCAACAAATAAAAGAACGTTGGCTAAAAAAAAAGAAAGAAACATACGAAGTTATCTCCCTTGAGCCATTGATAGCTTTGAGAATAGAAACTCGTTTTGAACATCGATTTTTATGAAACAAAAGAAAATGTAAGCTAAATTTTTATTGCTCCTGGTTCTGACGTGCCCTTCTTTCAGATTATGATATATTCCATTGTTATGGTAAGACATACCATCCAAAGTTGCTGTAATAATGAGATGACGTGTACTATACTGTGTGTATGTGTGCGAGATATACAAGAAGAATTTTATTTTATAATCTGATTTATAATCTTCTTATCTGATATATTTCTTTCTTCAAACGTCATTTTTAGTGGATACCCGTATTTGAGTGGACGATCTTTTTTTCTTTTAAACTCTATTTCGATATTCAATTTTAGTTTCTTTTGTATTACACGCGATTGAAATAAAACACAGTAAAGCTATTGACTTTTATTTTCATTTGAAGTCCAGGTGAATTATTTAGGGGTTGACAGGTGTGTTAAATGATGATTGTTTGCCCTGCAAAAAAACCTCAATTGTAATAAGCAATAAACAGGTGATCCTTATATGAAAATGAAACATTTCCTTTCGTTTTCACCTTGAGATTATTGTATGTCCTTTTTTTTTTTTTTTTACTTTTAACTATTTAAAAGCCACCTGTAGATTATAGAAGCCGTTCTGTGTGCAGCCCAAGATAATAAAGGCTGACTGATGGTCTTTAGATATGAATAGAAATTTGTTCAAGATATATGTGAGGGTGCTGAAAAAAAAATCATCAACCTGATCAAGAAGCTGTTCCACACTAACAAAAAAAAAAAAAAATTCTTATGTCTGGTCAGATTTTAGAAAGTGGGTTGTGTCTGGTAAAACTGCATTCAACCTTGCAAAACCTAAAATTGCAATAGCAAATCATTTTAGTAGGGGTTTTATAAGCAAGGGTTGTTGGCTGGTAACCCTAGTAGACAAACATACTCGGATATGAGTGGATAGCTATTATTTGTTCAATTATTACCATCTTCTTCACTTTCTGTCGTGTGTGAAATTTTTATATCAAAGACACTGCCTCCTGGAGTCGTCAGATAATTCTAATGTAAGAAAACATTACAGACATTACAAACTGAAAAGCACTTGGCATATTGTAAAAAGATTGGTTTATGAAATAGTTCATGTAAATTCACCCATGGATAATGTCCTATAAACTTAACTTTGTTTCCCACTTTGCTTTGAATAGGGCTATATTTCTACTGCATTAAAATCCAACTTTATGATGGTGATTTTCTAAGTGTAGCTTAGATGTGGCACAAGGCCTAAAGTATGGAGCGCTCAGGATTGAACTCGCCATTCAGTCATAATTGATTTAGTCATTTGTAAACTTGCTAACCATTACACCCTATCGAGGAGCTCTAGAGCAATTTACTAAACCTAGCTTAGATGTGGCACAAGGCCTAAAGTATGGAGCACTCTGGATTGAACTCACTATTCAGTCATAATTGATTTAGCCATTTGTAAACTTGCTAACCATTGCACCCCATCGAGGAGCCCTAGAGCAATTTACTAAACATAGCTTAGATGTGGCACAAGGCCTAAAGTATGAGGCACCCAGTGAGTACTGAACTCACTACAGTCATAATGGATCTAGTGAAACAAGCTTGTTAGCCATTACACCACATCAAAGTGCCCAAATCCAACTTTATGTTGGCAGATATGAAATTAAGATTCATTAGGAATATAAAACAAATATTTCTGCAATTGTGTATGCATTCCAATGTTTTGAGGGTTTTTTTTTTCCCCCCTAAATAAAAAATTCTGTTGTGGGGAAACACGATGTTAATGCTTAGATAAGAAAGATTTTAGAATAGTTGGCTGCTGGAAACCTTAAACGATTGATTGGAGATAATACTTTCCTTTTCATTGAAAAGAAAGGATTTACTTGTCCAAATCTGTCACGATAGGGCAGATCACTTTGAATGATCTGGCAAAACTAAATTGCTATTATTTTATGATTGGGGAAGAGAATTAGCATTAAGACTAAAACATTTGAAAACATTGCTGTGTAAATTTTTAATTCAAAATTAATCTAAAAAATTCTTGTATTCCTTCAGTCTCAACTATGCAATCTTTTTTTGTGTCGATAGAATAATAATAGTTTCAACTTTTTCTCTTTTTTATTATTCCTCTCATTACATGATATATAATGAATATATATATATATATATATATATATATATATATATATATATATATATATATGATATATAATGTTTTATAATAATTACATTTTGTGCTGTTTTTAAAATATTTAAAATGTAATTTTCTATTCAATTAAGCATTTGGTTTACTTTCTATGATTACTGATAGCAAATTATCAATTCAAGATTTGCTTGGATTATTCAGTTCATTTTTTTTGCCTTTTTTTTATCAAAAGGTTTCAGCTGTTTCATTCATGTGATGTCTACGAAATTATTGATATGTGTACAAACTGTAAGAAAAAAGAGAAGCATCATACATTTTTAATTTTAAATGGTTAACAGAAATGTTGATAAGGGTAGTAATTGACTCAGCTCGTTCTAAATAATCAAATATGGAATCATTTGAATGACACAGGTTTTTCAGAATGAAATAACTTGTGTATTTGCCAACGTGACTGTATACAGTTCTGTTGGAAAAACAAAATAAAAAACGATTCTGCTCTTTCTTGATGGATCGTATACCAGTCAGAGACGGATCGAACAAACTTCTGATAACAAAAGTAACAAAGAATGAATTCAAATTATTCATTGAATATTTTCACCCATTTTCTCTTAAATTTCTTGTTTGCCTTCAATGCATTTGATTGTCTGCTGCTTTTCACTGCAAAAATGCTTCTTGCCTAAAACCAATTCAATCTTTTCACCTTTTTTTATTGCTTTTGTTTATAAATAAAAATGCTTGTTTTTTTTTTTCTTTTGTAAACAAATAAGTAGCATTGCTTGATTTTACCAGAAGTTAGTGGCTCGTCTTGTTTTCTTTTCTCTTTCTTATTGTTTGCCAATTTCTTATTGTTTCAACGGGAATGGCTGGTCATTGTTTGAACCTCTGCTGCATGCAGTGTGTGTGTCTCCCTTCTGCACATTTTGTATCTTTCATGTGCATCCTTTTTTTTTTTTTTTTGCATGGTTGTCATTTAATAAGCAAAGTTTTCATTATTATTTACATGCAGACTATTATCCTCATCTTTGTTGTTGTTGTCGTCACAATGTTTCAGCCGTTGTGACCCTGGTCTTCATCAGAGATATATCGATCAGGATAACATATAGGAAATTTTGGACTGAACATTTTATTTAATTTTTGGGGTAGATTATTCTCATTCCTCTGCCTGTTATCTTCGCCACCAAAAAAAAAAAAAAAAAAAAATTTCTGCCACCAAACAAACAAATTCTTGAAACCTAAAAATATTTCCTGGCTTTAAATAACCTGCAAAGGGTTGGTAAACCATAAAAAAAACGAATTAATCATCTTTGTTGTTATAACAATGTTTCAGCTGTTGTACCCTCCAGCCTTCATCATTGTCACTCTGAGTAACCTGCGGGGGATTTCAAACTAGCTCTTTTATTTAATTTATGAAGGGTAGATTGTTCTCATTCCTCTGCCTGTTATCTTCCTCCACCAAAAAGAAAAAATATTTCCGCCACCAAAAAAACAAATTCTTGAAACCTAAAAATATTTCCAGGCTTTAAATAACCTGCAAAGGGTTGGTAAACCATAAAAAAAACGAATTAATCATCTTTGTTGTTATATATATATAGTAAAGGTAATAAATCTGTTGGTATATAATCCAAGTGGATCCTAGTAAGATAAATTATTAAAACTGATCCACAAAAAGAGCTCAATGTATTTATTATTACAGAGCAAAATTTATACACAATAAAAACGAAAATCACCTCATGGGAAATAAACTTATTTTGGCCGACAAAAAATATTTGTCAGTCTTCTTCAACTCCAGTTATAGACTCATAGAGTCTGTATCCACGAAGTTGAAGAAGACTGACAAATATTTTTGTTGGTCAAAATAAACTTATTCCCCATATGAGGTGACTTTGGATTTTATTGTGTGTGTGTGTGTATGTATGTATGTATGTATGTATGTATGTATGTATGTATATATAGTTAAATTAAAAAGCAGAAAAACTTAAGGGTCCATAGATATCTATGGAGCCTTAAAGTTTTCTGTTTTTTAATCTGACAAATATTTGCTCTGGTTTTACATTAAGGTCTCTGGATTACATCCTCCTTGGGATTATCCATACGGATTACCAAACATTTCATGACCTAACTATATATATATATATATATATATATATATAGTTATGATAAACTTAGTAGCCATAGATATTCTAAGTACATTGACTCAAAGTTGCCTGTGAGCTATAGTTATAGCTCTCTTTATGCTAATTACTTATTAGCTTAACCAATTCCATTACACACACACACACACACACACATATATATATAAACATAAACACAAGGGGTTGTTTAAAAAGTTCTGAACTTGACAAAGAAATGATTCCAAAAACAATTCTGATGTTGGATCATTTGGTCAAGTTTTGGAAAGTGGGTTATGTTGTGAATTTATTTGGTGTCATAGTAATTGTGGATTCAATCCCTGGGCCTGGTAGTACAAACTTAGACTCAATGGAAACTGTGACACCAAAGAAAAAAAAGAAAAAAACAAAGACCGGATGTCTTCAGATCTTGACAGCAGAATGAGAACAATCTCCCCCCCCCCCAATAGATTAAATAAAGGGTTCAGATTGAAATTATCTGAAGGCTATCTCGATCAACAAGTGCCTGCTGAAGGCTGCAGATCAAAATAACTAAAATGTTGTTGTGATAACAATCAAAATAAAGATGTCTGTAAATACCGTAAAAAAAAAAAAAAAAATTTTCTGCCTTGTATATTTTTTGCTTTCGTTTTTCTCTGTCTTGCTTTTAGGCTTTCTTTTTAAAAACCCTCTTTTTTTTTGTATCTCCCCTCTCTTGCTTTTCCAAATTCCTTCCCAGTTAATATTATTAAGTTAGTTTATCGGTTAGAAAGCATAACTAATTTTAAGTAGAAATGGTCGGAGATTGGGTACAGATACTGCATTCTGATCATATATAGAAAAATGCAATAGTTTTATGCAGAAACAAGTGGAATCATAGCATAGATTATGTCTAATTGTCCTCGGGTGTTAAGATGAATAAACACAAAAGGTTATTTTTAGAATCAATCATTTCTTTGCTTGTCTCTCCTATGTCTCCATAGAATAAAAAATGCAATTAAATATTTAGGAATCAAAGGATTGATGATTATTGAAACAGTGTTGTTGTCCTGATTGTCAGTTGACAAAACAAGATGAAAGACAAAGGCTAGTGTCTGTAAATAGCAGGGGAGAAATTGTTGATTTTCATCGGGGGAAAGAAACAAAGGGAATAAATAAACTCCTAGCCAGGAAAAAAAAAAATGTTTTTTTAGGGTTCATGATCAAAGGTAAATATAATTTCTCAGAGAAACAAAAACTAAAAAAAAAAACAAAAAAAAAAACAAAGAGAAAAAGACTTCTTTGTATTGGAAAAAGAATGAACACCTCACCCAAATTTTTTTGTTAACATATTGAAGTAAATAATTAATAATATTTGATTATATTAAAAATGCATGAATATAGGACTCTGCTTAAAAATAGATTGAAAATATTGTAAGAAAAAGTCAGGTGACAAGATATTAAGAATAAACTTAGGTAAAAATGGCACAAGTGGAGAAATAGGAAAAAAATCTCCATTTCCTAGTAGTTTATCTTATAATCTGTTTTGTATCCATGTATCCTTGGAAACAAATCTTCTCTTTTCCTTTATTACTTAATATGACTTCCATGATGGGGTTGTGGTAGAAGAGCCATTGATCTCAAATGGTGTTTACTTGACGATGCCCGGTCAAATGAACCAGTAGCAAATAAACAAATGACAACTGTCTTCTGATTAGAAATTTAACTTTAAATAGCTTAAGATTAAACAGCAACTGGTGTTTAATTTTAAGCTGTTTAAAGAGTCTGTTTTTCACTTGGGCCATCTTTTTTCCTATTTTTCCACATGTGCCATTATACCATTCACCATTAACCACCATAATTAATAATAAAATAAACCAATTCTAACAATAGACTATAAGAAAAGTTACATGACAAGACAAAAGATTTGTTATTATCGTACATCTCCGTAACCACAGAATACAATTTCTTTCTTTCCAAGAACTTTTACTTTTTTCACTTAAAGGACATTAGCATATCTGAAATGCCAGTCTCAATACTGTAAGGAATTCGTAGCTAATGGCATTTTCAAATAATTTTATCTGCCTAAATTTTCTTCAATTTGTAATAAAATGGCCATGTAGATTCGGTTGAAACAAAAACCAATTTTTTTATGGCGTCGTTCATCTGCAAAACATGTCAAAATCAGAGTTTCTAAATTGTCTTTGATATTTACCATCTCAACCATCTGTTGCAACTAATGCTCTGACCACCAAAACTGGTGATGCTCCTGCACTGCTTATTGTAGGAATTGAACCTCTGTCTTCCAAGAAATAAAACACTTTCATCCTGGTGAGGGGGACACTCAGTGTGATATTTTGCTTTCAGTTTTTAAACCAAGTTCTTAGATGTTTCGTATGGGGTTCATCTCTAGTCTAGGTTCGTTAATTGGCTAATTTGAATGTGGCACACGGGCCATTTCTTTCTATTCCTTTAATTCCTACTGTTGTTCCTGGTCTTATTTTGAATTCGTTTTCTTGGCCAATAGTATAAATGCTTTGAATTTCAAAGTAATTTTTCTACAAACCTTTAAGTAAAGATTAGTCACTATATATATATATATATATATCCTCAAAAAAGAAACACTTTGCATAATAATCCCTGAAATTCGAGAACAAGTTATTATAAATATTTTTAATAAGGATAGATTAAAATATTGCGACTGTTGATATATTGTCCATATAAATAAGCACCAATATTTAGACAACTTAAAATAACCATTTGTCATTCATTTATTGCCAACTAAGACTGATTGTACCTTTTATATAAGTAGTGAAGTAATCATTCTAAGTAACGTGGTTAATCAAAATAAGTCCTACATAATTTATTGCGGTTTAAAAATAAGTGTTTCTTGTGTCAAATTAACTGAAATGGATATAATCCAGAAAAGGCATAGCACATGGCATTAGAACAATCTACCCCCATGGACTAAATACAGGGTTCAGTTCAAAATTTTCATGGGAATTCATTTGAAGAAGCATACAACGGCTGAAATGTCATGAACATGGTAATAAAGATGACAACAGTCCAAATGATGTAAATAGTGTAAATTGTTAAAATACCCCATCTCGGAAATATAGACAGATCCTGAAGAAGGCTGGAGCATACAAGGACCGAAACGTTGTGAATATGGCAACAAAGATGAGGACAACAGTCTGAATGATGTAAATAGTTACAATACCTCATCTCAGAAATATAGACAATTTATAATGAAAAAAATATATCAGTTGGTTAATACTGATTTTATTTGGAAAACATTGACGTAATGAAGTTTGAATCTGTGTGCAACTCTCCTTCGATTGTGTCAGATTTTAAATTTCTTCCTACAGAGCAAAGTGGTTCCAGTGTGAGAATTACCAAAGTTAAAAATAAATGCAAACAATTATTTTCTTTTTCTTTTTTTTCTAACCTTGATTTGTGATTTTTTTTTCTTGGTTGTCGATGGTTGAAAGAGGATCAAATTTGCTTCCTTGAATATTTGTTTTTGTTTTTTTTTGTTTTTTATTTCTGATTGTGTTTGTCTTTTTCAGTTTTATGTTATCTGGAGTTGGCTACCTGCCCGCTCGGCTGTCTGCCAACCTCTCTTGTTGTACACATCAGAAGAACATGGTGTCAGTCTAAAGACTCTTTATGCAAAGACAGAAGAATATGAACCAACTATAATTGTCATTAAAACCACATCAAATGAGGTAAAGTACTTTTGTTTCAGCCATTGATTTATTTGGTGTTGGTTGGTTGATTTTGTTTAGTGGCATATCAACACCTCTATGGATTATTGAATGCCGAAATCTAAATATCTTGTATCTAATTTTACACTTTCAACTACAACAATTTTAAACTTTCGGTGCTTATTAGGTATATATTTTGTAGATCATAAAATGTATTGTTGGTCTTTTTACTAGAGGCACTGATATGTGTATTTGATGTAATGGAATAACCTGAAACCCCCATGAGTGACTACACTATAGGTAGTAACTACCTATAAGGATCTGTAAGTCAATGGACTACAGAGACTAGCTGGGATCTGTTGAGTATGACTCAGACTTACACAAGAACTACTGACCTTCCAATAGTAGCACTCACTACTGGATTGACTTGCAATGACCGTGTGCATAACTGTTACCTTTATTCTTATTGTACTGGTTTTTACAATAAACCTTCACTTATTTTATCCACCATGTTGTTCAAGTATATATTCCTATTAGCACAGAATATAACACTGAATCCATTTTCTGTCCGTATGCAGGCGATTTGCTGCTGGTATAGGTTTTGGATTGTTCCCAAGTATGCCAAGGTTAACAAAAATTTCCAACAGTTCTTTGTGACATACTTTATCAAGCGCTTTTGTATAATGTATAAAACACAGGCACACATCCATTTTATACTTTCGGTGCTTATTAGATATATATTTTGTAGATCATAAAATGTATTGTTGGCCTTTTTACAATCATTGATGTGTGTATTTTATGTTGAAACTATATTTTGGAATACCATTTGATTCAAGAAGTTGTAGGATATTCTATGGACTAATGTCATGAAAGAGTTCATGTTGATTGGTTGATTTTGTTTGGTGGCATATCAACACCTCTATGGGTTATTTAATGCCAAAATCTAAATACTTTGTATGTAATTTTATGCTTTCAACTAGAGATATTTTGTACATAATTTTATGCTTTCGGTATTTTTTTTTAGATATATATTTTGTAGATCATAAAATGTATTGTTGGTAATTTTGCTATAAAAATGTAATTTTATATTTTTTTTTTAGTGATGCATTGAATGTCATTTTTCTACAAAAATGTATTGTTGGTCATTTTACTATAAAAATGTACTGTTTGGAGGTTCACTATTTGCCCATAGCTGGGACCCTGACAGGTGCTACCACCCCAGGTCAGGGTGGAGCTGGAAACAATGCTCCTCAAAACCTCCAATCTTCCGATCAGAGGCCTTGTTGCTGGATATATTTTATCATCATACCCAGGACAAGATTTATCTGGGGCCTTGTTGATGGTACTAGTAAACTTCAAGTGGAACTCATCTATACGATCCATTACTAAAGTTGCTGGAGAATTGGCTGGTTGATTGTACTGCTGCCCCTAATATACTCTGTCTTTACAAGAATGAGAACAGACCCAAAATGAAGTATTGCTGCCATATCTAGGTTGGAGCTGCCCAGTCGTCACTTGTTTGTCTTGACGGAGGTCAAAAGCATCTACATGATCTTGTGGGTGTTGAATTGTTTTCCACACTACAACTCCTTTTCTACAGACGAAATGTCACCAATCTCTTGCTATTTTCATGGCATGTGTTCTGATGCACTACATTCCTTGGTTATGTCAACCCTGACCTTAGCACATGCGACCCACCATGCCATGTACACAATGGTGAATCCTCCTTATTTCCTTTGTATTCCGTCAGGAAGAAGTAAATTTCTCTTGGACAGTTTCTTCCCAAGAACTGCTTCTTCATGGAACAGATTCCTGACAGGTAGTTTTTTGAATCACTACAATTTTGACATCCTCAAGTCTACCTTAACTTTTATCTTTCTGATATAACCTTATCAACTGCTTTTCTTGCATTTTTTTATGCCCATCTTATGGCTGGTGACTTGTATCCGAGGATGCCTGTCTACTAGGATAGCTAACCAAACCCTGTTGCAAACACATGACTAGGCACATTTGGTTGGTTGATTTTGCTTAGCGGCATATCAACCTCTATGGGTTATTGAATACCGTAATGTAAATATTTTGAAGACGGTTTTTATTTTTGGAGATAATAATTGTTTAGTAATACAAGTTTTACTAACTTAACCCATAGCTGGGGGAGAAGAAGCGGATTCATAAATTTCCCAAGGATATTTGTGCATTAGTGACTATAACGAACCAAACTGGAATTGGAACATGGCTCTCTGAGCCATTATCCGTTACACCACCTGCAAATCCAAACATATATCACTTGGTATTCCCATGGTCACCCATCTAGGTACAGACCAGGCTCAACATTGCTTAACTTTGGTGAATGTGATGTGGCTGTAAACCACACAGTAGGAATTGAACTTGTATCGGTGGGTAATGGGTCTGTAATTGGCTGTATTTAATAACATGTTGGAACCACAGGTATGTAAGGCCATATGCCGGCATTATTCAAATAGTCAAAATTTCTTGGATAGTTTTTAGAATGTTACTGGAATATCATTCGTGATCCTCGTTTGGTTCAAGGCAAATTTGGTTTATGTGCAGTTATTACAAATTTATGGGATTTAAATGTTTTTTTTTTTTTTGTGTCATGGGGAGGGGGAATGTGAATCTCATCTGCCATCAGATTTTGTATGTTTTCTTTTTTTTCCTCATAAATAGGTTTTTGGCGCTTTTTGTTCATCTAGTTGGGAACATCGGAAACAATGCAGCAAGAATATTTCTTATTTTGGCACTGGAGAGACATTTTTATTTACTTTGCTACCAGATCGTAAAAAGTACCCTTGGGTAGGTTACAATCGTCCAGATATTGCCAGAAATGCTGCAAGCATGTTCATGGCTGGAGATAATTCGGTTCTTATCATTGGTGGAGGGTAAGTAAAACATTTTTCTTTTTTTTCTTTTTCCTTTTCTTTTTTGTCTTCCACTCATCTCGTTATTCTATTCTTCCTTTTTCTCTTCTTTTCCCATTTTTCTTTTCCATTTCCCAAGATTTTTTTTTATTTGTTAGTTATTCTATTCTAATGTTGATGATGACTTTTCTCATGAACAACGACACTAATATCTATGATTATTATCTCCAATGGCCCCCGCCTCTACTCAGTTCCCTGAGCACATTTTGTACCCGATACTCAGGTGACTGACCCTGTCATAACCCTCACAGCTAAGATCCTCCGCACTACGTACAACGAGACAAAACTTCCCTCATTCCTTTTGTATTCCATTAGTGAGAATTTACACTTGAACAGTTTCTCTCAAGATCTGCTATTTTGTGGAACTGACTCCCAAGATGATGCTTCCCCAACCAATACAGTTTAAACCTGTCAGGAAAAAAAAAAATGATACCAAGTACCACTATATGTATTTTCTCTCTCTGACTCTCTCACTATCTATCTATATCTATCTATCTATATCTATCTATCTATATCTATCTATATCTATCTATCTATCTATATCTATCTATATCTATCTATCTATCTATATCTATCTATCTATATCTATCTATCTATATCTATCTATCTATATCTATCTATCTATATCTATCTATCTATCTATATCTATCTATCTATCTATCTATCTATCTATCTATCTCTATCTATCTATCTCTATCTATCTATCTCTATCTATCTATCTCTATCTATCTATCTCTATCTATCTATATCTATCTATCTATATCTATCTATCTCTATATATATATATATATATATATATATATATATATGGCAATTTTTATTCACGACAGCAGATATTTTGTGTTGATTAATTTTATTGATCAACTCTTCAAATTTATGAATAATCCTTCTATGACAAGGAGGAAATTCTGTTAGAAATTGTCCAAAGTTCATTTCGGAAGAAATGTCCAAGTTTTCAACTTAAGTCATCATCAGGGTAGGTAGATACAAATTGTGAGTTTTGTAGAACTAGTTCTACGAAACTTACCATTACTTGATGTGATTTCATGTCGCATGCACTATTCTTCACTAGTTCATTCTTCATGGATGATGCCGTAACCAATTTGGACTTTGGAAGCCTCCAATTAGACAGGACTCGGGTTCAATCCTTACCACCTCTCTTCTCCAAGTTTTCATGTTGGCTTTCTTTGCTTTCATAAATGATTTGAATTCTAAAATGAATTATTTTCATTATTTTTCTTTAAGTTATTTCCTCATTTTGATAGAAGATTTTGAGTTGACACTATTTACATTACCCAGACTGTTGTCCTCATCTTTATTGCCATATTATGACATTTTGGCCATTATATACTCCAGCCTTCTTCAGGTGATATATGTTGGAATTTCAAACCAAAACCTTTATTTTGTCCACAAGAGTAGATCGTTCTATTTCCACGTGCCATGCCTTTGGATATCTCGGTTTCAGTTAATTTCCCTTTATAACTCAACTCTTTTTGTTCCCTCTGCTGTGGCCAGGTTTTGCCAAAATGTGAATACGGCAGTAAAGATGAACAGTGTAAATAGTGTAAATGCTTACAATACCTCATCTCAGAAATATAGACATTTAGAGTTGGTTTGGTATGGTTTCTTTTATGACATATCAACACCTCAATGGGTTATTTCATGCCAACATGATTTTTATTGCTGGTAATATTTTTTTCAAAAATGTATTGCTGGTAATAACTGTTTTCTTCAAAAATTCATTGTTGGTAATAATGTTTTGCAAAAATGTATTGCTGGTATTAAAACCTATTTTTACACTCTCATTGTGTTTTGACCTCAGTTTGGAAGTTAACTATTTGCCGATAGCTGGGACCCTAACAGGTGCTACCACCCCGGGTCAGGGTGAACCTGGGAACACCAGCAATTAAGAGGTGGTTCCACGTTCCTCAAAACCTCCTGATCAGAGGCCTTGCTGCTGGATGTAATTTATTGTCTTACCCAGGACAGCATTTAGAGTTGAGTAATGACAGTAATTATACATATTTGTATAACATTTTACCAGAGGCTTCCATGGTTGAATTGTTTAATGCACCGTCCATGAAAGGCTATTTCCTGTAATATAAGATAAGAATTCAAGTCTCTTTGGAAACTACTGCTTTATTCCTACTTCACACTCCAACTTAGCAATAGTCTAAGATTCTTTGAATTTTGAGATGAAGACTTTGGTGTTGAATTTCTCAGCTTTTATAAAATTCCAAAGATGTTACCAGTACCATCATTTTCTTTCATCCTTATTCACAATAATTTACATTTGGTTCTGTTTGAATTTCAGAGGCGGCAATGCTATCATGTTGGATGAAAATCTTATTCACTGTCGTACGGAAAAGGCCGAGACGTTTGATAATATCCCACTGTGTTCTACTGAGGACTTTGAGTGTAAAGTTGTGGAAGTTTTCGCATTCCAGTGAAACATCTCGCGGAAGAATGAATCTTTTTAGCACTCACACCTTTGAAAACACTTCTTTTTCTAAAGTTCAAAGAGCACAACCCACACTCACATAACAAGATTGTACTGTTCTATAAGTAAAAGGCAAAAATTGATTTTTGTAAGTTCTGCTGTTTTTTGCATTGTCAATTAACACTTTCCCCAAAAAAGGAAACCAAAAAAAAACAGAAAAAAACAAACTTTCTCCCTCTCCAAAAAATAAAAATAAATGAATTTCCATTGCCTGTTGGTCACTGTCAATGACCTGTCTGGATGATAGAATTTGTTCCAAGTAATGGAAGGTCAGAAGAATCTAGACAAGAAAATGGAAAGTTGGGTTCAGTTACAAATGTCAACAATTCTTTTTTTTTTTTTTTTTTAAAAGAGTAAGGAGCAACTTTAAACTTTCGGCAGGACTCCTTCAGCCTTGTATTTTGTGGTCAGTCTATTCATGTACTTGTAAAATCTATGATTTAATGTATTATAAATGAGTATGAGTAATGTTAATCATAGTTAGCCTGCCATATAGAGTTGTCAAATTACCATTCAGCTTATCACTTGAGTCAATTCAAATATTGGCTTGTGTAAGCCCAGCTTTACTTCAAGATGTTGTTAAACTTTAGATATAACTAAATGAGATTTGGATGATTAAATAGAAAAACAAAATGAGTGTTTAGTTTAAATAAACAACATTTTAAAATGACTCTAGAAGATTATTTTTTTTTTTAAAGTCAAAGACCAATCTGCCTCAGTCGTATTGTGTTGTGTCAGTATGTCAGGTTTCTTGTATAAGAAAAAGAAACTCAATTTACCAAGCATTTTGGCTTTATGTCAAATTAGGGCACTATGTAAATTGATGGGTCTGCGCATAAAAAAGCAAGGAAGAATTTTTTAACAATCTGTGTAAATAGCATTCATCCGTTTTATTATATGCATGACATTTGTCTAAATTGAAAAATATTGATTTTTTTTTTTATAATTATTTTAGAAGAGTAGGTACTGTTCACAATAAAGGGTGTGGCAGAAGTACCTCCCACATAATGGTACAACATTAGTAGCAATGGTGTCTTCATCTAGCTAATGTCCCACCATTATGTGGGAAGTATTTCTGCAGCACCCCGTATAAGTACAATATCAAATCAATCCTTAGAGTTATCTGTACTTTTTTATTTACAAATGTCAAGTTCAAAACTGTGTTTACGTCATTGATATCTGTGTATGAGCGTTTTGTAATAGTACACAGTTAGCAATGATGTAAGTACAGTTTCGACCTTGACATTTGTAAATAAAAAAAAAATTCAGATAACTCTTTAAGAAGTCAAGGATTGATTTGACATTCTATTTATATTATAAACAGGTCCCCCACTTCTAAAATGACAAAAAAAAAAAAAAAAAATCAATATTTTTTTTAATTCTGACAAATTTAAGATGTTTAATGTTTGCTCATCTATAAAAATTATTTCTTAAAAAAAAAAAAATTTTTTTTTTTTTTTTTTTTTTTAACAAGCAGACCACTCAGTTTAAGTAGTACCCAAAATATTGAAGAAGAAGAAGAAAATAAAAGAATATTAAGACTATTAAGAATTATTCTGCTTCTTATATTCAAAATTTGGGGACAAAAATTCTACTGTTTTTTCTTAAGTACTACCTCTGGGTCCTTGTATTTTTTAATGCCCCTACCTACTCAAAACTAATATATATATATATATATATATATATATATATATATATATATATATATATATGATTGATTGTATTTATTTTTATTTTTTGCTATATGTTTGAGAATAATTTTTTTCAGTCAATAATATATAATATTATATAAAAAATTCTTTTTACATAAAAAATTCCCTCCCCTAAATTGGACCCTCAACATGTTTATATATTTGTGATGAGACTTTCACTGATGTAAAGATATATTGAAATGTTGTGAAAAGCCTGACCATAATTACAGGATTTTGTTTTGTCTGTGCTTGAAAAGCAAACCAAACTTATTGTCTCTCATGTACACCGATTGTATAATCTTTAAATGAAATGATGTGAATGTTGACTTGTGTTAGTTTTCAGTAATATTTGGTTTTATTTGTGTCTCTGTTATTAACATTGTCGTTGTTACAAAAAAGCATCAGACAATCCTGTGACAATCACCATCTTCTGTCATCCTGAATCCTGTTCTTTTATTGTCCCGTCTCCTCACTAATGTTTTCTCAATTTCTTTCACTCTCAGTAGCCCCTTGCGTCGTAGTGACATCAGTCGGGGGTGAAATGATTAAAAAAAAAACAAAGACAACACTGGATTAATACTGTTTTCGGATCTTGAATAAATTCCAATTGTTTCGTATTTGAATTCACATAAAAATCTCAGTATTTGACTTAGGATTTTTATTTAGATTTGTTAGAATAGACTTCTAAATGTTTTTTTTTTTTTTATTGTTGGGGTGGAGTGAATCAAAAAATAGAATATTTTAAAGAATCTTTTATTTTGATCAAGAGACATTAATAAATGCACAAGTGAAATTATTTTCTGGCAAACTGATTTAAATGTTAAACAAAATTCTAATCGGGGTTAAAATTAATTTAATTTCAAAGAATAACAGAATATGACTATTTAATCTGTTTTGTAGCTTTAACTGCTTAGTCGTGTTTGTACTCTGAAAGTTGTAGATTTATCAAATATCGGTTTAACCTCCAGCACGCTGCATTATTCATTAGTATTACTTCCTTTTCACGGGATTCTTTTTCAGGGTGAAGTAGCCCTTTTATTGATTTCAGTTAAGGTTCGTTTTAGCTGTTTCCATAGCAGGATATGACAACACAATTGCAAAATTTAAACATACCCTTGTTGAATAATTGGAGTCACTCACAGCATCAGGAAACTCTTTTTGTTTGGATAACAAAGTCACCTATAGAAGGAAGGCTATTGATTTCAATCTATGGAAATGATTGCAAAACACTTTCCCCTCTCCACTTTAGAGGCAGAAGCACACAAATGCATGCTGGGATTTTTTCCTAGCCAATAAAATAGACCGGTTCAGTTTCATCTGACTCAGTCCCGATCTGTCTTGTCTATTCCTGATATTTATTTAACTTAAATTCCTTTAATATTACAAGAAATTTCTGTTAACATCAGTAAACATCTGAGAGTATTTTCTTTGCCACGGACACAATGTACAAACCAATGGTATGCTATTTTCCAGATGTGTTTGTTTTGAACACATGATGCAGAGGATTTTGTTACGAACAGATTTAAATTGACAACTCTTAACTTCATTTTTATGCCATCTTCAAAAATATTAACACCTGTATTTATTTTGTATAAATCAGAAATCTTCTGCCTAGTCAGTCATGAATCGAAAGAGACATGATTGCACAAGTGTGCATTGCATATGGCACTTAACTGACTGGGTAAAAAGGGGCCACTCTTGCCTAAGTGTGATCTAAAACAGCACAAACTGCATGTTTTTTTTTCTCTTCTGTCTTACAAAGAGTGTAAGTCAAAGGTGTTGACAAATGAATCTGGCAACATAAATTAATGGTATTCATTTTAAAAGGAATTAGAATCAGGGAAACGTAAACCCACAGGAATATATTTGACACAGAAAAGAGGAAAAACAAAAAATCATATCTTAAAATGGAAAAGTTCTCAAAGTTCAAAAGGAGAACATGGTCAACTTCCAAAAATAATTTTTATCCGAAGATAAGTTATCTTTATTTACATTCAGACCAACATCCCCATCATTTTGTTCTCTATAACAATGTTTCAGCTGTTGTTCTACCTGGCCTTCTTCAGGTATCTGTAAAATTCAGGTAATCTTCAGAAAATTTTCAAACTGAACCCTTTATTCAATGTACAGGGATAGATTGTACTCATTCTGCTGTGATATTTAGTACTGCTCAATGATTACTCAGCCGGTTTTCAATAATTCTAAGTCTGTACTACCCAGTCCATGGATTGAACTCACAATCACTATCATGTGGATCAGATTTAGACTCAGTGGAGACGGGTGGAAGAGTGATAACCGAGTAGTACTAAAAAGCAAACATGATATCCCTTGGAATGGGCAGTGGAATAAGAACAATGTTTGCAATTCCCCGTAAGTTAACTGGATCGACAGACACCTGAAGAAGGCCTGAGGGCACAGTGGCTGAAACATTGTGATGATAACAACAAGAATGAAGACATTAGCCTGATTATAAAGAATGTAAAAACCCAAAATAAATTCTTCGAAATGAACTGTTATTCAGTTGAAAGTGAACGGTAAAGATGAGGTTGAGGAATAGGAAAATAAAACCAAAAACCAAAAAACTCCTGCAATTCTCTCCTCCTCTCAATCACAAGAGAAAAGGTATGCAATCTTTGTCATCCTATGATTTGATAAAATCTTTTGTTATTTTTTAGGCAAGCAGTGCTTTTAGATCAGAAGGGATTTGAACAAAGCAGGCATTCATAGTAAAGAACAAAAATAGAAGTTAAGCAACATCCTGGTCAGTACCTAGATGGGTGACTGCTTTGGAATACCAGGTGCTGTAAGCTTGGGTGTGTTGTGGTGTAATGGATAATGGATCGGAATTGTTAATCGGAGAGCCAAATTCCAATTTCACTTGGGTTCGTTATGTTCACTTAACGTGCAAATAACCTTGAGAAAGGTATGAATCCACCTCTTCCCCTCCCAACTATGGGTTAATTAGCAAGTTTTGTATCTCTGAAATCCATTATTAAATGCAAAAAAATGCATACAAATTATTTAGATTTTGGCATTAAATAACTCATAGAGGTGTTGATATGCCACTAAATGTGCACTTTGCTTTCTATTTCTTAATTCTTTCATGGTACCCCATCGTCTCATAGATTTCTCTTGGATAAATCTTTATCATCATTTTTTTTTCTTTTTAGATGGATAAAAAATAGGACAGTTGTTAGATGAAAATATTAAAACCATTTTCAATTTTTTTTGCTGGAAAAACAAACATTTCTAAGATAAAAATGTAAAAAAAACGAACATTTTTTAATTTTTTAGCTAAAAAAAACATAGAAATAAGATAAAAATATAAAAACATTTTTTCTTGTTTTTTTTTTATGTGGGTAAACAAGATGAAAATATGAAAGTTTCTTTTTTTAAAGTAAATTTTTTTTTCCTACTGGAAAAATGATGAACAGTTATGAGATAGAATATAAAAACATTTTTTTATAAATATAAAATTTTTTTTTTTTTTAAGCTGGAAAAAAACGTATAAGATAAAAATATAAAACTATTTTCTATTTTTTGTTTTTGTGTGATTAAGTGTCTATCTGAAATGTCAAGTCTTTCACTGGTATTGAGCACTACAATGAATGTTTGCTAATCTGACGAGAAATGAATATCGAGGTGCAATTGTATCTCTTAAGAGGCTCATTTCTATATTTATTTTGTCAAATTATTTTTCCTCTTATATATATTTCATTTATCTCATCCAGTCAAAACTTAAGAAAAAACAAAAAAAAGCAACTGGAAATTATTTATAATAACAATTATAAATTATTTATCAGAACTGTGTAGAATTTTTTTTGCTAATCAGTGATGCCAAAATAATAAACCTGTATCTTTTGAATTCATTCACTATTCTAGAAGAATCTTTTAGGATGTTTCTACAGCAAAACTCCTGAACTATTTCCGTGAGTTTTTATCATGAAATTTAATTCACTTGTTATTAAATTTCCTTATATATCCATTCATTTTTGTTTTTTTATTTTTTCTGTATAGCATTTTATACAGAATTAATCTTTTAAGATTGTTTGGTCTCCCTTAAAGGTTATATTACAGATATTTAGAAATACTTTATTCTTTTGAAATTAAAAAAAAAAAAAAAAAACTAGAGGAAAAAAATAAAAATTCAGCTTCACTGCCATCACCCCCCCAACCCCCCTCAAAACAAAGAACTTTATTTTAGTATATGCCTGCTAGATAATGAAAATGGTATCATGGTGGCAGTAGGGTTAGTGTACAGGTTAATGGCATGAAAACTGTAATCGTATCAGTGGGATCAGATTATTACAGAGGTTGTTTCTGTTCCTTTTCTCATAATCCTCTAGAGAAAGGCATGAATTCATCTTACTTGGTAGGTCTCCCATTACCTAATCTCCAGCTATACTCAAAAAATTGGAGCTGGAGCTCTTCAGTTTTGTAAGGTAATTTAAGTATTTATTTTCTCATGTATAATTTTATATCAGACTTCATTTTGTATCATGAGAGAAAAAAAATCAGTAATTTCTGAAGTGTTTATTTTATTCACGTTTTTGTTTTTTAATTTGGAAACACAAGAAAAATAGGTTTGATGAAAAGAAATCAACTGAAAAATATTAGAATTTTTCTAGTTTAAAATTAGTTAAAATTTTTGATTTTTAGAAATAATTTTTTCTTTCTAAATTTCAGTGATAAAGTGTTATCATTGTTTACATTTGAACTGTTCTCTTGTTTGTGTTATCACAATGTTTGAACTGGAAGAATCTCAGAAGGCCCGAAAGCTAAAATGTTGTGATGATAAAAACAGAGATGAAGACATTAGTCTGGCTATAAATAATCATTTAATTCATCCCCGTTCTTGGGGAAAGTATTTGCCAGATTAAGAAGCCTTGGTCTCGACTGCTAGAGCTTAGAAGGCCCAAATTTCAGTGATAGCTACATAGAACTTAGTTAACTATTTTTATATTTGTATCTTTAGTCAATTTGAATCAAAATGATAACTCTATCTGGAGAGGTTTTTTAATTTCCCTAGATCAAAACAAAAAAAAAAAACATTCAAGAATTTTTTTTTTTTCCCAATATTTCTCCAGACATTTGAACACATTCTTATATTGTTACCTTGTTTTGGCAAACTCATTTTACAACCTTCTTCAGATGTCCATAAGGAAAGAAAGCAGTTTCCTTCTACAGAACAAAAGATGGTGGATAGAAAATTAACAACTTGCTTCATTCTCAGCAATGTGAGCAAAACCTGAACTTTCACCTATCATGATGAATGGGTTTTCTCCCGAGGAGGCTACTTGTCTTGAACGTCTCTTGGGACTCATGCTCATCTCAGATCCCAAGTAGAACTCGTATATCTGATCTGTTGGTAAAGGTGCTGGAAAAATGGTTGTAATTGTAATGCACCAGTAAATATCTGACTCCCCCTGATATAGTCTATGTTTGCAAAAGCCAGATCAGACCATGCATGGAGGTGACCAGTCTTCAGTTGTCTTGTCTTGACAGAGTTCAAAGGCATCTGTGTAGCCTTGTGGGTGATGAATTATTTTCCACCCTACAACCCCTTTTCCACAGACAAAATGTGGCGAGCCTTTCACAGATTTATTGCTATTTCTATGACATGTTCTGATGGTCATTTCTTGGTCCCAACAGCTCTGACCGTTACAACTGGGAACCGCCATGCCGCCTACGCAGGAGTGAATTATCCCCATTCCTCTCATATTCCATTAGTAAGGAGGAAGTTCCACTACTTTTTCCTAAGAACTGCTGATTTATGGAACAGACTCCTGGCAGGGTGTTTTCCTGATCACCACAATCTTGACCTCTTCAAGTCTAAAGCTAACTGATCTTTCCTACAGGTCCTCGTGAACTGCATCTCTTGCCTTTTCTAATATTAATACATCACATAGAAACACTCTGTCTTGAGTGACTCTTGTGTCTTGTATGGGCTGAACATTAGTAAGAAAAAAGAACAATAAAAAACATGATACAATTCACAACTACCTGTGTATCAAGTTATTTTAATTTTTTTCATTTTGTTTTGTAAGAGAGACAGCTTAAGAGAGACTTCTTATGATTTGCATACTTGAAGACAGCTGTAGAATAGATGAGTCAAAATGTGGTGACATCAGTAACATTGTCATGTAAAGAAGAATGTTCTATTGCAAGGCTTTATTCAACTTAAATGCGTAAATGTGTTGTAAGGCTTGATAGCCAAAATGGCATCTGTTTTATCTGGATGAGTAACAGTTCAAGGGAAAAAAACTCTCATTCCCCGAATACATATATTTATATAACAGCATCTCTGTTATAGCCAGAAGAGTGACAATTGATGGTGAATAATTTTTATTTGCCAGCTGCATATATTTATACAAGAAGCCATAATGAACGCAGTTGTCCAAACAAATTTTGGAAGGAAATTTTTTTTTTTTCAAAATTATTGACAGTATTGAAGAATTTTATATCAAATTTGATTTTTTTTTTTTTTGTTAATTATTATTTTAATTCCTAGTGGATGTCTTTGCAATAAAAACATTTGTCTATTTTTTCTTTTTAAGAATTGGTTTTATTGATTTATATTGTTTTTTATGTATGAATCAAGACAAATATTATAATTTGCTTATTTACCCTGTCACTCCCTATCTCTACACACACAAAAAAAATGTATACATGCTTAATAATGGCAATGGTTGTTGATTCTTTCCAAACAAACTGGTCAGATTTGGTTGGCCATACATGATATGGATATTTTTCAGGATTCGGTTTCCATGGAAATGGTGAAGTCCTGATATTTATGATCATATTTTTCTTCCTTTTTAATGCTCTGTCCTTTCAGGATGTAGGCGATCTCCACAGATTCCTTTTCTTTATTATCTATGAATTACCATGACATTTTTGGAAAGATAGTGGAGTGGTTTACCATTGTCTTTATTTTTTTTAATACCATATCCCTTCAGTGTGTAGGTGATCATGACTCTCCACAGTTTCCTTTTCTTTATTGTCTCTGAATTGCCGTGACTTCTAGGGAAAGATAGTGGAGTAGTTTCCAGTTGCCTTCTCCAGTTTTGAATTCAGAATTGTCTTTCTCCTAGACTGGCTACAGAGTCCAGTCTATCCTGTTATTTAATCCATAGCTGGTGGGGAGGTATGAAGAAGAAACAAATTCCTGCCTTTTCCAAGAACCTTACTAGAAGGATTAGGATGGAACTTGAATTCAGCTTGCCAAATTCATTTTCCATTCTGATTTCCGTTACACGGAACATAAATATCTATCCAAATTTGGTAGTGGGTGGGGGCGGCTTTGGTTAACCTGGGTAGTAGATAACACGTAAATTGGAATTTAGATTGGAATTACTTTAAAACTAGTAGAATGCAGAAATAAATTTAGTCTGTAAAGGGAGAAAGACTTCCATATTAAAGAATAAAGATTATAATAAACTAAGTAATCCCCCCCCCTCATGGAATAATCCCCCCCCCCCCTCTGTGACCTTCAGGCATTTACAAAAAATAAAAATAAATAAACAATAATAATTATTTTTATTTAAGGATACAAATCCTTTTAAGACTTTTTCTTTATTGTTGTTCCATAAGATTTATTTCAGTTTGATCTTTTTTCTTTTTTCTTTTCTTTTCTTTTTTTTTCTTTTCTTTTTTTTCTTTTCTTTTTTCTTTTCTTTTTTCTTTTCTTTTTTTCTTCTTTTTCTTTTCTTCTTTTCTTTTTTCTTTTCTTTTTTCTTTTCTTTTTTTTCTTTTTTCTTTTCTTTTATCTTTTTTTTTTTTCTTTTTTTCTTTTCTTTTTTCTTTTCTTTTTTTTCTTTTCCTTTTTTCTTTTTTTTTTCTTTTCTTCTTTTCTTCTTTTTCTTTTCTTTTTTCTTTTCTTTTTTTTCTTTTTTTTCTTTTCTGTTTTTTTTCTTTTCTTTTTTTTCTTTTTTTTCTTTTTTTTTTCTTTTCTTCTTTTCTTTTTTTCTTTTCTTTTCACTTACAAGCTGAACATTCAAATAATGATGAGAAAAACTTAATAAATATTAGAGGCAGTAATAAGCGTTATTTTTTTATTGAATTGGTTGACATTCTTGATGGAAAGAATATGTTTGAACAGAAGTAAGGGCATTGATATTTGGTTGGAAATTGGTGAGTTTTACTCATAAGCCGCCATGATTAATTTATTGAACTCTTTTGATCCCCCCCCCCCCAGGTATTTATTGACATCTTGGATATCCCCATTGGCACCAGGGGACTCCTGTAATAAACTAATGTTATCTCTTGTGATTGTGCAATAATTTTATTAGATGTTATGTACATCTGTAAATTGTGTTACACTTTTTCTGAACATTTTTACCATTTAAAATAAAGCATTTAACATTTCTTTTTGAAGCTTATCTCTTTTATTCCATAAAGTGTTTGTACAATTTTCAGGTAAGAAACCAGACCTATTCACGTCCTGGGTATGACGATAAACTATATCCGCGTCCCGGGTAAGACGATAAACTATGTCCAACAGCAAGGCTTCTGATCAGGAGGTTTTGAGGAGCGTGGAACCACCTCTTAATTGCTGGTGTTCCCAGGTCCACTCTGACCCGGAGTGGTAGCATCTGTTAGGGTCCCAACTATGGGCAAATAGTTAACCCCCAAAGTGCAGTCAAAAGATTATGAAAGTGTAAATATAGGTTTTAATACCAGAAATACTTTGTAAAAAAAATTACCAGCAATAAATTTTTGAAGAAAAAAACTATTACCAGTAGTACGTTTTTGAAAAAAAAAAAAATTATTACCAGTAGTACGTTTTTGAAAAAAAAAAAAAATTATTACCAGTAGTACGTTTTTGAAAAAAATAAACCCCAAAAACTATTACCAGTAGTACATTTTTGAAGGAAAAAAAAACTATTATCAGTAGTACATTTTTGAAAAAAACAAACAACAAAAACTATTACCAGTAGTACGTTTTTGAAAAAAAAACAACAAAAAAAAACTATTACCAGTAGTACGTTTTTGAAAAAAAACAACAAAAAAAAACTATTACCAGTAGTACGTTTTTGAAAAAAAAAACAACAAAAAAAACTATTACCAGTAGTACGTTTTAAAAAAACAAAAAACAAACTATTATCAGTAGTACGTTTTTGAAAAAAACAACAAAAAAAAAACTAGTACATTTTTGAAGGAAAAAAAACAAACTATTACCAGCAACACATTTTTGAAGGAAAAAATATTACCAGAAATAGATTTTTGACAAAACAAAATATTAGCAGCAAAACATTTTTTTATCTGCATTACATAAGCCATTGAGGTTGATATGTCGTAAAACCAATCAAACCAAACCTACTCTAAGCTAATTGGATTTTCATTGTAGACACACTTTTTATATTCCTTTTCTTGACTGGAGTCTTTTGATTTCTATGTTTTCTGATTATTTTCAGATCATCTACATGAAATATCAACAGCAGTTTGTTTTTTAATCAAATTCTTCATAATTCTGTTATTTCAGAATAACTTTTAAGCTTTTCAAATTATGCCAACATCAATGTTCATATGGCACAAAGGGAATAAAAAAAAAAATTTTTTTACCTGTATTTTTGGGATGAGGAATTATCATTATTTACATTCAAACTAATGTCCACATCTTTGTTGTTATTATCCCAATGTTTCAGCCATTGTGCATTCTCGCCTTCTTCAGATGTCTGTTGATCCAAGTAATCTTCAGGTAATTTTAACCTGAATCCTTTATTTAATCTATGAAGATAGATATGTTTTTAGGGATATCTTGTTTCATTTTATTTTAGCACTACTCAGTAACTGCTCACCCTGCTTCTGTTGAGTCTATATCTGAACTACCTAGGACAGGGATTGAACTCTCAATTACTGTCAAATTCTTGAATCAATGCTTTGATCTACTAGGCTATATTCCTATGGGACAATTCTGAGTGTATAACTTGAGAGTTTTTAGCCGTTCAGATTAAAACATTAAATTTTGAATTTGTAAGTAATTGTTACTTCAACCTCTGTACCCGTTAAGTATAGATATAAACCTGAATGTTATGGGGCAAGGAATAACTGAGCAGAGCTAAAAAGAAAACAAAAAAAACAATGGAGCAACACGAGAGATCCCTAGACATGAATATCAGAATGACAATAATCTATCCAATGTAGATAAAATGAAGGGCTGAATTCAAATTTAGCTGATGGTTACCAGGATTGGCCAAGAACCTGAAGAAGGACAAAAAAGGCTTACAGCTCCATCACGTTGAAACATTGGTTCCTGTACGATCTCTGATGTTAAGCAACATCGAGCCTGGTTAGCATCTAGGTGGGTGACTACTTGAGAATACAAGATGCTGTAATCTTGGATGTTCAGGTGGTGTAATCGATAATGGCTTAGAATTGTTAATTGGAGAGCTGAGTTACACATTTCGTTAGAAGGACTGACTTCAAATTTACCTGATGGCTACCAGGATTGACAAACACCTGAAGGAAGCCAAAAAAGGCTTAGAGAAACATCAGTTCCTGTATGATCACCAATGGTAAATAACATCAAACCAACCTGACTGCTTGGGAATACCAAGTGCTGTAAGCTTAGATGTGTGGGTGCTCTGGTTTATGGCCATGGTGGTGTAATTTTTAATGACTTGGAATTGTTAATCATAGAGTTGAGTTCCAATTTCCATTGGGTTATATTCCCTTGTGCTCAAATAACCTTGGGAAAGGTATGAATCCACTTCCTCTCCCCCAGATATGGGTTAATTAGTAAATCTTGACTCACTAGTTGCTATATATTGTCTGGTGCCCTGCTGTTCATCTTGAGGTCCTTGACAAAATCCAGAGACTGATATGCAATATGATAGGTCCTGATCTGGCATCTTGTCTACAGTCACTTTCACACAGACATGATATAGCTTCCCTCTGTCTTTTCTACAAATATTTTCATGGAAACTGCTCTGATGAGCTATTTTCATTGGTACCCTGACTGCATGAAGTTAAACATATTACTAGGTTGGCATCTTGGTCCCACCCTTTCACTGTCGAAGGGTTAAATGTAACCACCTCTTCTACTCCAACAGCTTCTCTTGCACTTCCCGACAGTGGAACTCCTTTTCTCTTACTTGCTTCCCTATAATCTTCAAATATTCAAATGTAATGTCAATTGACATCTTCTGATGCTTTGATCTTGATCCCTGTCCTTCTCTATATCCTTTCTCAAAAGAAGTCCCCGCTTTTCTGTTATTTTCACTCTCTGTAAGTCCTTGTGTGCTAGTGGTACTTCTGCCTTGCTTGGGGTAGAAAAAAATCATTATCTAAAAAAAAATAATTTTACAATCTAAACATATTTCCTGGCTTTAAATAACCTGCAAAGGGTTAAGCTGTAGAAAATGAATCAAACACAAAAATGAAGATGGCCAAAGAGCACAACAACTAAAACATTGTATATAATAAGTAAGATGATAAGGATATTAGTATGAATGTCAATAGTTTCTGTTTCTGTCTGAATTTCTGATTATGAGGAGTTATCATTATTTACACTATTTATTTTCAGACTATTGTCTTCATCTTTGTTGTTATCACAATGTTTCGGCCATTGTGCCGTCCAGCCTTCATCAGGTGTATATCAGTACAGGTAATCTACGTTATCAATGTTGTCAGAAGTTGGGGAATATTTTCTTATAACTTGATGAATATTCATTGCCTGTGCAAGGAATATATCTACAGTCCAGAAAAAAAATTATCAGATGACACATTCCATACATTTTGCACAAGGCATATTCTATAAAAATTACACATGTTGTCAAAACTGATGGTATATATATATATATATATATATATATGTATATATGTGTGTGTGTGTATATATATATATATATATATATATATATCTTAAAGTCTTATGCTTATTAGATTTTGATTTTTGAGTTTTGAAATAGATTACTTTGATTGTCCCTTTCTCAGAGTCAGATTGTCACTTTTCAATTTTGGAAAAAATCTTAGAACCATCTACCATTGTTATAACGAAGGCATTAAAAGCTGATATCACGAGTGTAAGGGAGATAATTCTATTACAGCAAGAGTTACAGACAAAAAAAAATATACATTTAGCACAATCTATTCAACCAAAAAGGATTGGGCAAATAATGAGGAAGGTGGCTAACAAGCTTGTCTTGCTAAAATGATTATGACTGAGTAGTAAGTTCAATCCTCACTGGGTGCCCCACACTTTCCGCCTTGTGCCACATCTAAGCTATAAAACCACCATAATTAGGAAAGAGGGCTTAGAAAACTTTTAATCTTCATAGGGGATATTGAGGGCAAGAGAGAGGGAAATGCAGTAAGTCACTACCTGATGAGTTTTTGTGAATAGATGGTAGAATAGGGCCAGGAGCCTTAGCAAAGAGCTACAACGAATAGGAAGTTGTGGAGAGTCATGATCGCCTATATTTAGAAGAGGAAGAATGTGAAAAATGATGTTTTAAGTCTTTTCTATTATTAAAAGGTTTTCACATGTGAGTCTTAAATATATATTTTTTTAATTATAATAAGAATATATATCCATTCTGTTGGGGGATCAGTTTATTACTTAATAACAATATGAAATCAGTCCCCCATTTTATGCCCAGTAGAGTAATATATTAATACTAGTTAACCCATGTTATCATATGAGCAGGTGGCTGAGTGGTTAGAACATTCACTTTCTGACCATAAGACCTGGGTTCAAATCTCAATCATGGTCAATTTGTCAGGAAGGTGACTTCTTGATGCTATTGGTCTGGAGGAGGTGATCCCAGCATGCGGCACCTTTGGAAAGTGCCTCCAAACCATACCACGGGTATGACCCAAGTCTGGCGAGTGAAATTGGATAGATGGAACTCTTTGGTAGCTGTTAATGGTTGTGCTGGCACGAAGTCACAAGTCATCATGGCTGAGGGCTTGAGCATGCTGGCCTTGTTCAGATTGATGATCACGCTAGATAACACGCTCTCCCAGAAACAGTAACTAAGGTCTGCTCAGCATAGTTGCAGTATAAACCACATGTGGACTCTCTGGGTGTTGAACAAACACAAAAATGTGCCTGAGCAGGCATCTGCAGCAGGGATTAGCTAACCACCTTAGTAGATAGGCATCCTTGGATACAAGTGACCAGCCATCCATCTACCCATTTTTCTGTGGCAGTGGAGACTTCAGGGGTTATTGGCCCTCGTTCGATGGTGTTCCTTCGGAGGATTGGCGTGATTGCGTCTCGATTAAGGAACGAGCCTCGCGAAACGGAGTGGCTCTTGCAGCGTGTCTCACTGGCGACGGTTCGAGGTAATGCTTTCTCCATCATAGCGGCTGGCAGAGGATAAAAAAAAAATTTTGTTTATAGTTACGTCGTTCTGGAATTGTCATCATTGGTCGACTGAACTTGCTTTGTTTCAATTATTGTTTCCCTTAGATTGAACTCACCATTTCTTTTTATACTATAATGTAGTTCAGTGTTATCCAATAAACCATATTGTTTTTAAAAAAAAAAAAAGTTTAAGAATTTACTATTAGAGTTTCACTTGTGTATATGGGAGATCAGTTTATTACTTAATAACATTAGAAAAAAGATCCCCCACCTTACGCCCAGTAGAGTCTTATATTAATACTATTTTACCTATGTTATCAGAAGTGATGGTATAGTTTAAGTGTTGAATATTATAGTTTCAATTGTTTATTTGAGGGATCAGTTTATTACTTAATAAGAATAGAAAACCAATCCCCCACTTTATGCATATTAAAAATTCTACCTATGTTGTCAAAAATGGTGTCATATTTTAAATCCTTACTATTCTTAGTGGGTTTATGCATATGAGTCTTCAAATATTTTTAAAAAACAGAGCAAATATGTATATTTTGAGAATTGGGCGGAAGATATAGGTTCAAAAATGAATTTGGCAAATTCTGGATCTTTGTACTTAAATTTTTTTTCATCATTAATTGATTATCCATTTGATGAAAGAAAGTCAGTGATTTTCCAGAAGCGACTCATATTTGATGATGCATATGGGGAAAAAATTGGGAAAAAAACTGACAATTTTTACTTTAAAAAAGAAAAGAAAAAAAATTACTTAATCCCCCAATATTTTAAGTATTTAGTCATTTCACCCCTGGAAAGAATAAAATTCATGGAGATGCAACTGGTTCCTGAGTGAAAGAAACAAAATGGAAAATAAAAGAACAGGATCCAAGAAGACAGAAAATGATGATTGGAATTGCATTTTAAGTTGATAAGAAAGCAAAAAGTTAGAAGAGAGTTTCACAAGTGAGAGAAGAAACTGTTAGAATTGAATTTACTGTTACATCTGGCAATTTTGACAGTGAAATTATGAGACCTATCTGCCAATCTAGTACTGCACTTACATTTTTAAAATCAAGGTACCCACAAGGAAAGCAATATTTATTTTGAAAAATACAAAAATGTGTCACAAGGCCAAGAGGGGCTAATGAGGAAGGCTGGTTTTCAATCTGTCTTATCCACAATTACTGACCCAAACATACCACAGTATTCCCTACACCAAAACAATACATTCTTACTTACCATTCTTACTACAGTCACCATAATACCTCAGAATCTCTATGAAGTCCTAACTGGCTCCTATATGTACAATTTGTCTGTGGGGTGTGGGAAATAAAAATAACAACTTTTCAAAATTAAACCCCAATGAATATTTGCAATGAATATAATTTATATACAAAAAACTAAACAAAATAGTATCAAAGAGGAAAGCTCACCGGAAGAATTTTCATGAAAGTATTTATAAAATTGCAATATGAGCACTGGTAAAAATGGTTGCTGAAGACATTAGGTTTATAATACCCAGAAATTCATACACAGATGTCCTCAAGGATCCAGTGACAGGACCTAAAGAGTGTGAGTTCAATACCCGGTTAAGGGAAAAATTAACAGGAGATAACTGATAACTGACATCAGTTAAACATGGCATGTGGAACTAGAACATTCTACGCCAGTGCACGAAATAAAGGGTTCAGTTCGACATTCCAACCACCTGAAGAAGGCTGGAGCGTACAACGGCCGAAACGTTGTAATAAATATGGCGACAAAGATGAGGACAATAGTCCGAATAATGTAAATAATTTATAGAAGAGGTGAAGAGAAGCTATGCTGCAGTGATTGAATCTGAGATGCTAGGTAAAAACCAATAATATTGCAGAATCCACGAAATAATAATGAAAAAAATATCAAGTTGCTTGTTGTGCCAACATTGTGGCACAAGTAAATGTAAAAACATAAAAAACAAAACCAAATCTAACATGTTTGCCATAGTGACATAAGAGAAGCGTTGCATGTTTTTCATACAACTGACATTTTAGACATTTATGAATTGGTTAGGTGCCATGATGGCAGCCATATGAAAGTCTCAAGCTTTATATATATATATATTGGCCCCTGAAAATTAATTTCAGTTGAGCTCTGTCGGAGTGAAGCGTGTGTTTGTAAACAGTGACTATTAAAGCTAATATAGCATGACTCTTCGGCAGAATTGAGTCACTGTCAGTCACTGCGTGTTTATCTAAAATCTATAAATAAACACGCTAAAATTCACCTTCATTCCTGCCGTGCACCGATGGCTTAGTGGTAGAATTTCAGTCGGGTTTCGATCCTAGCTAGAGGCAACCGGATGTCTAGCCACACTGATGAGATGTGATACAGTGAAACAGTCTGTCTGGGGATGACAAAAAAAAAAAAAAAATATATTTATTAATGCATGTTTCATTAAGTTTTATTTATTTTAATCAAAGGTTAATCAAGGTTAACAAAAATTTCCAACAGTTCTTTGTGACATACTTTATCAAGCGCTTTTGTATAATGTATAAAACGCAGGCACACATCCATTTTATACTTTCGGTGCTTATTAGATATATATTCATTTCAACCTTTGGAAGTAAAGTCTGATGATCCGCGGTCCTTTAAAAGGGCTGTGGTGAAATAATTTATTACATGGAGCCTTAAAGTGGTCTGTTTTTATTTTTATTTAATATATATATATATATATATATATATATATATATATTAATGCATGCTTCATTAAGTTTTATTTATTTTAATATTTTATTTTATTTATTTTAATCAAATTCCTTTCATATCGTCTGATAACATTATCATTGAAAGACGAAAGAAAATCACCATATTGATACATGCTTTTTAATCCTATCTAAGCTTTCGGCTTAAATAAGATGACAATAACATTACAATATATTAAACAATACACGGACATGGCAATAATGATAGTCTGTTTTTGTTTGCATGGAAGATTTCCAAGCAACGACAAACTTGTGAACATGAGACGCTGGAAGCGAAAATCGCATGTCAAACATGATCACACAAGAGTGAAAACGAGAAGTGTTAAGTATGGGAAGCGGTTGGTATAAACCAATGGCTTCTGTTATCAATTATAGGCATTTAAGTATATTTGTGGAGTTTTCATAGTTTATTTTGTTCAGGTTAGGTTTCAACTGTTTTATGTATAGAATTCAAGAAGCTTTAGTTTTTGTTTATTGTTTTCACGTTTAAGTATAGTTGTGTTTTCAACAAGGATTTTCTGGAATTGTGTATGCGGCCAGGCATGTTGTTTTAAATACCTAAAAATGTTAGAGTTATCATTCAAATGTAGAGTCAAGCATCATGAAAGCGAGTTTGTGGTGTGACCAACATAAATATTATTTAATCTGTTGGAGATACAATCTCTCAGAGATAAATTAATAATAAAAAACCTTTTTTTCTACCTGGAAAAATTTGTTATTGTATGGGAATGGATGGTCTGATGAATTAGGATCAAAATCTCAATTCTAAGGAAATAAATTATAACCATCATGTACCCTTAAAGTTGGTATCAGTCAGAGATTCTAACCCCTAGGCTAGAAGAGAGAAAGGCAAATTTTTGCGTATTTATTTTTTCATAAACACACCAGTCACTCAGAGAACTCAATCACTAGGAGAGTCTTGCATTATCAGCAGTAATAGTGACGGTTTACAAATTCGTTCCTTACTCCCCACAGTGCTCGATTGATTAAATTATTTTATCAAGAGCTAATATCGTCATCCACAGACAGACTATTTCACTGCATCACAGCTCATCAGTGTGGTTAGACATCCGATTGCTTCAGGCCGGGACTGAAAATTGAAAATTTGGTATCAGTCAGAGTTTCTAATCCCTAAGCCATCGACACTGGCAGAGAGAAAGGCAAATTTTTACAAATTTTTTTAATTGTTACCTTCCTTGAAAAATAGATTTTTCTTCAGTTCAGTAAGAATTTATGCTGAGCATTCAGTTGCAAATTGAACTGTTTTTTTTCTTTCCGCCTTTGAATTTAGGAATATGATTCTGGCAAGTGTCGCAGCTTAAAGCAGTGGTTCCCAAATTTTTTTTTGTCTGGGACATATTTTGGGAATTAAAATCTGCTTGTGCCTCACCAAATCTTATGTGATAAAAAGAACATTTAAAAATAAAAAAAAACAGAGAGTGGGTTAAAGAGAGATAACCACGGATTCAAAGTCAGAACATTATCATTGATAACTCTCTCCGCCAATTTGCTGACCTTAGTTATTATATTCTTAATACTTGATAAAATGCAAAAATATTACAATGATAAAATCGGTCAATACTTATTTATAACTATTTATACTGGGACTCATGCATGCAATTAAAACTAATCCATAATAATATTTTAAATCATATTTATTTTTGGCATATGAATTTTTTGAAACTGTTTCTAAATATTTGATTGTCTTTCAATCATTCCATCTCACGTGCTATCCTCTTCTGCTGCACCTATGACATATGCCGCACTGCATGGGAATTACTGGCTTAAAGAATGATATATCAATCTATGGAGAGCCAGCAACAAGGCAAGTGTTTTTAAATGCAGTTTGTGTCGTTGTGGCTGTTGTTCTTTTTTAAGGGTCTGTGCAAACACAATCAGATGCTATCATACTGTGATTCAATACAGCTGGCTACAATACATCACTTGTACTACTTAGAAGTTAAAGACAGACATACGATATAAGAATTTTAGTATTATATAGATTGCATAACAAAATTATAAAAAAAGTATTTTTCTTACTTGTTTCCATATTTTTTTTGTTGGATGTTTGAAAGAAAAAATTCTTGACCACAGCTCATTTTTTATTTTAAAGTTTTCTATTGATCTTTGTATAATTAAGTGACCTTTGTGACGAGTGAACAATTGTGTTTTATTTTATTATCCTAATTAATATAAAAGCCTGGATTGTTTTCTCATAATTAATTCATGTCAACTGATGAATTTTAAAAGAAACTGATGTATTAAAAGATGACATGATGTCATTTTTAATAAATGCTTTGAAATAAGTGAAAAGAAAAAATCCACACAAATTCATGGAAAAAGAAAAAAAAATGAAATCATTTTGTTTTTACTGGCAACTTTCCACAGTTTGAAAAACAAACCCTTCAGACATTTTTTTGCCCTTTGTTGATTTGATCAAACCAAAATCCTTGGTTTTATCACAGCGTTTTTGGTTGATTAATTTTAATGAACTTTTGAAATTTTATTTTAATATCATAGCTCAATGAGATAGAGGCCCTTTCGATGGTAGACTTCAACCCCCACCTCCCCTGTTGCAGAATGCCGGGTCACTGATATGCTGGATGTGTGATGTGTCTACTGAGGATGAGGTCAGCTCAGACTCGCTTTTCTAGAAGCTAGGTCTTGACAGCCTTGAGTCGCTGCTGTGCAGCTGTGGGTTACACCAAACTGGCTATGTTGTAGGCAGCAGGCAAAGATGATGGTTCAAGATGACTTGGGAACTACAGAGAAAAATTGCACCTAGAACTAGCTGATATTAGTGACAGGTGTATGATGAGTGGTAAACTAAGATACTCTGTCAGGCAGGGCTCACCTTGCTTTGCACAAAAATTTATCCCTGGTCCTGCAATAATGAAAAAACATGGCTATGATGATGATGATGATGATGAAGTGTTTTTATTTCCTTTTTTCTTCTTTTTTCTTCTTTTTTTCCTTCTTTTCTTTCGTTCCTTTTTTTCCTTATTTTTTTCTTCTTCTTTCTTTTCCTTGTCGACTTGTAAGAGAACTACTTAAACAAATGGGCCAACTCATAAAAAATATGGAATAATTTTTCTTTCAGAAAATGTTTTTGTCGATTAGCAGTCTTTAACTTCCTTAGGTCGTGACATTTGACGGAATAAATAAATATTAATTTTTGTTTTTAATCATTTTTGAAGGGTGGAAGGGGTCTGTTTAAAATATTGATACAGTAGCAAATTGATATTTATTTTTCACAGGGTTAATTTTACTTAGCTATTTGCCATACAAAAACAAACTATTTTTTGGGAAAAAATTCAATGGTTGTAGAAAGCTGAGATTACAGATATATAATCCCTATATATCCTGTTAAATGATAACAAAATCCACTTATTGCTCTTTCACCCAGATCTCACACCACACATCCAAACCCGTTGCTTTTCAGATAGAACTTGTATAGATTTTGAAGTGAGAGAACAAAAATTTACATAAAAGTCTCTATTTGTTTATTCTTCATCTAAGAGGAATAATTATGAATCTCAAATGTTTTGTAATGTGTTGCACCATAAAAACTAAGTCCATTAACTTAGTAAAAGTCAGGGACCAATTTTTACATTGTATCAATATTATGAACAGGATCCATTTTGTAAAAATCATTATTTTTTGATTCTGGCAAATGCCACAACTTTTAGCAAGGTCAAAGGAATCCGTATATTGTATTTTTCATATGAAAGGCCCGCTCAACGGAAAGCCAACAATGCAACATTCAATGGAAGTGTCTTCAAATGCATTTGCTGCTGCTGTTGTAGCTGTTATTCTTTTTTAAGGGTCTCTGCAGCCATGACTGAATGCTATCAAACTATGGTGGATAAATGCAAGGTTACCTTATGGTAATAGTGTATCCCATAATGCATCAAATAAGCCTCATGCAAAAGTCAAAGAAAATGAAAAAAAATAGTATAATGCATTTCCAGAATGATATGTGTCACAAGATAAAAGATTCTTATACACATGAAATGAGTCCTAGAGTAGTGGCAAACTGGGTTAAAGATGTTGTTTGCCAGGAGACAATTGGAGCCCACCCACAACTACAATGCCATCATTTAATTTTCATAACGAATAAATAAATTTAAAGAAATTACATCTGGTTGCAAGGTTACAATTAAAATTTTTGTGGAAACAAATGTGTATTACTATCTGTTGGCATTTCATTTCCGTTCAAATTTGAATTCTCTTATTCAATATAATTTCATTGGCTTAATTCGTATCAACATCTTCTGATATGTTATTTTCTTAACCTTCCTCTTCCTTTGTACCTGTAATTTTGAATATACTCCTCTCTTTCTTTTGCCTTTCTTTTCTTTCCTCTTCCTTTTCCTTTTATTGATTTCTTATTTTCTTGTTTTTTTTCTTTATAAAAATCCTTTTTTTTTACCTTTTACGGAAAATTTTCCCAAAACAGAAAATGAAGTGACGTTTCATAAATTGCAATTTTAAATAAAATCATTTATTACCATCATTGTTAACTACCTGATGAGATGTTTTATTAAACATCAAAACAAAATGTACAATTTTGTAGTGGTTACTTACATGTTCTAATGTAACAGTGTATAATAAATATTTATTGCTCTACTTTTGTATTGAGCCCTGTTTTAAATTAATGTTTTGAACGTTGCAATTTTATTTTGTGTTCTTGTACATTTGGATATATATATATATATATATATATATATATATATATATAAACCTCTCTCTCTAGCACAATGTCATCATCAGGGTATTGTTTATTTCAAGACAAATATTGTAGTGTTCATATTCAAAGACAAAAATTGCTGTGTTAATCTGAGAGTTAAATGTTTTACATGTGAAGTGAAAAATGTTGAGTGAGCACATTAGTCTTGTCTGACACTTCAGGGGAGGTAACTAAGTATGGTGTGTTGAGAGTTTTTTTAAGAAATAAGTATTAAAACTATTAGTGCAACCTTGATATTTTAACTATTGTACACATTCTAAAACATTTGTGCAGCATTCATAATTAATTTTATTAAGGTTTGGTTTCAATTTTTTAATATAGATTGCTTTGAGAATTCTTAGTTTTTGTTTATTATTTTCATGAAAAAATAATAGATGTATTTTTAGCAAGAATTTTTCTGAATTGTGAATGTGGACAGGTATGCTGTTGTAAATGTATAGAAGTGTTGGACATATCATTCAAATGAAAACTCAGCCGCTGAGACAACATGGTCATAGTGTGGCCAACATAAATATTATATTTTCCATTGGAGATACAATCTCCCAGACGATATTTAAATTTATAAACAATGTTGGTTTTTTCTGAAACACATTAGTTTATAGGGAAGAGTCATTACAAACAATTGAATTAGATATACTAGATTTAGTGTAGTATATAAATAATTTTTTTTTTTTACTAGGATCTGTGGTGGATATATTAGTATTTATTCATTTTTTTAGGTTATTTTCATCTTGTTTATAATTAGAATGTATTTGGTTGCGACATAAAAGATTAATATGTTTGTGGTTAGTTGAAGAAGTATTCTTTTTGCTTTGTATTAAAATTTCTGATTGAACATTTTATTTATTCATCAACAATATAATTAGGGAAGTTATTATTAATAAGAGTTTGTTTTATATTTTTGAGTTCACTCAAAAAAATCTGTTTTGTAGATTAATTAAGTTTTGCATGGTTTATTAGTTTTTTTATAATTGCTATTTAATAGTAATTAGGATATTCACTCTTATAGTTAAGGGTGCAGGAATTTATGTGGGTAGGGAAATATATATACATATATATATATATATATATATATATATATATATATATATATATATATATATATATATATATATAGCATAAAATATAAGAAAATATATATATATATATATATATATATATATATATATATATATATATTGACACCCTTTTCTTATATTTTTCTTAAACAAATCCCATTCAGTTTTGACAACCATTCCTTTATTTTTATGTTTCCTTTTTAGTTGGGGGACATAAAAAAAAGAAGTTGACTTTCCTGATTGAATTCTCATGAGTGATGAGCAATAAACGTTTAACTCATTGGATTATTCTGGCTTCTAACTTTGTCGTGCCAACTCCTGCAGTTGCTTTTCTGTTTTTGTCTGTTTTTATTGCTTTCATAAAATAATGTACAACTTATAAGATAGATCTTTAAAGTTATTTTTTTTTAAATGCGTATTTGGGAAAAATTTTAAAATGATTCGTGTTTCTGTCAAAAGTTTTCAGAGTATGAGATGAACTGATAATGATTTCAAAAAAAGAAAAATTGGATCCAATTGTAAATTTATCTTCTTACCATTATTTTTATTAATTTTTTTCGTTTGTCTGCATTTCCAAGATGAAGTATTGATTCTTTTGGGGTCAGTTTGTCTTTGTTGTCATTTGTCACAATGCTTCAGCCAGTGTGCTCTCCAGCCTTCCTCATGTGTCTGTTGTATTTAATTATCATCCAAGAATGTTGAACAAACCTTACCTTTCTTCTTTTTTTAATCATTACTGATTTTAAGTGGCCTGCTTCTTTTTTGTTTTTTAAAGTGATGACGGAATTAAAATTTGGTTGGCAATAATTGTTATCGATTCATTAGACATTCCTCTAAGCTTGGCATTTGTCAGAATTGAATAATTATGGATTTTTAAAAATCTTTTCCTGTTCAAAATATTCAATCAGTTTCAAATCAGTCTCTGACTTTAAAGAGTTATTTGGTTTTGGTTTTTATTTACAAATGTAAAGTTTGAAATTATGTTCCTGTTATTGATAATTAAACCCCAAATTGGCAAAAAGGGCAACATTTGTATGCAGATAAGCAATGAAGTGAGCAAAGTATCAAAGAAGACATTTGGTGGTGGGACTTATTAAGAATAATATGTAGGTTTGTTCTACTATGTGTCATGTCTGGTGTTCTTCCTGGGAAATTTTAGAACTTGGAACCATAAATTCTTCTGCTGACCTGCCTCAAACCTTAGTTAGGTAGTACAGAAATATATATCGGCATCATAAAAATGGTTAAAAATTGTAAGATTCTCAGGAAGAACAACAGACAATAGATAAAGGAATTGGCTTAACATAGCCTCATGGATCAAATAGAGGATTCACTTGGAAGGTTTTTGGATGTGATAGACATAGACAGAAGTCGTCATGATAGAGCAACTGAATCTTGGGAGCACAAGAATTGCAGTTAAATTGGGTCTAAAAGAAGCAATGTATAATAGCAATTGTGCATTATATAAAATTATTTTTATTTCTCTTTTACTGGGACATTATTTCTAGAATCAATAAACAAATGACACATTGCAATTGACTCCATATTGTCTTTTTAAATGTGTGTTGCATGTTTCTTTTTTTAAAGAAGTGGTAATTAACAAAAAGATAAAAACAAAAGGTATTCTTTTCTGAACAAAACCCTGAACCTCTTTGTGATTCTTTTCACAAATGTCTTTTGATATTGTCAAATCTAAATCTATTTTTTTCTTTACTCGTTCAATATTTTCCCTGCTTTAAATCTTGAAAGCCATCAATTAAATGTGCATTTCTCTTATTGTGATATATTTTTAAATTCTTGAATAATTTTTTCCCTGTTTAATATTAGATTGACTTGTCTGTTTCATCAGTTATCACACACACTGTGTGTAGTGTATATATATATATATATATATATATATATATATATATATATATATATATATATATAAAGACTAAAAATCTTTTTTATAATCATGGTAATATTTTGTCACAATCCCGCCCTCACCGGGTAAGTCCATGATCAATCCCTATGGCCAGCCTTTGAGTTATTTGCCTTGACTCTTAATCCTACTCTCCTCACCTTGTGTTTGTTTTAGGTCACACAGTGTGTGAAGGCTGAGTCTTATACCCAACGTCACCAATCCAGCAGCTTTGGTGAGATGACGTCTCAATGAACAAAATAAGAGACAGCTGTGTAACACAACAACTTTATATCAAAGCTTCATTCAATGAATATTCTACTCACTAAATTAACATGAAAATTTTCAGCACCTTCCCCATTAACTTGAAAATTTTCAGCAACTTCCCCATTAACACTATGTTTATCTATGCTCAGTAAACTGGTACAAGGCTGAAGTCTAATTTCTTCCACTCTGTGATTTCTTCAGGTTGACCATTCAGGTGCATTTGGTAGTCTGGAACAAGGCTGGAGTCTAAGTTCTTTTTGCAGAGTCTGTGTGGGATTTGGCAATGCAGGTCTTCAACCAACTGACAATGCATCTCTCTCGCAAACAGCACCTCGAGCTGTATGGTCCCTTCTTGTCTTTCGCCTTACTTGTCTGTATTTATGGACCTTCATGCAAACCCAGTGCAAGGCATAAGGTGGTTGAGATATTGATTGCCTGACCAAATTTGGGGAGACCTCTCCCCTGAAGAGTGGTGGCGGTAAAATATCGATCCACCTAACTTCTTTCATCTCTCACCATCATTGCCCAAAGGTTGCAGGCAATCCCTTTGCCTTCCTTGAAATCCTGCCTGGAGCTTTACCTCTGTCCTTGTGTTCACAGAGGCTAGGTGTTGTCTAGTCCAATTTGCTGAATTCAATCATCATTCAAAATTTCTATCATTGGGGAATTTTTATCGAGTCCTTGTGGGATCAGTTGCATCTGAGATTGGTCACCTGTCACTGTCCCTTGTCAGCGCCTTGGTCAACAAGTGACAAAAAGAGACAATTCTTTTGTTTTAATACATTTTATCACATCTTGGGCAGACAAAAAAGAAATATAACTACAATTCCATTACTGTTTTCCTTTGGAAGTATGTCAGTCTTAAAATCCAAGTTTTATTAACTGACTGAATTTTGGCTAGAGATCTGCTATTAGCCCTCACGAGTGGCTTTCCCATTACCCACTTTGTTCAATTTTTGGTCCAATAATGCTTTATCTTGTTTCCTCATTGGCATTTGAGGTCGTTAAAATATAATCTATTATTTTGCGTGGCATTGATTGGACACTTAAGAAAGTACCATCACTTAATATTAATTTGACCAAAAACAGATGGCTTCTATGCTAGCTGTCACCAGCATCTCAAGCTGGATGTAGGGAGAGAAAAGAAAACAAATATCCTTTCCTTTCATTTTCTTTGTCTTGTTATCAGTATACTTTCAGTCTATTGAAAAACAGCGTTTCTTTTTCTCGTTTTCTGGTTTATTTTTTTGAAGCCTTTTTTTCAATTTACCAGTGACTTCTTAACAGTGTTACAGTAATAAAGCCACTATGACATAAAGAGTTACTGAATGTGAGAGAATATGAAAAAGAAAACATTATCTATATATATAAAAGAAAAGGAATTAAGAAGACAGAAGATAACGACTGACATTGCATTTAAAACTTTGCTGATCAAAGTGGAAAGCAAGAAGCTGAAAGAAAGTTCCACAAGTGAGAAATGTGAGGAAAGTTACTGTTAGACTAGAACTTGCAATTACATCTAGTGATTTCAACTGTAAAATGATGAGATCTTGCTGCCAATCTAGTACTGCACTTAAATTCATAAAGTCTATGTACCATCGAGGAAAGTTCTAAACAATTACTATGAAAGTATTTATTGAAAAGGCACAGGGAAGCTAGGTTATGGCAGTGGAAAAGTGACTGAAGCCAAGATGCAAGCTCAGGACCAATAACATTGCAGATTATTTGTATTTTATCAAGAATCTCAAAATTTATATCAGAAACAACAGACCAGATGCGGTAGCAGTATTCAAGGCATGAACGAATAGAAGAATTATAAAAAAGATGTGAAAATATGATATATATATATATATATATATATATATATATATATATATATATATATATATATATATATATATAAAGACAAAAAGAAAGATTGTTTGAATATAGCAGTGTCGATTTCTATGCCCAAACACATACACACAAACGCACACGCATAGACACGCGCACGCACGCGCGCGCGCGCACACACACACACACACATATATAATGGCCAAGCGAAGACATATAAATATTTACATTATTATTTAAGCATTAAAAGAATAAGAAAATTATTTATATAAAAATGAAATACAATTTTCCTAACTCAAGAAAACACCAAAACAACATTATCTGTCTAGAAAACAGGAAGTCAAAATGGCTACAATTGAAAGAAAAGAGGAAAAAGCGAGATAAGGTTAAAGAGTGAGTGTAAAGTGAAAAAAATGACGAAAAGTACAAATAACCATGATATTCAACACATGAACTTGAACGCACGCATACAATATAAAAATAAAGCTTCAACCAATGAAAAGTGCATCTAAAAAAATAAACCGAGAAGTATGCGCAGTGCTGATACTCCTGACAAGTGACTGGAGTGAGATTCCTGGAGTGTCCGCCTACGAATCTCTGGAGTGAGGATGCTGAAGGTAACATCAATCAGCTGACAAGATTTTTATTCATACTAATCCCCTCTCTCACTGATGTGAATTTGTGACCCTGGCTATTTGCGTACGTACGTGTATATATGTTTGCGTAAGTATGAATGGCGATCCGACAACAATTTTTCCTCCCACTTCCATAAAAACACCGATATACGCAACTATATATAAATCCAAAATTTAAAAATTAGTCAGTTTGTCTGATGATCGCAAATAGCGTGAAACCCAGGGTCACAAACTCACATCAATCCTACTAAATATGTTAGCTCTGTCACTGATATTGAGCGCTCTCCTATAAGTAACGCGCATCAAAAATTGCACATATATATATATATATATATATATATATATATATATATATATATATATATATATATATACATACACATTTCACACACACACACACACATATAATACACACACAAACACGCATATATATGTGTGTGTGTGTAAGTGTGTGTGTGCGTGTAAATTATACAGGGTGTCCATAAAGTTCGTGTGCACTTAAAAAAAATTATAACTTTATTTGTATTTGCGATAGAAATAATCTGTAAAAAGGATTAGAAAGAAGTAAATCTATATTTTTTAAGGTTTTATTGAAATTTTATTTAAGTTTCCACATGTCCTCCATCATTAGCAATACAAAGGGTAATACGATTTTGCAGTTCACGGAAAACATTTGCCAACTGATTTACAGTAATGCCTGAAATCACATTAGTTATTTTAGCTATACTTAAAACTAGGTACATTAAACTTTATAACATTTTTTATAGATTATTACTATCGCAAATACAAAGTTATAAATTTTTTAATGTGCACACGAATTTTATGGACACCCTGTATGTGGACTTGTCCATCCACTCTTCAAGGGTATCAGGTATTGACTGCTTATATTTCTTGAATTTTCTTCCTTTTTTTTATACACTTATCATTAGTACAAGTTTTATTCTCCCTATTATTTACCTCCGTGGATGTGCGTTCGTGCCCGTGTAGAATAATATGATATCTAAGTTCTCTGAACTCTGTATATCAGACTAATGGTGAGTAAGTGAATGACAAAATGTAAAAAAGGGTTTGATTGTGCATCAGACATGTCCCTGCACCTTCAATGTTTCTTTTAGTGCATATTTATGATCAGAGCCCGGCAGCTGATCTCTCCTTTGACCGAGCTCGAACAGCTCAACGGGCGAAAAACTAGCTGGTCACATTCAATAGCTCAAAATCCAAACTAGTAACGATACATCACCACTTGGTAGATCCTGAATTTTCGTCTATCATAATAAATGGGTGTACTCCCAGGAAGGTCGCTTGCCTAGGATGCCTGTTGGGACTTAAGCTTACCCCAGACCTCAAGTAGAACTTGTATATATTATCCATCGCGAAAGATGCTGGGAAAATGGTCAGTTGCTTGTATCTTTCCACTAAATACCTGACTCCTGCTGCTATCTTCTGCTTTTACAAGAGCCAGAACAGACCGAAGATGGAGTATTGTTGCCATATATGGTAATTGTTCGGGTGAGATCTTCGCTATGGTACCTAGACTTTTTAATTTAAGCACGGTACTAGACGGGTGTCGAGATCATCAATTTACAGTCGAGCTGGCTAAATGTAGCCCTAAGTTCTATGCTAACAATTTCTTTTCTCGCACTTCTCCTTTGTGGATTTCTCTTCTGGCTCCATATTTTCCAGCCAACTTTAATTCTACAAAAATTTAAATGCCAATCGCTATCTACTGTTATCCAGATTACTCTCTTATCTTCCCACTATCTTCCTTCTCATTAGTAATGTTTCTATTCCTAATTCTACCACATCCTGTAACCTATTGTGTCTTAGTGGCTCTACTACCTTGCATAGGGTGATACCAATCAAATATACCGTCCACTGGGGGGTCACTAGGGGGTTAACTAGATTTTAATAATTAACAGTGTTTCAGTTAAGAAATTCTGACAATTTAAGACAATATCATATATTACTATGATTTGCAAACAAGTAATAAGTTGAAGATGAAAGAAATGCTAAAATAAACAAATATGACAATGTTTAATCGAATAAAAGTCAAGTACTATTCATACTACTTGCAAAATTAACTGAAATTAAAAATGAAAGAAATAAAAGTTAAAATTTTAAAATATGCTGGAGCTAAAAGTGTACATTAATAATCTTCATGTCTGAGAGCACCAAACCAATCTCCGTGAGTTTGACTATATTAAATCTAGTAAATATCCAAAACATTTTATTTTTACTCCAAATATAGGACTCCCTGAGGTACAAACTGGGAATTTAAAACCCGAAAAAGAAGTGAATAGAATTATATATTTAAATATATGTATATATGTATCAATACATAATATTATAAAAAGCATATGAAATGAAGACTTGTTAAATCATTTCTATCAGCAGTGTTTGGTTTGTGAGTAAGGGCTAAAGCTGTGTGAATGCGTTTGAACTCAGTCAAGGTTGGCGAGTGGGGGTTCAGGAGATGAAGCGCAGATGTGAGAGAAATAGCAGATTTTCGGTCACACCTGGTTCCAGGGGGGCACAAAATCATTCAGGAGTGGACGAAAATAAAAAACAAAAAAAAAAAAAAATCAGAGTGCAATGGGTGACAGAGAGTGAAGGAAACGGAAAGGCCAACAAAGGGACTGGCTGCGAGGGGTAACAGAGAGTGAAGGAAACGGAAAGGTCAACAAAGGGACTGGCTGAAACGGGTAATAGAGAGTGAAGGAAACGGAAAGGACAATAAAGGAAAAGACTGCAAGAGGTAACAGAGAGTGAAGGAACGGAAAGGACAACAAAGGGACTGGCTGCAAGGGGTAACAGAGAGTGAAGGAAACGGAAAGGCCAACAAAGGGACTGGCTGAAACGGGTAATAGAGAGTGAAGGAAACTGAAAGGACAATAAAGGAACAGACTGCAAGAGGTAACAGAGAGTGAAGGAACGGAAAGGACAACAAAGGGACTGGCTGCAAGGGGTAACAGAGATTGAAGGAAACGGAAAGGTCAACAAAGGGACTGGCTGAAACGGGTAATAGAGAGTGAAGGAAACGGAAAGGAGAACAAAGGGACTGGCTGCAAGGGGTAACAGAGAGTGAAGGAAACGGAAAGGTCAACAAAGGGACTGGCTGAAACGGGTAATAGAGAGTGAAGGAAACGGAAAGGACAATAAAGGAACAGACTGCAAGAGGTAACAGAGAGTGAAGGAACGGAAAGGACAACAAAGGGACTGGCTGCAAGGGGTAACAGAGAGTGAAGGAAACGGAAAGGCCAACAAAGGGACTGGCTGAAACGGGTAATAGAGAGTGAAGGAAACTGAAAGGACAATAAAGGAACAGACTGCAAGAGGTAACAGAGAGTGAAGGAACGGAAAGGACAACAAAGGGACTGGCTGAAACGGGTAATAGAGAGTGAAGGAAACGGAAAGGTCAACAAAGGGACTGGCTGCAAGGGGTAACAGAGAGTGAAGGAACGGAAAGGACAACAAAGGGACTGGCTGCAAGGGGTAACAGAGATTGAAGGAAACGGAAAGGTCAACAAAGGGACAGGCTGAAACGGGTAATAGAGAGTAAAGGAAACGGAAAGGCCAACAAAGGGACTGGCTGAAACGGGTAATAGAGAGTAAAGGAAACGGAAAGGACAATAAAGGAACAGACTGCAAGAGGTAACAGAGAGTGAAGGAACGGAAAGGACAACAAAGGGACTGGCTGCAAGGGATAACAGAGATTGAAGGAAACGGAAAGGTCAACAAAGGGACAGGCTGAAACGGGTAATAGAGAGTAAAGGAAACGGAAAGGCCAACAAAGGGACTGGCTGAAACGGGTAATAGAGAGTAAAGGAAACGGAAAGGACAATAAAGGAACAGACTGCAAGAGGTAACAGAGAGTGAAGGAACGGAAAGGACAACAAAGGGACTGGCTGCAAGGGATAACAGAGAATGAAGGAAACGGAAAGGCCAACAAAGGGACTGGCTGAAACGGGTAATAGAGAGTGAAGGAAACGGAAAGGACAATAAAGGAACAGACTGCAAGAGGTAACAGAGAGTGAAGGAACGGAAAGGACAACAAAGGGACTGGCTGCAAGGGGTAACAGAGATTGAAGGAAACGGAAAGGTCAACAAAGGGACTGGCTGAAACGGGTAATAGAGAGTAAAGGAAACGGAAAGGCCAACAAAGGGACTGGCTGAAACGGGTAATAGAGAGTAAAGGAAACGGAAAGGACAATAAAGGAACAGACTGCAAGAGGTAACAGAGAGTGAAGGAACGGAAAGGACAACAAAGGGACTGGGTGCAAGGGATAACAGAGAATGAAGGAAACGGAAAGGCCAACAAAGGGACTGGCTGAAACGGGTAATAGAGAGTGAAGGAAACGGAAAGGACAATAAAGGAACAGACTGCAAGAGGTAACAGAGAGTGAAGGAACGGAAAGGACAACAAAGGGACTGGCTGCAAGGGGTAACAGAGATTGAAGGAAACGGAAAGGCCAACAAAGGGACTGGCTGAAACGGGTAATAGAGAGTAAAGGAAACGGAAAGGACAATAAAGGAACAGACTGCAAGAGGTAACAGAGAGTGAAGGAACGGAAAGGACAACAAAGGGACTGGCTGCAAGGGATAACAGAGAATGAAGGAAACGGAAAGGCCAACAAAGGGACTGGCTGAAACGGGTAATAGAGAGTGAAGGAAACGGAAAGGACAATAAAGGAACAGACTGCAAGAGGTAACAGAGAGTGAAGGAACGGAAAGGACAACAAAGGGACTGACTGCAAGGGGTAACAGAGAGTGAAGGAAACGGAAAGGCCAACAAAGGGACTGGCTGAAACGGGTAATAGAGAGTAAAGGAAACGGAAAGGACAATAAAGGAACAGACTGCAAGAGGTAACAGAGAGTGAAGGAACGGAAAAAACAACAAAGGGACTGACTGCAAGGGGTAACAGAGAGTGAAGGAAACGGAAAGGCCAACAAAGGGACTGGCTGAAACGGGTAATAGAGAGTGAAGGAAACGGAAAGGACAATAAAGGAACAGACTGCAAGAGGTAACAGAGAGTGAAGGAACGGAAAAAACAACAAAGGGACTGACTGCAAGGGGTAACAGAGAGTGAAGGAAACGGAAAGGACAACAAAGGGACTGGCTGAAACGGGTAATAGAGAGTGAAGGAAACGGAAAGGTCAACAAAGGGACTGGCTGCAAGGGGTAACAGAGAGTGAAGGAACGGAAAAAACAACAAAGGGACTGACTGCAAGGGGTAACAGAGAGTGAAGGAAACGGAAAGGCCAACAAAGGGACTGGCTGAAACGGGTAATAGAGAGTGAAGGAAACGGAAAGGACAATAAAGGAACAGACTGCAAGAGGTAACAGAGAGTGAAGGAACGGAAAAAACAACAAAGGGACTGACTGCAAGGGGTAACAGAGAGTGAAGGAAACGGAAAGGACAACAAAGGGACTGGCTGAAACGGGTAATAGAGAGTGAAGGAAACGGAAAGGTCAACAAAGGGACTGGCTGCAAGGGGTAACAGAGAGTGAAGGAAACGGAAAGGTCAACAAAGGGACTGGCTGAAACGGGTAATAGAGAGTGAAGGAAACGGAAAGGACAATAAAGGAACAGACTGCAAGAGGTAACAGAGAGTGAAGGAACGGAAAAAACAACAAAGGGACTGACTGCAAGGGGTAACAGAGAGTGAAGGAAACGGAAAGGCCAACAAAGGGACTGGCTGAAACGGGTAATAGAGAGTGAAGGAAACGGAAAGGACAATAAAGGAACAGACTGCAAGAGGTAACAGAGAGTGAAGGAACGGAAAAAACAACAAAGGGACTGACTGCAAGGGGTAACAGAGAGTGAAGGAAACGGAAAGGCCAACAAAGGGACTGGCTGAAACGGGTAATAGAGAGTGAAGGAAACGGAAAGGACAATAAAGGAACAGACTGCAAGAGGTAACAGAGAGTGAAGGAACGGAAAAAACAACAAAGGGACTGACTGCAAGGGGTAACAGAGAGTGAAGGAAACGGAAAGGACAACAAAGGGACTGGCTGAAACGGGTAATAGAGAGTGAAGGAAACGGAAAGGACAATAAAGGAACAGACTGCAAGAGGTAACAGAGAGTGAAGGAACGGAAAAAACAACAAAGGGACTGACTGCAAGGGGTAACAGAGAGTGAAGGAAACGGAAAGGCCAACAAAGGGACTGGCTGAAACGGGTAATAGAGAGTGAAGGAAACGGAAAGGACAATAAAGGAACAGACTGCAAGAGGTAACAGAGAGTGAAGGAACGGAAAAAACAACAAAGGGACTGACTGCAAGGGGTAACAGAGAGTGAAGGAAACGGAAAGGCCAACAAAGGGACTGGCTGAAACGGGTAATAGAGAGTGAAGGAAACGGAAAGGACAATAAAGGAACAGACTGCAAGAGGTAACAGAGAGTGAAGGAACGGAAAAAACAACAAAGGGACTGACTGCAAGGGGTAACAGAGAGTGAAGGAAACGGAAAGGACAACAAAGGGACTGGCTGAAACGGGTAATAGAGAGTGAAGGAAACGGAAAGGACAATAAAGGAACAGACTGCAAGAGGTAACAGAGAGTGAAGGAACGGAAAAAACAACAAAGGGACTGACTGCAAGGGGTAACAGAGAGTGAAGGAAACGGAAAGGCCAACAAAGGGACTGGCTGAAACGGGTAATAGAGAGTGAAGGAAACGGAAAGGACAATAAAGGAACAGACTGCAAGAGGTAACAGAGAGTGAAGGAACGGAAAAAACAACAAAGGGACTGACTGCAAGGGGTAACAGAGAGTGAAGGAAACGGAAAGGCCAACAATGGGACTGGCTGAAACGGGTAATAGAGAGTGAAGGAAACGGAAAGGACAATAAAGGAACAGACTGCAAGAGGTAACAGAGAGTGAAGGAACGGAAAAAACAACAAAGGGACTGACTGCAAGGGGTAACAGAGAGTGAAGGAAACGGAAAGGACAACAAAGGGACTGGCTGAAACGGGTAATAGAGAGTGAAGGAAACGGAAAGGTCAACAAAGGGACTGGCTGCAAGGGGTAACAGAGAGTGAAGGAAACGGAAAGGTCAACAAAGGGACAGGCTGAAACGGGTAATAGAGAGTAAAGGAAACGGAAAGGCCAACAAAGGGACTGGCTGAAACGGGTAATAGAGAGTGAAGGAAACGGAAAGGACAACAAAGGGACTGGCTGAAACGGGTAATAGAGAGTGAAGGAAACGGAAAGGACAATAAAGGAACAGACTGCAAGAGGTAACAGAGAGTGAAGGAACGGAAAAAACAACAAAGGGACTGACTGCAAGGGGTAACAGAGAGTGAAGGAAACGGAAAGGACAACAAAGGGACTGGCTGAAACGGGTAATAGAGAGTGAAGGAAACGGAAAGGACAATAAAGGAACAGACTGCACGAGGTAACAGAGAGTGAAGGAACGGAAAAAACAACAAAGGGACTGACTGCAAGGGGTAACAGAGAGTGAAGGAAACGGAAAGGACAACAAAGGGACTGGCTGAAACGGGTAATAGAGAGTGAAGGAAACGGAAAGGACAATAAAGGAACAGACTGCAAGAGGTAACAGAGAGTGAAGGAACGGAAAAAACAACAAAGGGACTGACTGCAAGGGGTAACAGAGAGTGAAGGAAACGGAAAGGCCAACAAAGGGACTGGCTGAAACGGGTAATAGAGAGTGAAGGAAACGGAAAGGACAATAAAGGAACAGACTGCAAGAGGTAACAGAGAGTGAAGGAACGGAAAAAACAACAAAGGGACTGACTGCAAGGGGTAACAGAGAGTGAAGGAAACGGAAAGGCCAACAAAGGGACTGGCTGAAACGGGTAATAGAGAGTGAAGGAAACGGAAAGGACAATAAAGGAACAGACTGCAAGAGGTAACAGAGAGTGAAGGAACGGAAAAAACAACAAAGGGACTGACTGCAAGGGGTAACAGAGAGTGAAGGAAACGGAAAGGCCAACAAAGGGACTGGCTGAAACGGGTAATAGAGAGTGAAGGAAACGGAAAGGACAATAAAGGAACAGACTGCAAGAGGTAACAGAGAGTGAAGGAACGGAAAAAACAACAAAGGGACTGACTGCAAGGGGTAACAGAGAGTGAAGGAAACGGAAAGGACAACAAAGGGACTGGCTGAAACGGGTAATAGAGAGTGAAGGAAACGGAAAGGTCAACAAAGGGACTGGCTGCAAGGGGTAACAGAGAGTGAAGGAAACGGAAAGGTCAACAAAGGGACAGGCTGAAACGGGTAATAGAGAGTAAAGGAAACGGAAAGGCCAACAAAGGGACTGGCTGAAACGGGTAATAGAGAGTGAAGGAAACGGAAAGGACAACAAAGGGACTGGCTGAAACGGGTAATAGAGAGTGAAGGAAACGGAAAGGACAATAAGGGAACAGACTGCAAGAGGTAACAGAGAGTGAAGGAACGGAAAAAACAACAAAGGGACTGACTGCAAGGGGTAACAGAGAGTGAAGGAAACGGAAAGGCCAACAAAGGGACTGGCTGAAACGGGTAATAGAGAGTGAAGGAAACGGAAAGGACAATAAAGGAACAGACTGCAAGAGGTAACAGAGAGTGAAGGAACGGAAAAAACAACAAAGGGACTGACTGCAAGGGGTAACAGAGAGTGAAGGAAACGGAAAGGACAACAAAGGGACTGGCTGAAACGGGTAATAGAGAGTGAAGGAAACGGAAAGGTCAACAAAGGGACTGGCTTCAAGGGTTTAACAGAGAGTGAAGGAAACGGAAAGGTCAACAAAGGGACAGGCTGAAACGGGTAATAGAGAGTAAAGGAAACGGAAAGGCCAACAAAGGGACTGGCTGAAACGGGTAATAGAGAGTGAAGGAAACGGAAAGGACAACAAAGGGACTGGCTGAAACAGGTAATAGAGAGTGAAGGAAACGGAAAGGACAATAAAGGAACAGACTGCAAGAGGTAACAGAGAGTGAAGGAACGGAAAAAACAACAAAGGGACTGACTGCAAGGGGTAACAGAGAGTGAAGGAAACGGAAAGGCCAACAAAGGGACTGGCTGAAACGGGTAATAGAGAGTGAAGGAAACGGAAAGGACAATAAAGGAACAGACTGCAAGAGGTAACAGAGAGTGAAGGAACGGAAAAAACAACAAAGGGACTGACTGCAAGGGGTAACAGAGAGTGAAGGAAACGGAAAGGACAACAAAGGGACTGGCTGAAACGGGTAATAGAGAGTGAAGGAAACGGAAAGGTCAACAAAGGGACTGGCTGCAAGGGGTAACAGAGAGTGAAGGAAACGGAAAGGTCAACAAAGGGACAGGCTGAAACGGGTAATAGAGAGTAAAGGAAACGGAAAGGCCAACAAAGGGACTGGCTGAAACGGGTAATAGAGAGTGAAGGAAACGGAAAGGACAATAAAGGAACAGACTGCAAGAGGTAACAGAGAGTGAAGGAACGGAAAAAACAACAAAGGGACTGACTGCAAGGGGTAACAGAGAGTGAAGGAAACGGAAAGGCCAACAAAGGGACTGGCTGAAACGGGTAATAGAGAGTGAAGGAAACGGAAAGGACAATAAAGGAACAGACTGCAAGAGGTGACAGAGAGTGAAGGAACGGAAAAAACAACAAAGGGACTGACTGCAAGGGGTAACAGAGAGTGAAGGAAACGGAAAGGCCAACAAAGGGACTGGCTGAAACGGGTAATAGAGAGTGAAGGAAACGGAAAGGACAATAAAGGAACAGACTGCAAGAGGTAACAGAGAGTGAAGGAACGGAAAAAACAACAAAGGGACTGACTGCAAGGGGTAACAGAGAGTGAAGGAAACGGAAAGGACAACAAAGGGACTGGCTGAAACGGGTAATAGAGAGTGAAGGAAACGGAAAGGTCAACAAAGGGACTGGCTGCAAGGGGTAACAGAGAGTGAAGGAAACGGAAAGGTCAACAAAGGGACAGGCTGAAACGGGTAATAGAGAGTAAAGGAAACGGAAAGGCCAACAAAGGGACTGGCTGAAACGGGTAATAGAGAGTGAAGGAAACGGAAAGGACAACAAAGGGACTGGCTGAAACGGGTAATAGAGAGTGAAGGAAACGGAAAGGACAATAAAGGAACAGACTGCAAGAGGTAACAGAGAGTGAAGGAACGGAAAAAACAACAAAGGGACTGACTGCAAGGGGTAACAGAGAGTGAAGGAAACGGAAAGGACAACAAAGGGACTGGCTGAAACGGGTAATAGAGAGTGAAGGAAACGGAAAGGACAATAAAGGAACAGACTGCACGAGGTAACAGAGAGTGAAGGAACGGAAAAAACAACAAAGGGACTGACTGCAAGGGGTAACAGAGAGTGAAGGAAACGGAAAGGACAACAAAGGGACTGGCTGAAACGGGTAATAGAGAGTGAAGGAAACGGAAAGGACAATAAAGGAACAGACTGCAAGAGGTAACAGAGAGTGAAGGAACGGAAAAAACAACAAAGGGACTGACTGCAAGGGGTAACAGAGAGTGAAGGAAACGGAAAGGCCAACAAAGGGACTGGCTGAAACGGGTAATAGAGAGTGAAGGAAACGGAAAGGACAATAAAGGAACAGACTGCAAGAGGTAACAGAGAGTGAAGGAACGGAAAAAACAACAAAGGGACTGACTGCAAGGGGTAACAGAGAGTGAAGGAAACGGAAAGGCCAACAAAGGGACTGGCTGAAACGGGTAATAGAGAGTGAAGGAAACGGAAAGGACAATAAAGGAACAGACTGCAAGAGGTAACAGAGAGTGAAGGAACGGAAAAAACAACAAAGGGACTGACTGCAAGGGGTAACAGAGAGTGAAGGAAACGGAAAGGCCAACAAAGGGACTGGCTGAAACGGGTAATAGAGAGTGAAGGAAACGGAAAGGACAATAAAGGAACAGACTGCAAGAGGTAACAGAGAGTGAAGGAACGGAAAAAACAACAAAGGGACTGACTGCAAGGGGTAACAGAGAGTGAAGGAAACGGAAAGGCCAACAAAGGGACTGGCTGAAACGGGTAATAGAGAGTGAAGGAAACGGAAAGGACAATAAAGGAACAGACTGCAAGAGGTAACAGAGAGTGAAGGAACGGAAAAAACAACAAAGGGACTGACTGCAAGGGGTAACAGAGAGTGAAGGAAACGGAAAGGACAACAAAGGGACTGGCTGAAACGGGTAATAGAGAGTGAAGGAAACGGAAAGGTCAACAAAGGGACTGGCTGCAAGGGGTAACAGAGAGTGAAGGAAACGGAAAGGTCAACAAAGGGACTGGCTGAAACGGGTAATAGAGAGTGAAGGAAACGGAAAGGACAATAAAGGAACAGACTGCAAGAGGTAACAGAGAGTGGAGGAACGGAAAAAACAACAAAGGGACTGACTGCAAGGGGTAACAGAGAGTGAAGGAAACGGAAAGGCCAACAAAGGGACTGGCTGAAACGGGTAATAGAGAGTGAAGGAAACGGAAAGGACAATAAAGGAACAGACTGCAAGAGGTAACAGAGAGTGAAGGAACGGAAAAAACAACAAAGGGACTGACTGCAAGGGGTAACAGAGAGTAAAGGAAACGGAAAGGCCAACAAAGGGACTGGCTGAAACGGGTAATAGAGAGTGAAGGAAACGGAAAGGACAATAAAGGAACAGACTGCAAGAGGTAACAGAGAGTGAAGGAACGGAAAAAACAACAAAGGGACTGACTGCAAGGGGTAACAGAGAGTGAAGGAAACGGAAAGGCCAACAAAGGGACTGGCTGAAACGGGTAATAGAGAGTGAAGGAAACGGAAAGGACAATAAAGGAACAGACTGCAAGAGGTAACAGAGAGTGAAGGAACGGAAAAAACAACAAAGGGACTGACTGCAAGGGGTAACAGAGAGTGAAGGAAACGGAAAGGACAACAAAGGGACTGGCTGAAACGGGTAATAGAGAGTGAAGGAAACGGAAAGGTCAACAAAGGGACTGGCTGCAAGGGGTAACAGAGAGTGAAGGAAACGGAAAGGTCAACAAAGGGACAGGCTGAAACGGGTAATAGAGAGTAAAGGAAACGGAAAGGCCAACAAAGGGACTGGCTGAAACGGGTAATAGAGAGTGAAGGAAACGGAAAGGACAATAAAGGAACAGACTGCAAGAGGTAACAGAGAGTGAAGGAACGGAAAAAACAACAAAGGGACTGACTGCAAGGGGTAACAGAGAGTGAAGGAAACGGAAAGGCCAACAAAGGGACTGGCTGAAACGGGTAATAGAGAGTGAAGGAAACGGAAAGGACAATAAAGGAACAGACTGCAAGAGGTAACAGAGAGTGAAGGAACGGAAAAAACAACAAAGGGACTGACTGCAAGGGGTAACAGAGTGTGAAGGAAACGGAAAGGCCAACAAAGGGACTGGCTGAAACGGGTAATAGAGAGTGAAGGAAACGGAAAGGACAATAAAGGAACAGACTGCAAGAGGTAACAGAGAGTGAAGGAACGGAAAAAACAACAAAGGGACTGACTGCAAGGGGTAACAGAGAGTGAAGGAAACGGAAAAGCCAACAAAGGGACTGGCTGAAACGGGTAATAGAGAGTGAAGGAAACGGAAAGGACAATAAAGGAACAGATTGCAAGAGGTAACAGAGAGTGAAGGAAACGGAAAGGACAACAAAGGGACTGGCTGAAACGGGTAATAGAGAGTGAAGGAAACGGAAAGGTCAACAAAGGGACTGGCTGCAAGGGGTAACAGAGAGTGAAGGAAACGGAAAGGTCAACAAAGGGACAGGCTGAAACGGGTAATAGAGAGTAAAGGAAACGGAAAGGCCAACAAAGGGACTGGCTGAAACGGGTAATAGAGAGTGAAGGAAACGGAAAGGACAATAAAGGAACAGACTGCAAGAGGTAACAGAGAGTGAAGGAACGGAAAGGACAACAAAGGGACTGGCTGCAAGGGGTAACAGAGAGTGAAGGAAACGGAAAGGCCAACAAAGGGACTGGCTGAAACGGGTAATAGAGAGTGAAGGAAACTGAAAGGACAATAAAGGAACAGACTGCAAGAGGTAACAGAGAGTGAAGGAACGGAAAGGACAACAAAGGGACTGGCTGCAAGGGGTAACAGAGATTGAAGGAAACGGAAAGGTCAACAAAGGGACTGGCTGAAACGGGTAATAGAGAGTTAAGGAAACGGAAAGGACAATAAAGGAACAGACTGCAAGAGGTAACAGAGAGTGAAGGAACGGAAAAAACAACAAAGGGACTGACTGCAAGGGGTAACAGAGAGTGAAGGAAACGGAAAGGCCAACAAAGGGACTGGCTGAAACGGGTAATAGAGAGTGAAGGAAACGGAAAGGACAATAAAGGAACAGACTGCAAGAGGTAACAGAGAGTGAAGGAACGGAAAAAACAACAAAGGGACTGACTGCAAGGGGTAACAGAGAGTGAAGGAAACGGAAAGGACAACAAAGGGACTGGCTGAAACGGGTAATAGAGAGTGAAGGAAACGGAAAGGTCAACAAAGGGACTGGCTGCAAGGGGTAACAGAGAGTGAAGGAAACGGAAAGGTCAACAAAGGGACAGGCTGAAACGGGTAATAGAGAGTGAAGGAAACGGAAAGGACAATAAAGGAACAGACTGCAAGAGGTAACAGAGAGTGAAGGAAACGGAAAGGTCAACAAAGGGACTGGCTGCAAGGGGTAACAGAGAGTGAAGGAAACGGAAAGGCCAACAAAGGGACTGGCTGAAACGGGTAATAGAGAGTGAAGGAAACTGAAAGGACAATAAAGGAACAGACTGCAAGAGGTAACAGAGAGTGAAGGAACGGAAAGGACAACAAAGGGACTGGCTGCAAGGGGTAACAGAGATTGAAGGAAACGGAAAGGTCAACAAAGGGACTGGCTGAAACGGGTAATAGAGAGTGAAGGAAACGGAAAGGACAATAAAGGAACAGACTGCAAGAGGTAACAGAGAGTGAAGGAACGGAAAAAACAACAAAGGGACTGACTGCAAGGGGTAACAGAGAGTGAAGGAAACGGAAAGGCCAACAAAGGGACTGGCTGAAACGGGTAATAGAGAGTGAAGGAAACGGAAAGGACAATAAAGGAACAGACTGCAAGAGGTAACAGAGAGTGAAGGAACGGAAAAAACAACAAAGGGACTGACTGCAAGGGGTAACAGAGAGTGAAGGAAACGGAAAGGACAACAAAGGGACTGGCTGAAACGGGTAATAGAGAGTGAAGGAAACGGAAAGGTCAACAAAGGGACTGGCTGCAAGGGGTAACAGAGAGTGAAGGAAACGGAAAGGTCAACAAAGGGACAGGCTGAAACGGGTAATAGAGAGTAAAGGAAACGGAAAGGCCAACAAAGGGACTGGCTGAAACGGGTAATAGAGAGTAAAGGAAACGGAAAGGCCAACAAAGGGACTGGCTGAAACGGGTAATAGAGAGTGAAGGAAACGGAAAGGACAATAAAGGAACAGACTGCAAGAGGTAACAGAGAGTGAAGGAACGGAAAAAACAACAAAGGGACTGACTGCAAGGGGTAACAGAGAGTGAAGGAAACGGAAAGGCCAACAAAGGGACTGGCTGAAACGGGTAATAGAGAGTGAAGGAAACGGAAAGGACAATAAAGGAACAGACTGCAAGAGGTAACAGAGAGTGAAGGAACGGAAAGGACAACAAAGGGACTGGCTGCAAGGGGTAACAGAGAGTGAAGAAAACGGAAAGGCCAACAAAGGGACTGGCTGAAACAGGTAATAGAGAGTGAAGGAGACGGAAAGGACAATAAAGGAACAGATTGCAAGAGGTAACAAAGTGTGAAGGAACGGAAAGGACAACAAAGGGACTGGCTGCAAGGGGTAACAGAGAGTGACGGAAACGGAAAGGCCAACAAAGGGACTGGCTGAAACGGGTAATAGAGAGTGAAGGAAACGGAAAGGACAATAAAGGAACAGACTGCAAGAGGTAACAGAGAGTGAAGGAACGGAAAGGACAACAAAGGGACTGGCTGCAAGGGGTAACAGAGAGTGACGGAAACGGAACGGCAAACAAAGGGACCTGCTGAAACGGGTAATAGAGAGTGCAGGAAACGGAATGGACAATAAAGGGACTGTCTGCACGGGGTAACAGAGAGTGACAGAAACGGAAAGTCCAACAAAGGGACTGGCTGAAACGGGTAATAGAGAGTAAAGGAAACGGAATGGACAATAAAGGGACTGGCTGCAAGGGGTAACAGCGAGTGACGGAAACGGAAAGTCCAACAAAGGGACTGGCTGAAACGGGTAATAGAGAGTGCAGGAAACGGAATGGACAATAAAGTGACTGGCTGCAAGTTCTAACAGAGAGTCACGGAAATGGAAAGGCAAAAAAAGGGACTGGCTGAAACGGGTAATAGAGAGTGCAGGAAACGGAATGGACAATAAAGGGACTGGCTTCAATGGGTAACAGAGAGTGACGGAAACGGAAATGCAAACAAAGGGACTGGCTGGAACGGGTAATAGAGAGTGCAGGAAACGGAATGGACAATAAAGGGACTGGCTGCAAGCGGTAACAGATAGTGACGGAAACGGAAAGGCAAACAAAGGGACTGGCTGAAACGGGTAATAGAGAGTAAATGAAACGGAATGGACAATAAAGTGACTGGCTGCCAAGGGTAACAGAGAGTGATGGAAACGGAAAGGCAAACAAAGGGACTGGCTGAAACGGGTAATAGAGAGTGCAGGAAACGGAATGGACAATAAAGGGACTGTCTGCAAGGGGTAACAGAGAGTGACAGAAACGGAAAATCCAACAAAGGGACTGGCTGAAACGGGTAATAGAGAGTGCAGGAAACGGAATGGACAATGAAGTGACTGGCTGCAACTTCTAACAGAGAGTCACGGAAACGGAAAGGCAAACAAAGGGACTGGCTGAAACGGGTAATAGAGAGTAAAGGAAACGGAATGGACAATAATGGGACTGACTGCAAGGGGTAACATAGAGTGACGGAAACGGAAAGTCCAACAAAGGGACTGGCTGAAACGGGTTATAGAGAGTAAAGGAAACGGAATGGACAATAAATGGACTGTCTGCAAGGGGTAACAGAGAGTGACGGAAACGGAAAGTCCAACAAAGGGACTGGCTGAAACGGTTAATAGAGAGTGCAGGAAACGGAATGGACAATAAAGGGAGTGGCTGCAAGGGCTAACAGAGAGTCAGGGAAACGGAAAGGCAAACAAAGGGACTGGCTGAAACGGGTAATAGAGAGTAAAGGAAACGGAATGGACAATAATGGGACTGGCTGCAAGGGGTTACATAGAATGACGGAAACGGAAAGTCCAACAAAGGGACTGGCTGAAACGGGTAATAGAGAGTAAAGGAATCGGAATGGACAATAAATGGACTGGCTGCAAGGGGTAACAGAGAATGACGGAAACGGAAAGTCCAACAAAGGGACTGTCTGAAACGGGTAATAGAGAGTGCAGGAAACGGAATGGACAATAAAGGGACTGGCTGCAAGGGGTAACAGATAGTGACGGAAACGGAAAGTCCAATAAAGGGACTGGCTGAAACGGGTAATAGAGAGTACAGGAAACGGAATGGACAATAAAGGGACTGGCTGCCAGGGGTAACAGAGAGTGACGGAAACGGAAAGGCAAACAAAGGGACTGGCTGAAACGGGTAATAGAGAGTGAAGGAAACGGAAATGACAATAAAGGGACTGGCTGCAAGGGGTAACAGAGAGTGACGGAAACGGAAAGGCAAAGAAAGGGACTGGCTGAAACGGGTAATAGAGAGTACAGGAAACGGAATGGACAATAAAGGGACTGGCTGCATGGGGTAACAGAGAGTGACGAAAACGGAAAGGCAAAGAAAGGGACTGGCTGAAACGGGTAATAGATATTGTAGGAAACGGAATGGACAATAAAGGGACTGTCTGCAAGGGGTAACAGAGAGTGACGGAAACGGAAAGGCAAACAAAGGGACTGGCTGAAACGGGTAATAGAGAGTGCAGGAAACGGAATGGACAATAAAGGGACTGTCTGCACGGGGTAACAGAGAGTGACAGAAACGGAAAGTCCAACAAAGGGACTGGCTGAAACGGGTAATAGAGAGTGCAGGAAACGGAATGGACAATAAAGGGACTGGCTGCAAGGGGTAACAGCGAGTGACGGAAACGGAAAGTCCAACAAAGGGACTGGCTGAAACGGGTAATAGAGAGTGCAGGAAACGGAATGGACAATAAAGTGACTGGCTGCAAGTTCTAACAGAGAGTCACGGAAATGGAAAGGCAAAAAAAGGGACTGGCTGAAACGGGTAATAGAGAGTGCAGGAAACGGAATGGACAATAAAGGGACTGGCTTCAATGGGTAACAGAGAGTGACGGAAACGGAAATGCAAACAAAGGGACTGGCTGGAACGGGTAATAGAGAGTGCAGGAAACGGAATGGACAATAAAGGGACTGGCTGCAAGCGGTAACAGATAGTGACGGAAACGGAAAGGCAAACAAAGGGACTGGCTGAAACGGGTAATAGAGAGTAAATGAAACGGAATGGACAATAAAGTGACTGGCTGCCAAGGGTAACAGAGAGTGATGGGAACGGAAAGGCAAACAAAGGGACTGGCTGAAACGGGTAATAGAGAGTGCAGGAAACGGAATGGACAATAAAGGGACTGTCTGCAAGGGGTAACAGAGAGTGACAGAAACGGAAAATCCAACAAAGGGACTGGCTGAAACGGGTAATAGAGAGTGCAGGAAACGGAATGGACAATGAAGTGACTGGCTGCAACTTCTAACAGAGAGTCACGGAAACGGAAAGGCAAACAAAGGGACTGGCTGAAACGGGTAATAGAGAGTAAAGGAAACGGAATGGACAATAATGGGACTGGCTGCAAGGGGTAACATAGAGTGACGGAAACGGAAAGTCCAACAAAGGGACTGGCTGAAACGGGTTATAGAGAGTAAAGGAAACGGAATGGACAATAAATGGACTGTCTGCAAGGGGTAACAGAGAGTGACGGAAACGGAAAGTCCAACAAAGGGACTGCTGAAACGGTTAATAGAGAGTGCAGGAAACGGAATGGACAATAAAGGGAGTGGCTGCAAGGGCTAACAGAGAGTCAGGGAAACGGAAAGGCAAACAAAGGGACTGGCTGAAACGGGTAATAGAGAGTAAAGGAAACGGAATGGACAATAATGGGACTGGCTGCAAGGGGTTACATAGAATGACGGAAACGGAAAGTCCAACAAAGGGACTGGCTGAAACGGGTAATAGAGAGTAAAGGAATCGGAATGGACAATAAATGGACTGGCTGCAAGGGGTAACAGAGAATGACGGAAACGGAAAGTCCAACAAAGGGACTGTCTGAAACGGGTAATAGAGAGTGCAGGAAACGGAATGGACAATAAAGGGACTGGCTGCAAGGGGTAACAGATAGTGACGGAAACGGAAAGTCCAATAAAGGGACTGGCTGAAACGGGTAATAGAGAGTACAGGAAACGGAATGGACAATAAAGGGACTGGCTGCCAGGGGTAACAGAGAGTGACGGAAACGGAAAGGCAAACAAAGGGACTGGCTGAAACGGGTAATAGAGAGTGAAGGAAACGGAAATGACAATAAAGGGACTGGCTGCAAGGGGTAACAGAGAGTGACGGAAACGGAAAGGCAAAGAAAGGGACTGGCTGAAACGGGTAATAGAGAGTACAGGAAACGGAATGGACAATAAAGGGACTGGCTGCATGGGGTAACAGAGAGTGACGAAAACGGAAAGGCAAAGAAAGGGACTGGCTGAAACGGGTAATAGAGATTGTAGGAAACGGAATGGACAATAAAGGGACTGTCTGCAAGGGGTAACAGAGAGTGACGGAAACGGAAAGGCAAACAAAGGGACTGGCTGAAACGGGTAATAGAGAGTGCAGGAAACGGAATGGACAATAAAGGGACTGCTGCAAGGGGTAACAGAGAGTGACGGAAACGGAAAGACCAACAAAGGGACTGGCTGAAACGGGTAATAGAGAGTGCAGGAAACGGAATGGACAATAAAGGGACTGTCTGCAAGGGGTAACAGAGAGTGACGGAAACGGAAAGTCCAACAAAGGGACTGGCTGAAACGGGTAATAGAGAGTGCAGGAAACGGAAAGGACAATAAAGGGACTGGTTGCAAGGGGTAACAATGAGTGACGGAAACGGAAAGGCAAACAAAGGGACTGGCTGAAACGGGTAATAGAGGGTAAAGGAAACGGAATGGACAATAATGGGACTGGCTGCCAGGGGTAACAGAGAATGACGGAAAGGCAAACAAAGGGACTGGCTGAAACGGGTAATAGAGAGTGCAGAAAACGGAATGGACAATAAAGGGACTGGCTGCAAGGGATAACAGAGAGTGACGGAAACTGAAAGGCAAACAAAGGGACTGGCTGAAACGGGTAATAGAGAGTACAGGAAACGGAATGGACAATAAAGGGACTGGCTGCATGGGGTAACAGAGAGTGACGAAAACGGAAAGGCAAAGAAAGGGACTGGCTGAAACGGGTAATAGAGATTGTAGGAAACGGAATGGACAATAAAGGGACTGTCTGCAAGGGGTAACAGAGAGTGACGGAAACGGAAAGGCAAACAAAGGGACTGGCTGAAACGGGTAATAGAGAGTGCAGGAAACGGAATGGACAATAAAGGGACTGGCTGCAAGGGGTAACAGAGAGTGACGGAAACGGAAAGACCAACAAAGGGACTGGCTGAAACGGGTAATAGAGAGTGCAGGAAACGGAATGGACAATAAAGGGACTGGCTGCATGGGGTAACAGAGAGTCACGGAAACGGAAAGTCCAACAAAGGGACTGGCTGAAACGGGTAATAGAGAGTGCAGGAAACGGAAAGGACAATAAAGGGACTGGCTGCAAGGGGTAACAATGAGTGACGGAAACGGAAAGGCAAACAAAGGGACTGGCTGAAACGGGTAATAGAGAGTAAAGGAAACGGAATGGACAATAATGGGACTGGCTGCCAGGGGTAACAGAGAATGACGGAAACGGAAAGGCAAACAAAGGGACTGGCTGAAACGGGTAATAGAGAGTGCAGAAAACGGAATGGACAATAAAGGGACTGGCTGCAAGGGATAACAGAGAGTGACGGAAACGGAAATGCAAACAAAGGGACTGGCTGAAACGGGTAATAGAGAGTGCAGGAAACGGAATGGACAATAAAGGGACTGGCTGCAAGGGGTAACAGAGAGTGACGGAAACGAAAAGTCCAACAAAGGGACTGGCTGTAACGGGTAATAGAGAGTAAAGGAAACGGCAAGGACAATAAAGGAACATACTGCAAGAGGTAACAGAGAGTGAAGGAACGGAAAGGATAACAAAGGGACTGGCTGCAAGGGGTAACAGAGAGTGAAGGAAACGGAAAGGCCAACAAAGGGACTGGCTGAAACGGGTAATAGAGAGTCAAGGAAACGGAAAGGACAATAAAGGAACTGACTGCAAGTGGTAAGTGAGAGTGAATGAAACGGAAAAGTCAATAAAGAGACTGGCTGCAAGGGGTAACACAGTGTGAAGGAAATGGAAAGGACAATAAAGGAGTAGACTGCCAGGGTTAACAGAGAGTGAAGGAAACGGAAAGAAAAATAAAGGAACAGACTGCAAGGGTAACAGAGAATTAAGGAAACCGAAAGGCCAATAAAGGAACAGACTGCAATGGGTAACTGCGAATGAAGGAAACGGAAAGGATAATAAAAGAACTGACTTCAAGGGGTAACAGAGAGTGAAGGAAGTCGATAATAAACGAAAAGTATGGAAGTGTTACTGTGAATGAAAGAAATGGAGAAGACTGGAAAGGGACAGGCTGCGCAGGTTTACTGATAGCGAAAGAAATTGGGAGGACATTATAGGAAAAGGCTATCGCAATGGAGTCGACTATAAAGGAATACGATGCAATGGGTTGCTAAGATTAAATGAAGGAGGACGACAAAAACTCTGTGTGCTAGGCGACAGAAGATAAAAATGATCACTGTATTTTATCATTTCTGGAATAAGTTGGTGCTATATGTCTACTAATCTAGAGGCAAGCGCACTGACATCATCGTGCGTTGACGCACTTTCCCATTTTCATGCTGCAATTAATTTATCCTATTTAGACCTGACGAAGACTGGCTTTTTATTTAGAAGAGATCTAGGCTTCGTCAGCTTTAAATGGGTGTGTGACGCTGGTGCCCAAAGAAAACTTGTTAGACCTGAAAATTAGAATCAGTTATCTGGGTAAATTTGTTTGAGACTGGAAAATCAAGAAAGACGGATCGTCCATGAGCTTTTGTCGGTGAAGTCCTTCAGGGGAAGGGGAGATGACGGAAGAGATTGGCGTAATAGAATGGCCTTACTATAATTGGTTGGCACTGTTGACATGTACAAGAGCAAATATAGGCCAGATGCGAACAACAAAATCTCTTGCGCTGAAATAAAAAATTAGCAAGAGATATGAGAGATACATAGATAGATAGATAGATAGATAGATAGAGAGAGAGAGAGAGAGAGAGTGAGAGAGGGGGGGGTAGCAGATCACTGCATGGAAAGATGCCACAATTTATATGACTAAGTCCTATATGAAAGAGGCGTGAGTGAAAAATCAAGCATTAGAAATAATATGGTTACTTAAACATGGAATATTTTGTAAAGGACGTGTTACATGAAGTATTGAATAGAAACACCGTTAAATTGAGTTATATCTGTATGCGTAACAGAAAAAAAATAATTTAAATTAATAACAGAGTAATATTAAATAAACATTTAACTAATAACCAAAGTAATTGTAACTGTAAAATGTTAGACAACTGCCCCCTTAATGATAACTGCGATCAAGGAATATCATCTACAAGGCAGTGGTAAAATTTGAAGGAATCTCACACAAACCCAGTATAGGTGCTACTTAATGTTCACTTATGCAGCGGCTTTAAAATCGCGGGTCTTTTTCAATTTTTAAAAATATAAAAATATCAACGCGCTGTGAAAATACATATAAAAACTATAATATATATATATATATATTCACCTAGTTAATAAATGAAATATATATAAATAAAGAGAACAGCAACAACAAATAGATACAAAATAGAGACAAGAAGAAAAAATAACCATAACTATTTCCTCCTGACCAGCAAAACCGACGAAATAAAAGTGGGGGAAACTATGAGCAAATTCTTGTATGCCCTTCTGGTCCATATGACATCTGATTAGGCAAATAGGATGTTATAGATGGGTCTATGCAAATTTGATGTAATCAGGAATGTATAAAAATGCTTGTGATATGGACTGGGAGAAATATATTTCTACATGACGAGTCAATACTCCCTCGGCTTCGGCTTGGGTAGTTTCAAAATATTATTAAGCTCAAACGTCAGGGGTGCCATCCCCCAGGCCATGTCGCTCCTTCGAGAGGGGTCTGCGGTCATTACACGGCGCCTGAGGCATCCCAAAAAATGGAAATGCCGAGGGGGCTGATCAATTTATCCACGGTATTTCCGTTAAACCCACTTAAAACCTTGACCTTACGTGACCTTAAGTTTTTACAGTTATTTGCGGTTTTATTGCTGCCCTGCTATTTAGCTTTGAGCACTCTTAGTAATTACTGTCTATTTTCAAGATAGTGTATTAATACGTATACCGAAAAATTAATTACTACCGTAATTTTCCATGTATAAAACGTATTTTTTTCTAAAATATAAAAAGCAAAATCAGGGGCGCGTATTATGCACAGCTACAAAAATCTTGACGTAAAATAAAATAAGAATTATCAAAAAACTAAATTAGAATAATATTATTCTATGTTTAAAATCATTTTAAAAATAAAAAGTAGAAAACGCTGGCCGTAAAGAAATTGGAGAGGTACAATTTCAGTCAGTTATGTGCCATGCGTGATACACGCCTAGGCAATCATGTATCTTACAATACATGACTAACGAGGCAGATTTTTTCCCGCAGTAGGTTTCCATTTCTTTCTGAGGTAGACCAGTTGCCATCCAAGACTATAGAACTTTTTGTTCTGTCCTACTATTTACCCATAGCTGTTTGGGAAGGGGGGAGAAGATGAGGATTCATACCTTTCCCAAGAGTATTAGCTTATAAGTGGATATAATAGATTTTTCAATCCGAGCCCTATCCATTACTCCACCGTGCCTCAATACAATTTATAGGGTTTGATTACCAAACAAGGGAGTGCGTATTATGCGTGAGTAGAAGCATTTTCCCACACTTTCAGCACAATTTTAGGTGTGCGTATTATAGATGAAGGCGTATTATACATGGGGAATTACGGTAATTGTGACTTTTTTGGTATATAAACTATTTACATTACTAATTTATTAAATTAGTATCCACTTTTTTCTCTTTTTATATAAATGTCATGTCCATTCAGGATGTCAACATATATGGCCCTCCACAGCTTTCTTTTCTTTAATATTTATATACTGTGCATTGTTTAACGAACTGGCATGGCTTCCTTCCTTCCTTATTCGGTGTCATGTGTGATATACGCTTGGGCGATCATGTCTCTTTTCAGGGTTGACTTGGTAGAAATCCCGCAGTAGGCTGTCGTTACTTTCTGCAGTAGACTGATCGCCAACCAAGGCTATAGGAACCAGTCAGTTCTGCAATTTAACCCATATCTGGAGGAGAGAAGAGATGGATTCATACCTTCGCCCACGGTATTTCTGCGTAAGTGAATGTAACGAACTCAACTGGAATTCGAACTCGGTTCTCCGATTTCTCATTTTCAGTCTGTTATCTATCACAAGGATCATACAGGGACCGGTGTTTTAACGTGTGATGTGATAATGAGCCCTTTATATCACCCGCACATGCAAGTTTACAGCACTGTATATTCTCAAGGAGTTACCTTTCTAAGCACTGACCAAGCACAACGTTGCTTAACTTCGTTGTTCGGACAGAGAATCAGTGTTTCAACGTGATGTAGCCGAATGGTGGCTAGTAGTAAAATATATTAGGTTGTCACCCATGAAGTGCTGTACTTTATAGGAAATGAATAAAATGCTTCTGAAATGTTAATTTATTTACTTGAAATAGGCAGCATGTTGATAAATGACTGCTTTCCAATGTACCTCTAAATTCTTGATCCCAACTTTAAAAAAAAATTCTCATTTGATATGATAAACAGTTCAAATGCTTTGATTACCTCTTACTTATTGGAGAATGTTTTAATGCGTATAAAAAGCTCGGAATCCTTAAATAAATGATAGGAGAGATATCATGTGAATATGGAGGATACGGGGAAATTTTATAATTTAGGCTATGCAGCTTTTGAACAGTTGATTGAGAAGGGTGTGGTCATGCAGCAAAACTGGGTCATTCCTATACATTCCTATACACAATTTTCAATTTTTCCACAACATATGGTTTCTGTTATTGCTTTTCCAAGAGGCAAGAATAAATAATGAAAGACCACCATACAGTAAGCATTAATTTTTAGGGGTGAAGTGGAGGTTTTGTGTATTGTTTTGGTGATTCACTTGCACCCAACCATTTAGCCTACTCTCTTACTGTTGTCAAAGAGTATCCACTTCTCATCGCATGTAATGATTCAATGCAAAAATGGTTCTTTTTCCAGTCAGGAAAGCAACAGAGAATACACCTCAAAGAGACGTTTTCTTTATTTTTCTAATTGTTTTCAAGTGCCGAGAAAGAGTTGTGCGAGATGTTTCGAGTTTTGATGCAAGTTTTCGGACTGTAGTTTTTGATCTGGAAAGTATCCATTTATATTACTAATTTATTAAATTAGTATCCACTTTTTTCTCTTTTTATATAAATGTCATGTCCCTTCAGGATGTCAACATATATGGCCCTCCACAGCTTCCTTTTCTTTAATATTAGATTTTTTATATTTATGAGCTAATATATAAAGAAGCCTACAGAGACAGTGAACTGTTTATGAAATCCAATTCGCAATTGTTCTAGTTCCAAGTCACTTGATCATGTCTGATAACCAGTCATGGTCTTCCCCTTGGTTTCTTTACAATAATTATTATTATGATTATGACTATAATCTCCCGAACAAAACTTCTGAAACCATCCCTGTAGAGTTCCCATTTCAACAATGCCATTTCCAAAGACCGCCTTGATATTCCGAAATTCTTCAGATGTAGAATAATACAGTTTGTACTCATACATTAAGATTACTCGATGATTTTTTCATGGTAATCATTTTCACTGGGCTTATGAGTAACAATATATTGAAAGAAATTATCTGAAAAGAAAACGAGTCAGGAATAAGTCAAGATTTTTTTATATACTGTGGATGTTACTTCTTTAGACGACCGGGTCAACAACCAACCAAAAAATGCGTCATTTCATGTGTGACACCCTAATATATAAAGAAGCCTACAGAGACAGTGAGGGTGGTCCTCATCACCCACTCGCTCAGTGAACTGTTTATGAAATCCAAGCGAGGTGGTTAGTAGGATAATATATAATGAAACCTACAGAGGCAGTGAGAGTTCTTAGCTTTAAGATAATTTTCAGGCGGGATAGTTCACATAAGGATCATAATAGGTCATCAGTTTGAAAACTGGCTTCACCAAAGGAGTTAAAAATCGAACATTCACTTCATCGAATGGTTCATTTCATCGAAAGATCAAACCGTAGAAAATTAAATGGAGATAAATTTTATATCAGAGTGGCACTATTTAAAAAAAAGAGATAACAAAAACACAAAGTTTATTAAGAGCTACAAAAGGCAGGAAATTGTGAAGAGCCATGATCGCCAACATCCTTAGGGGACACAGCACATGAAGAAGACGGAGCCTGCTTAAATAGATGACGAAACAAGATTTAGGAGAGATGACAAAAAGTTAAAATTTATTAAGAGATGCAAAGGACAGGAAAGTGTGGAGAGCCATGATCTTCAAACGTCCTGAGGGGACACGGCGCACAGAAGAAGAATGAGCTTAATTAAATGGATGACTGAACGAGGTTTAGTAGAGAGAACAAAAAGGCAATGTTTATTAAGTGCTACAAAGGACAGGAAAATGAGGAGAGCCATGATCGCCAACTTACTAATGGGACACATCACATGAAGAAGAAGATGAATGAGCCTGTGTAAATAGATTGCGGAACAAGGTTTAGGAGAGATAACAAAAGGGAACATTTCTTAAGAGATGCAAAGGACAGGAAAATGTGGAGAGCCATGATCGGCAAATGTCTTGAGGGGACACGGCACATAGAAGAATTATGAGCTTGATTAAATGAATGGCGGAACCAGGTTTAGGAGATATGACAAAATATCCAAATTCTGTTAAGAGATACAAAGGACAGGAAATTGTGGAGAGCCATGACCGTCTAGATTGACAAACGTCCTGAAGGGACAAAAGCGTATAGAGAAGAATTAATTATTTGTTTCTAAGACTCATTAATGTTTTTTTCACATTTTTGGTCTATTTATGTCTCGACGCCATGAAGGATTACTAAGTGCTGTGTACTATATAGTATCATAGTGATATATAAACAAATAATTTGGTAACATATATACTTTCTACTGAATCATTACCTGTAGACGACACTCCTATACCTTAAGCCAATCCGTCGTGACTGAATTCTAGTTTTTTCTCCATCTTACCTTAACATCACAGAAGAAAACTAAATGTCGCTATTATTAGCATTAGCCAAACTAGAATATCTGGTTCTCGAAATCTTGTTGATCTCCCGTATTTGGTTGGAACACACACAGGATTGCCATATGTGTAAATGAGTGTCGAAAACCAAGGATTCACATTTTAATTAGTCCTGGGGGATTTTTATGCGCGAGTTAAATTATTTTGTAAAGCCATTTTGTAACATTCTCTTGCGTATACATCGCAAAAACATACCTGGACAACGAAGACATTATTATTAGAATTATTATAACAAGGATTATTCTTAGAGAAAAGCTTGTTCGTACAATCTGTTCTTTAATGTTTAGATATAATTACATTTTTATGCGTCCAAATACTTCTTTGTCCCATGTATCTATGGGTGCAAGTTGACTTTTATGTTTTACAGCGATGTTCAACACTAAGTTGATATCAGAGAATTTTATATAACTAAGACATACACAAAACTATATATATATACATGTATACACCTGTCCCACGTAGAGAAAAATATATGACATATATCTACACAGCAAGTAGAGTTTAAGGAAAAAAAAACTAATATGGAGATACTTCTGTATCTGGAGAAAGCATGTTTAAGATTCAAACGGGCTGGGTTCATCTACTATGTCCTAGGTGATGACATATTCCACAAACGGGAAACGGCGAGTCTTTAGGTTTTCCCAAATTGACGACTGCGAGTCGGAGTCTCTATTTATATCTGGGGAAGATATATTCCCAGAAGGAAACGGCACCATGGACTTAAGTCCTAAAAATTGATTGCATTTTTAATAATATAAAATACGCAGATGACAATGAGTTTATGATAGATCTAGAAAAAATAGTAAAGAAAAGCGGGAAGAAAGGACTAAGCATCAATCGTATAAAGACAGAATGTACAGTTGATAAGAAGAGGAGGAGTCTGAGATACGGGCTTCGAAATAGAGACGTCAAGATCAAGCAATTAAAGAAATCTGAGAAGTGTTAGAACAGACAACGATCAATGTGACAACTTTGAAGATGCATTGGAATAGCGAAAGTGACTTTCTAAAACTAACAAAAATACTAAGACGTTTCGACCGTTGTACGCCTCGACCATCTTCAGGTGATATACGTTGGAATTTCGAAACGAACTCTTTATTTATTCCACGGAGTTAGATTGTTCTAGTTCCACGTTCCGCGCCTTTTCCGGATATCTCAGTATCAGTTAATTCCCTTCAGTAACACAATTCTCCAAGTTTTTTTTTTTCAATTCACAACTTGTTACTCAGCCAAAGCTTTAATCCAATTGGCCATGTGTCATACAGGAATAAAGTGTCGCTGCGCGCCAGTGAGCAAGCATAGGCGATCCCTTTATTGAATTAAGTGGATCACGTGACCATGGGAGAAACGCATAAGTAGGAAGTTGCGGTACGTCTAAACGATCACTATCTCTACTCTATCCTCTATTACTAATCGTATCGCAATTTCTATTCTACCCTGTATTACTATTCAGATCACTATACGGATTACTATTCGAGCGGGTATTATCGAGCAAGTACTATTAATGCGAGTGTCATTCGAAGGCGTCTGGCACCAGTATTGTTCAACGGCGTTACTATAGTTGTATCTACGATTACAAAGTCTCTACTAAAACGAGCATTACGAAAGTGACAACGAGTGTTCGTTGACATCACAAAACCATGTGTCATGTTAAATGTGTCATATGGATACATCTGTTAGGAGTGTACAACGGACGAAACGTCGTGAACGTGGCAATTAAGATGAGGACAACCGTCCGAACGATGTAAGCAGTGTAAATAGTTACAATATCTCATCTCAGGAATATAGACAGATCGTGAAGAAGGCCGGAGCGAACAATGGCCGAAACGCCGTGAATGTGGCAATAAAGATGAGGACAACAGTCCGAACGATGTAAATAGTGTAAATAGTTACAATACCTCATCTCAGAAATATAGACAGATAGTAACGTACTAAGAAACGAAAATGTTACGTAAGATTTTCCAATGCTTAAGTGATCCTCTGCTTAAGCTCCTCTAGGCTTGTAAGAAAAGGGGGATATAGACATGTCCTTTCACATAGCCCTATAGAGAAAAATCACAATGTGTCAAGTCAGGTAAACGTGGTGGCCATTTCAACATCATATTGTAATCACAGGCACGTCCGAACAATCTTCCTGTTAGATTTTCATTGAGGTTAAGTCCGCACTGAGGCACTGGAGAATGTTACGCCAGACATGCTACAACGTGTTTGACAGGAGCGGGACTACCGACTTGACGTGTGTCGGGTCACTAGTGGTGAGCATATTGAACATTTGTGAAACTTTTTGTACCCGCTTATAAAATCTACATCCCTTTGCATATCGTGTTCGAATTTTGATATATATATATATATATATATATATATATATATATATATATATATGAAGAAATATAGTTTTAAGGTGTGCTATATTTATGGGATAATGTGCTCAATATTAGAGATAGACCATATGTAAATATAAATATAAATATAAAAGTGAACATTGAAGTCAACAGGCCTGACGATTGCGTCTAGCATGAAACAGCCTGTCGCCTCTGAGTGTTGACTTCAATGTTCACTTTTATAGATATATGTTCACTTATATATATATATATATATATATATATATATATATATATATATATATATATATATATATCGATTAACCAATTAAATGTCAGATCTACGCTAAATAGAAAAGTAAGTTCAAAAGGTGGAAGTGTGTGAGTTATATTTTCTTCATGTCGCGTTGAAGCGACATTTTGACATGGTATCATTGACGATTGTAGAGAATATGACAGCGACAAATGTATCGTGATTGTAGCCAGATATGATAAGTTCGTTTTGTTTTAAGCAGTTTGGTAAGTTAATCAGACGGAAAGTTAACAGAAGAAATTCTTTTTTAAACACATTTTTATAATCAGGACTTTTTTTAAAGTGGCCTGTAGATAACATTCAAAATGTGGAACATCTATAGACGATGTTAATAATACTAAATAGACTAAATGTGGAACATATATATATATATATATATATATATATATATATATATATATATATATATATATATATATATACAAGTATAAGATGGATATATACGGAATAAATTCCAATAACCAACAAATACTATTCTTAAAAGAGTGCTCAATACAGAGTAGAGCAAATATAATGAATTATTTAAAAATTATATAAGACACCAGAGCTGTTGAAACAATATGGCTATTTTTGTATATATATATATATATATATATATATATATATATATATATATATATATATATGAATGAATAATAACAAAAGAAAAACTTTTTAGCTGACTTGTAAAGTCCGTCTGAGCACAAAACGAATCGGCTAAAAAATTGTTTGTTTTTATTCATATCGTCTTTTTACAAATATATTTTTAGTTATATCTGAATTTTACACACCCACAATCTCACACAGACAGTATATATATATATATATATATGTGTGTGTGTGTGTGTGTGTGTGTGTATGCTTGGGTGTGTGTGTGTATACGAATAATAAGAATAAAAGAAGCAGCTTGTACAATATTCTGCTATAAATGCAAACCGGAAAAAGTGCTCTATTTTGAATGGTAGAGGCTTAAGAGAAAAACCCAGTCCTTGGGTTTTTGCCAAGCGCTTTCGGTTGTCGTCAGTTGTCATCATGGCTGCATGTTTTGGCTGTATATATATATATATATATATATATATATATATATATATATATATATATATATATGCACATGCACACATTAGAAATTGAGCATTTATATAAGTAGTCCATGGGAAGCAACACTCTATGCTAACTGTTAGTTTCACATTTCCGTGCAATTGCTAGTTGATTACTATGTCTATACTATATATATATATAAAAGTGAACACTGAAATCAACATTTAGAGGCTACAGTCTGTTTCATGCTAGACGCAATCGTCAGGCTACCTGTGGCCTGACGATTGCGTCTAGCATGAAACAGACTGTCGCCTCTAAGTGTTGATTTCAGATTTGACTTTTAGATTTACACACGCTCTATCTTTAATATTGAGCACTTTATCCCATAAATATAACACACCGTAAGACTATATTTCTTCATATATATATATATATATATATATATATATATATATATATATATATATATATATATATATATATATATATATATGTATTTATTATAACAAAGCAAATAAACAGTATAACACAACAAAATCTAAAATTACCCCATATGAGGTAATTTTAGATTTGTTTATATAATGCTATATATATATATATATATTTATTTAAAGACATTTATATTATGTTTAACGTTCTTTTTATAGATACAAGTATTTAAGCAAATGCTCTGTTTTATAATAAACAGTATTAAATAACATTTACCGGCCTGAATGTTCGAGAAATTTTCATAGAAAATTTTCGCTCTCCGACAGGAATCGAACCTGTATCCTATACGGAACGATCATTTCGCGTGATGTGCCTTAACCGTTCGGCCACAGATAAGCGTCTGGTTAGCAAGGTCGATTTTACTATCTTTAAACTTAAATTGCTAACCAGACGCTGGTTATAAACAGGAGCATTTGCTTAAATACTTGTATCTATAAAAGGAACGTTAAACATAATATAAATGTCTTTAAATAAATTGTCGGGCTATGTCCAATTCTAAAATATATGACGTCATTTGTTTACATTTGATACGCTAGAGCAGATATGAATAGAAGAGATTCATGGAAGATTTAAGTTTAAAGATAGTAAAATCGACCTTGCTAATCAGACGCTCATCTGTGGCCGAACGGTTAAGGTACATCACGCGAAATGATGGTTCCGTATAGGATACAGGTTCGATTCCTGTCGGAGAGCGAAAATTTTCTATGAAAATTTCTCGGACATTCAGGCCGGTAAATGTTATTTAATACTGTTTATTATAAAACAGAGCATTTGCTTAAATACTTGTATCTATAAAAAGAACGTTAAACATAATATAAATGTCTTTAAATAAATTGTCGGACTATGTCCAATTCTAAATAGTCCGACAATTTGACTTCAACTTCTTCTTGTCATATATATATATATATGTCCAATTCTAAATATATATATATATATGACAAGAAGAAGTTGTTCTAAAATAGTCTGTTATAGATATATAATCAAGATTCCGGTGGGCTATGATCGATCACGACTGCCGGTTTCAATACGTTTTCCTGCATACCCCAGGTGACAGGTCAAATTCTGAAAGGCCGTAGCACATAGAAGACGACGGTCTTCCTGATGAATGCGTGAAGACCTATGAAACTAGCAGTTGTGGCCGGTCAATGATCAATGGAAATTTAATTTAAAGTACACACTTCAGGAAAGGAAAAACCTGTATAGATATTGTAATATTAAATTGATTCAAACATCACGAGATTAATACGCGTTACCTTTGGACTTCCCAATCACAAGAGATGCTCAAAATGGTAGCATTTAGCTTGCAGACATTTATTAGTACTGCGAACTACTGATTGGTCAACGATGACGAAAGTGTCCAGTGAGATAGCTACACATGCAATTTCAATTTCTTTCTAAGGACCGCCAATGTAATGCCATCTGTTGGGAAAATATCGTACTACAGTAAACAGTATAATCGCAATTTGATAAAACTATGAAAAGACAAGTTTTTCCTTTCCTGAAGTGTGTATACATTTTGGGGTCGGACTCTGTTTCTGTCACTGTCACTGTCTCTGTCTGTCTGTCTGTCTGTCTCTCTCTCTCTCTCTCTCTATATATATATATATATATATATGCTTCTGAAAAATTTATTTCGGTTGAGCTCTTTTGGGGAAGGAAATGTGAGTTTGTAAACCGTGACTATTATGGCTGATAATGCAAGACTCTTCGGTAAAGCGAATCGAGTTCTCTCAGTCACTGCGTGTTTATCTAAAAATAAATACGGCAAAACACTGTCTGTGGATGACAATATATATATATATATATATATATATATATATATATATATATCGAGAGAGAAAGAGAGAGAGACAGATACTGAACTACTAGGTAGGTTATGTACTGTTTTCTTCTGGCTCTCTTGCCTTTATTCGGTCCTGTGTGTGTCAAAGTTTTCTAGCCCTCTTTCCTCATTATGTGCCTTAGAAATTTCAATTATCTCTTTCCGATGTTAAATATAAGTGTCTTTTAGTTTCCATTTTCTCTAAAACACGTCATCTTATCCGTTCATGGTATTAGCATTATCATGTCTTTACTGCCTATTGTCTTTTTATGAAAGCCGCCTGGATCGGGAAATAACTCTTGTCACCATGTATCTCACATTGTGCCGGCTCGTCTGACATGAATGATGTCATTTATCAGTATGGACACAAAGAGACCAACTGGCCAAACCGGTCCGACGAGCCTTCAGGTTGTGGAATGTGGATTCAAACCTCATCATCCATTTTATAACAATTTCAGGATCTCAGGAGTAAAGAAATTGTCAGATTTTTAAAGATGCAGTATTGTTGGTAAAACAGAGAAAAGAGAAAAAGAAAAAAGAATAGATAGATAGATAGATAGATAGATAGATAGATAGAAAGATAGAGAGAGAGAGAGAGAGGCCATTGACATGATAGATTATTGGAGATAAGAGGGACAGAGTAAAGAAGCGCATAGATTCTGTCTAACGAGCTTGTTTAAATTGGTGGCAGAACAGGGATTAGGAGAGATAACCAAAAAGACAAAATTTTGGTAATAGCAAGAAAGGACAGGAAATTGTGGAGAGCCATAATCGCCAACGTTCTTAAACGAAAAGCCAACTAGAAGAAGAAAAAGTTTGTGTAAATGGATAGCAGTCAAAGGTTTAGGAGAGATAAAAAAAGACCAATTTTATTAGGAGCTACAAAGGACAAAATTTTGGTAATAGCTAGAAAGGACAGGAAATTGTGGAGAGCGATGATCGCCAACGTTTTGAAAGGAGAAGCCAAATAAAAAGAGAACTATTTTGTGTAAATGGATGACAGTCAAAGGTTTTGAAGAGTTAATAAAATGATAAAATTTATTAAGAGTTACAAAATGCAGAAAGTAGTGGAGAGCCCTGATCACTAACGTCCTGAAGAGACACGGCAAGTACAATTTTTAGGCCGCAAGTATTCATCCAAATAGGTTAGATTAAAATACTTGGGGGAGTTCGTGAAGCTTACTTGGGTCAACAAGCACCCAATGAAGGCCTGAGAGCACAACGACCTAAACGTTGTGATAACAACAACAAAGATGAAGACAATAGTCTGCGTGTAAATAATGTCAATAAACGCGCAATGTTTGCTTGAAGACGGTTTTAATTTCTAGTTTATCACTTTCACAGGAAACCATTCGACGACATGAAATCGTAAATGTGTGAAATTAAAAATTACAACAATGAAAGATGCTTTTCTTCTTTGACGGCATTTAAAATGCAACGAGACGTAAACAAATGAAAGCCGGGCGTGTGAATTTGATTCAAATATAGAGTAGCGGACAAGCAACCAAGAGGTGGTATTCTCCGATCAATGTGACTGAAGTTTTGAGAAACCCTATTATAAACTTGACTTGTGGATGAAATAGTTGCGTATTTCTTATTGGAATGCTCGGTGTTCGATCTCAGATAAAAGGTATGATTTCGAATGCTGATTTTCAAGGCATATACTCACCAATTTAAATAATTGACCCGATACAAGCTTTCTATCTCGCATTTCCATTCACTTTCTCTTAATCTTTCTTGCTTTTAATCTGATTATTTTTTCGTTTAGCACAATATGAGAAGAAAAAAGAAAGAGAAAGAAGGAACAATGTGAGAAAGAAAAGAGAGAGAGGAAGATAGATGTAACAAGGTGAGGAAGAAGAAAGAAGATAAGGAAGAAGAAATAAAGTAAGAGAGAAAGAAGCAACAATGTGAGGAAGAAAAGAGAGAGAGAAAGATAGATGTAACAAGGTGAGGAAGAAGAAAGAAATAAGATAAGGAAGACGAAATAAAGTAAGAGAGAAAGAAGGAATAATGTGAGGAAGAAAAGAGAGAGAGAGAGAGAGAGAAAAATAGATTTAACAAGGCGAGGAAGAAGAAAGATAATGATGTTTTCTTATATTCATTCCTGCTCAGTTATCTCCCCCAGGGCCTTTGTGGCTTTATGTCCTTCCTTGGAGTGAAAATATTTAAATAAAAAATCACAACATGACTTTTTCTGGCAGTTCCGTTTTATGTCAAATTCTTGTTTGCCGGCCATTCTTTTCTTTTAATGTTAGCAGAAGGATGTCAGTCACATACTTTTTTCACAAGTCCATCAGATAATGGTTAACGAGCTTACTCCATTGATCGATAGTAGTGAGAGCGCCGCGTACTTGTAGCCTTGTGTCAAAACTAAAATACGCTTATTAAACTGCAACTAAAACAGACGTATCTACAGAAGGGGCATCGAAATGCTTTATTGAAATATTAATACAGCATATTTTAGTCGTGCTTTCTGCTATTATAAATTTTAGAATCATTCAAAATGAATTAATGTTTGTACTCCCACTACTATCGATATTACTGCTCACTTTTATTATTGGCGTGTAGATGAGTGACTAGAGTGTCGCTTTCTGACCATGAGACTCTGGTTCAAATCTTACCATTTGTCAGGGAGGTGACTTCTTGGTGTTATTGGCCTGGCGCGGCATCTTTTGAAAGTGCTAAAAATTAGATTTAGGGACAGAGGAAAGAAGCACATAACCCCTGCCCAATGAGCTTGTTTAAATGGGTGGCAGAACAGGGGTTAGGAGAGATAACCAAAAGACAAAATTTTGCTAATAGCTAGAAAGGATAGGAAATTGTGGAGAGCCATGATCGCCAACGTTCTTAAACGAAAAGCCAAATAGAAGAAGAAGAAGAAGAAGAAGAAGAAGAAGAAGAAGAAGAAGAAGAAGTTTGTGTAAATGGATAGCAGTAAAAAGTTTAGGAGAGATAACAAAAAGACAAGCTTTATTAAGAGGTATAAAGGACAGAAAGTAGTGGAGGACCATAATCGCCAACTTTCAGTATTCCCACGAGGGAATGCTGGGATCAAGATGGATCCAACGGGGAGTTTGAATAATCAAGTTGTTAAGTTTACCACGTCTCGTTTGGTCTTTATGTTACTTCGACTTTTCAATTTCTCATATAATATATCTATCCACATTAAGTCAAGTGGAACACTGGCATTGTTCATATGACCGATCACGCCATTTTATGTGATCTCCCCCAGAAACTGTAACTACGGCCTGCTCAACAAAGCTTCAGCATAAACCACAGGTGAGCTTAGTGGGTGTTGAACAGGCATCTGCAATAATAGGGATTGTCTAACCACCCTAGTAGGCGGTAGTGTTCGATAACGATCAGTAGCAAGCAATTTCATTTATTATTTTAGCTGTTAGTGTGGTTATTATCTCAATATCAATTTTTGCTTTTATCTACTGACATACTCACATTACGAGAGATGATTTTTTTACACTGTTCGAAAACACATTTACACTACAGCCACAATTAGCAGCAAAGGACGAAAAGATTTGAAACATACTTGCTATTTAAATTCATATACTCTCATGTCCCTCTTAAAATTTTGCTTCAGTCAATATAAAACGCATCAACATTTTCCTGATTCGTATTGGCTTACTTTCTTTCGTGGGAACAGGATAAAAACCACGGCACACAACAAGAAGGCGTTTCCCAAATTCACATCCTGAGAAAAGTCAGATTTTTTTCTTGTGATCGCAATCAGTACAACAGTATCAACCGCGAAATATTCCTATTCGTTCTATTCGTATTTGTAGTAACTCCAAATTTTACTTGTTTCAGAACCAGACGTTTTCAAGTCTAAAAATAGATTAACACACGGCGTCTAGAAGAAGCTCACTCTACATAATATCTAGAAATAAAAAATAAATTTCAACTAACAATTTAGTAGAAGTCAAAACATTAGTATTGACCAAACCAAAAACTGTCTTTGCGAATCTGTTTGAGACAATGAATAGAGACGCAAATGATTTTCTTCGGTAGCTCAACAAAACTCGGAACAACAACGCTTCTTACATAAGGTTGAGCCTGATTACAAGAAATGACTTCTTCGAGGAATCTCATCCCAATTCATTGTCAGACAGAGCAACTTGCGTTATGTTTAAGGCATTTTTTTTTACATTAGCATTCAATGTATTCTCAACTTTTTGTTCTATAATGCACAATTTGCAAAATTATACTTTTCATTGAAACTCATTTTCTCCTACAAACATTTTACAAACTTCCTACACTTCAAAGGATTTTTGCACACTCTGTAACCTTGTTTAATATTTTTGCAACAAAAATTGTTCTTATTTGTAACATAAAAGAAGAATTGTTTCTTTTTTACTCTGCCTCTCCTAATTTCTATATTCATGACTTTCTTTATCCAACCTTTTTTCTTTTTTACTTAGTAATAAACCATGACGGTTATTCATCTGTAACAAGGCAACCAGTGTTTTTAAGTAGAAATTTATGTACCGACACAAAATAACATCCTAAATGTTACCTATAAAGCGCCTGTTAGTCATATTATGAAATTGTTTTGTTATCAATAAATAAATAAAAATAATTCTGCGATTTTTGGCATAACGATTAACAGATAAGACATTTGAAAAATTGATTATATCGTTTCAATATTTGACGCCAGGTTCCAAGTGCTGCGTTTCTTTGCGGCCATTTTGAATTTCAAAACGAAGATTTTCAACTACTTATTCGCAATTATTATGAAATTGTTCTTAAAGTAACGCCTTTTTGTTATTTTTTCGAAAGTATTAAGGAAAATGTGATGTGTTTACGTCATCAGACTGAGTCATTGGTACCACTTAACAGATGTCATTTCTTTTGTTCTTTTTCAGCATTATTATTGATCCTGATCTGATGGCCCAGTTGCACTCACTTTCCCACCGCCGTAAGGTTGCCTCCCTGTGGCTTTTCTATAAAGACTTTCATGGTAATTGTTCGAATGAGTTCTTTGCTATGGTACCTAGAGATATTGAATTTAACCGCAGCACTAGACTGGCAGCGAGATCTCATCATTGAGCTGTCTAGATATAGCCATAAATTCTTCTCTCGCACTTCTTGCGTGTGGAACTGCCTTCCGGTTCCTTGCTTTCCAACCAACTTTAATCTGCAAAAATTTAAATGCAATGTTAATCACTATGTACTGTTCACTTGATTACTCTTTTCTCTTTCTGCTCATCATCAATGTTTCTGTTCCTAATTCTTCCACACCCTGTAACCCCTTGTGTTTTAGTGGCGTTACTGCCTTGCTTGGGATGATACCAACTAAAACGTTAAATGAAATGTCAGTCGCTATCTACTGCCCACCTGATTACTCTCTTCTCTTTCTGCTCATCATTAATGTTTCTGTTCAAAATTCTTCCACACCCTCTGACCCCTTGTGTTTTAGTGACATTACTGCCTTGCTTGGGATGATACCAACTAAAACTTTAAATGCAATGTCAATCGCTATCAACTGTCCACCTGATTACTCTTTTTCTCTTTCTGCTCATCATCAATGCTTCTGTTCCTAATTCTTCCACACCCTCTGACCCCTTGTGTTTTAGTGGCATTACTGCCTTTCTAGTGGTGATACCGATTAAAAAAAATGTGTTGCATAATTATTAATAAAAAAGCAGAAACAGTGAGCTATTTAAATTCATATACTTTCAAAGAAGAAGGTGTAGTTGTCAACATCCAGCGAAATATCAGAAATGTGTAATGGCGAGGCGACAATTGATGAGTGAAATGCCGGCTAAGTGTAGATGAAACCAGTTTGAAAACAAAACCACATTGTGCAATGCCATTACTCACGAGTGGGCAGACAATTTTTTCATGCAAGACCACAGCAATGTCGGCCATATTGCCCAATAACAACACGGACTTCCAATGACGGCCATAAATAAGACAATACATACGCTCCTTATTTTTATATTTATTGGCTTATTACTGATATTTTACGAACAAGATGAACAAATATAAGAGGAAAAAGTTTAATATTTAATACATTTATTATTATTGATGAGATTTCAACTATTTTATAATAAGAAGATATACTCGGTAAATATCGCGAGAAATAAGGTCATATATTTATCTCCAGATGCAGATACACACTTGCACCTAGATCCCTATGTAACTTTACACTATACCAGTGGCTAATGTATCGTACTTTACATACTGTACACTCGTCTTTCGTTACAAATGAAAGGCCTGTCACTGCCTCCAAGTGGTCAATTTGAGAACTAATACGACTCATTCCGCTAAGCCCGCAAATTCTGAAATACATCGCTGACGATTTGGGAGATTTTTTCCTGTGGATATTTTTTATTTTGCCTGCAGATTTTGTCCGTTGTATCCGAAGTGAGTTGATGGGGCGTCCGTAGAGGAGAGGTTTGTTTGTACATAATTATTGTTCTGATGGGTTTTCATTTTTGTATCTCGACTTTACATATATAAGTGCATTACTAGATTGGCGTCAAGGTCTCATCATTTTACAGTTGAAATGGTTAGATGTAACCATAAGTTCTATGCTAACAGTTTTTTTTCTCTCGCACTTCTTGCTTGTGGAACTCAATTGCAGCTTCTTTCTTTCCAGTCAATTTTGATCTTAAAAAATGTATATGCAATGTTAATCGTTGTCGTCTGTCTTCTTAATTTCTCTTCTTTTATTGTTCTCGCTCGTTTTATTTTTGTCACATTCTCTCACTCAGTAACTACTTGCATCTTAGTGGCTTTATTGCCTTGCTTGGGGTGAAATGATAAAAAACAAAGTAATTAAAATTAACACTCATACATACGCATCTTATTGCACAAATCTATGAGAAATTAGATTAATATTTAATAAATTTATTATCGATGAGATTTGTGCAATTGAAGGAATTACTTTGCAATAATAAGCCATTCCCAATAAATCTCGTGAGATCATTATAGCGAAGCCAAGAAATGGGGTCATGTGTTTATGTTCAGTTGGAGATACACACTGGCACCTAGATCCCTATGTCAGGTCACACTATGCTAATTACTAGGCATTGGCATCGGCACAATGTGAAATGTAGTGATCCAGGTGCACATTTGGTAGTAAATAACGCGATATGTTGATTTTGTAGGAGGTGAGTTTACTGAGAACCGAGATTCGCCATTCCTTTGTTAAATCCTACGACCACGTGGCGGGACCAGATCACGCCAACGAAGTTCTCCTCCACGCAAAGATGGATAGTCTAGAGACCATCTTGACTCGCCACCGACTTCGATGGGTTGGACACATTGCCCGAATGCCAGGCATCGGCATACCTAAACAAATCCTCTTCTTGGAGCTTGCTTCTGGCACCTTGAGACCCCACGCCGTCGATTTAAGGATCAACTCAAATACACCTGGCTGGAGACAGAAATCGACCGGAAGCTATAGAAAGAACCAATTCGAGAAGGGTTAGAGTAAGAGAGAGCAGTCCACGAAAAAAACAACATCCTTCGAGAACACAAAGAAAATAGAAAAGGACGAAGAGAGTCAAAAGAAACGCCAGAGCTCTCTATCATGGGAGACCTCTTACCCTATCATACGGTGGCTGCGGACGTCGATTTATTTCACATAGGATGAAATGTCAATGAATACACCAATACTTGGTATCGAGTTCCGCCAACGACCACAACAATTATATAGCAGCCTATGACTACACCAATAGAGAAAGCAGCTCCTCGGAGCAATTACCGTGAAAGTATTTGTAAAAAAGACAGAGCGAGGCAACGTCGCGTCTGTGAGAGAGCGACTGGAGACGAGATGACAGATCAGGGCCAATTACATTGCATATCCGTCTCTGGATCTTATCAAGCACCCTGAGGCAAACAGCAGGGGCTCCAGACCATATATGGCAGCAATACTCCATGCAAGGGCGGATGGTTGATTTATAGATTTGGAGGATCGATTCCGGGGAGAAAAATTTCCTGGCTCGGCACAGGGAACCAACTTTCCTTGCGGTGGATGATGCAACTGACTCGATGTATTTGTTCCATATATGATTATATAGCTTATTGATTATTGGTTGTATAAAAGGCGAGCTGTAAACATTTTAACAGCTGTCCGCCTAAAGCAAAATAAACAAATAAAAATAAAAAATTAAATTCGACCATTCCACAGTAAATTTCACATACTTTCTTTTTTTAATACTTTTAAATGTGATATCATTTTCTTCCTGCATTATTGTTCCACTCTGCTTTTTACGAAGTCGGTCTTACTGGCTTCTTAAACATCATGGAATAGTTCGTTCACATTACATAATTGCATACTATTGCCCGTATCTTTGTTATCATCGTATCTTTTCGGCTGTTATGACCACCGGCCTTCATGTTAAAGAATTCGGAGGGGGGTGCCTGGATGTATAGCGATTAGTCAGAATAACCCGTGGGCTCGGTATTTTGATAGTGATAGATTTATTTTGTCTAAGATATGCCCAAAATGGCTTGAAGTCGAGAGGGTCGCAGTCATTTTTAAGCTTTGACAACGCTTCTCACACCAAGGTTCGAAACATAGGCTAAGACCATACACGGAGGGATGCAATCCGGCCCCTTGAAGCTCTTCCTCCCGCTGTCTCCTAGAATCCATGCTGCCACGTCAGTCCCTCTCCTCTAATAAAATGAGCAAGAAAAAGAAACCGTCTTTCGTTGATAATATCGATGCAGTAGCGTTGGGATCCAGTGACAACCCAATGACAACACTTCACCAGGTGCTTGCCGAACCTGGCAACCCATAGAGTATTTCCAACTAAGCCATTTATTTAATCTATGGGGATAGATTGTTCGCATTCCGCTGGTCACGTATCTCGTTTAGTTTTTATTTAGACATAATCAGATATTGCTCGACATGTTTCCACTAATTCTGTGTCTTCCCGACCCGGGATTATAGCCAAGTGAATCGATTGGTTTTTGAATTCTGAGTTCAATCCCGAGTGGAGGTTCATTCGTAAACCATAGTATCGTCTGCATTCAGAGGCTGCAAAAGTAGGTATATAATAAGTTAACGTGCGGATATGTCCGTAAGATCAAGAAAATACGTTTTATTTGTCCTTACCGTATACCTAATTTTTACACACAGAATATACTTATTAATGCTCGAAACCATTGTAATACTTTTCTATATCTTTGACGTTGTCTCATCCTGTTCCGGACTATTCAATTTCTCCGGCACATACTTTGACTCGATGCTTTTCATGTTGTCCTGGAAGAAACAAATACATTCAAGCGTTAGTATTATTATTAATATTAATTGCTGTTTGCATAACGCGTGTTATCTCATCAGGAGCATTTATTTAGCAAAATCCATTAAATATTCATTACCTTTGATGATTAAGTATATATAACGACAAGGATTTATTAAACAAATACGTCAATAGTTTTTACCGCCTTTAATGATTCCATATTTAACTCCGCCCTTCAACCTTTCTCTCTCTCTCTCTCTCTCTCTCTCTCAGACGGGATGTGGCAAACCTCTCACTGTCTATCGCTACTACCATGGAAAGTGCTCGGACGAACTGGATTCCTTGATTCCGCCAGTTTTAACTTTCATGGCTAAGGTCCGCCATACCACTTACGTAGTAGAAAACCACACTCATTTCCCCCGTATTCCATCGGTGCGAAGTAAGTTCCACTCGAACAGCTTCTTCCCGTGAACCACTACCCTGTGGAACGGACTGCCAAGAGAACGTTTTCCAGATCACAACAATCTTAACCTGATCAAGGCGAGGGTTAACCGTTATCTTCCACTCCTACCCGCACAAATTGTTCCCTAACGTAAGCCTCTACCTTGAGTGGCTTCCGCGCCTTGTACAGGGTAAACCGAATTTTAATACAAAAATGACATCTTATTTTGTGAGTAGTTGTTTATGTCAGCGCTGTGACATCAGGTGTAGGATCGACTGAAAGGAAGAAACCACGCGTAAAGTTTCATGAAAGTTAACACAGCAAATCGAAATTCAAGAGAAAGTCTTTTAATGGAGAGAAATGCGTTCTAAAATAAAATAACCAATTGCGTTACTAATGGATTTGTCGACGGAACTGAATTGCAAATGATTTTAACCTTTTCTTTACATTAACCTACGAGGATTAAATAGAGTGTGAAATCTCAAATTTAGAAATTGAGTCATGCAGTTTTTAAAAAATCATATCACGCCATGCAAGGTAGTAAAGTCACTAAGATACACGGAGTTACTGAGTGCGGGAGAACAAGAAAAATGAGAAATATTAGGAAGTGATGTCAATTATCAGTTATCTCCTGTTAATTCCCCTCTCCAAGTTCTCTACCGCCTTAACCAGGTATTGAACTCACATTCTTGGGGTCCTGTCACTGGATCTAACTGACGCGGTGGAGAACTTGGAGAGGGGAATTAACAGGAGATAACTGATAACTGACATCATTAGACATGGCACGTGGAACTAGAACAGTCTACCCCAGTGAGCAAAATAAAGGATTCAGTTTAGGTTTTTGAAGATCAAAGTTGGCTTGAAAGCATGAAGCTGGGAAATAAATGAGACGTGTGAGAAAATAAACTGTTAGGATAGAAATTACGGTTACATTTACCCAATTCAACTGTGAATTGGTGAGACCTGGCCGCCAATCTAGTACTGCGCTCAAATTCATAAAGCGAACACTTCATCCGAACAATTGTTATGAAAGTATTTATAGAAAAGGTACTGAGAAGCGACGTTATGGCGGTGGGAATGTGACTGAAGCTGAGATGCCAGGTCAGGACCAATAATATTGCTGATTCTTCTTTAAATTTTATCAAGAATCTTTAAATATACATTGGGAACACTAGACAAAATGTGACAGCAATATTCAAAGCGTGGACGAATGGTAGACTTATAAATATGCAAAATAGATTCTGGAGAAAAAAATTGTCTCGCATGACAAGATGAACCGACTTCGGTGTAGTTGACTTAGCAATGTATTCAATCTTTCCAATTCATATCGCCCGAGAATGTTCGACCGAGAAGGCGTAATTATCACTCTCATTGGGGTTAGCAATAACCATGTTGATGAGAGGAAGGATGGTATCTTTCAGAATATGAAAGTAGTTTTTGGTCAGGAAAACCAGATAATGATTCGTATCCTCCCAAATCTTGAATTTTGCATGCAGATTCAGCGACTTGTATGCTTCTGCATAAAATGCAGGTTTACTTGCGAGAAGAAGAAATTTATATTTGTCACCAGGTGAGAAAGACCAAGATAAATACGAATTGGAGATGCCAAAATCAAATACAAGTTTCAATAAATGGGAAGTCTTTGAACAGACGATGGAAAATGTAGCACCAAAATTCATAAATTTGAATAGCAAAAGATGCATTCCAAAAACTAAGCAAAGGTAATTATTCTGATGAACTTTCCTCTATGTTACATAGATTTATGAATTTAAGCGCAGTACTAGATTGGCGGCAAGGTCTCATCATTATACAGTTGAAATGGCTAGATGTAAGCATAAGTTCTATGCAAAGACTTTCTTAATCTGATAAGTATGTTCATGGCATTTGTTCTGATGAACTTTCCTCTATGGTACCTAGACTTTATGAATTTAAGCGCAGTACTAGATTGGCGGCAAGGTGTCATCATTATACAGTTGAAATGGCTAGATGTAAGCATAAGTTCTATGCAAAGACTTTCTTAATCTGATAAGTATGTTCATGGCATTTGTTCTGATGAACTTTCCTCTATGGTACCTAGACTTTATGAATTTAAGCGCAGTACTAGATTGGCGGCAAGGTCTCATCATTATACAGTTGAAATGGCTAGATGTAAGCATAAGTTCTATGCTAAGACTTTCTTAATCTGATAAGTATGTTCATGGCATTTGTTCTGATGAACTTTCCTCTATGGTACCTAGACTTTATGAATTTAAGCGCAGTACTAGATTGGCGGCAAGGTCTCATCATTATACAGTTGAAATGGCTAGATGTAAGCATAAGTTCTATGCAAAGACTTTCTTAATCTGATAAGTATGTTCATGGCATTTGTTCTGATGAACTTTCCTCTATGGTACCTAGACTTTATGAATTTAAGCGCAGTACTAGATTGGCGGCAAGGTCTCATCATTATACAGTTGAAATGGCCAGATGTAAGCATAAGTTCTATGCAAAGACTTTCTTAATCTGATAAGTATGTTCATGGCATTTGTTCTGATGAACTTTCCTCTATGGTACCTAGACTTTATGAATTTAAGCGCAGTACTAGATTGGCGGCAAGGTCTCATCATTATACAGTTGAAATGGCCAGATGTAAGCATAAGTTCTATGCTAAGACTTTCTTAATCTGATAAGTATGTTCATGGCATTTGTTCTGATGAACTTTCCTCTATGGTACCTAGACTTTATGAATTTAAGCGCAGTACTAGATTGGCGGCAAGGTCTCATCATTATACAGTTGAAATGGCCAGATGTAAGCATAAGTTCTATGCAAAGACTTTCTTAATCTGATAAGTATGTTCATGGCATTTGTTGTGATAAACTTTCCTCTATGGTACCTAGACTTTATGAATTTAAGCGCAGTACTAGATTGGCGGCAAGGTCTCATCATTATACAGTTGAAATGGCCAGATGTAAGCATAAGTTCTATGCAAAGACTTTCTTAATCTGATAAGTATGTTCATGGCATTTGTTCTGATGAACTTTCCTCTATGGTACCTAGACTTTATGAATTTAAGCGCAGTACTAGATTGGCGGCAAGGTCTCATCATTATACAGTTGAAATGGCCAGATGTAAGCATAAGTTCTATGCTAAGACTTTCTTAATCTGATAAGTATGTTCATGGCATTTGTTCTGATGAACTTTCCTCTATGGTACCTAGACTTTATGAATTTAAGCGCAGTACTAGATTGGCGGCAAGGTCTCATCATTATACAGTTGAAATGGCCAGATGTAAGCATAAGTTCTATGCAAAGACTTTCTTAATCTGATAAGTATGTTCATGGCATTTGTTCTGATGAACTTTCCTCTATGGTACCTAGACTTTATGAATTTAAGCGCAGTACTAGATTGGCGGCAAGGTCTCATCATTATACAGTTGAAATGGCCAGACGTAAGCATAAGTTCTATGCAAAGACTTTCTTAATCTGATAAGTATGTTCATGGCATTTGTTCTGATGAACTTTCCTCTATGGTACCTAGACTTTATGAATTTAAGCGCAGTACTAGATTGGCGGCAAGGTCTCATCATTATACAGTTGAAATGGCTAGATGTAAGCATAAGTTCTATGCAAAGACTTTCTTAATCTGATAAGTATGTTCATGGCATTTGTTCTGATGAACTTTCCTCTATGGTACCTAGACTTTATGAATTTAAGCGCAGTACTAGATTGGCGGCAAGGTCTCATCATTATACAGTTGAAATGGCCAGATGTAAGCATAAGTTCTATGCAAAGACTTTCTTAATCTGATAAGTATGTTCATGCATTTGTTCTGATGAACTTTCCTCTATGGTACCTAGACTTTATGAATTTAAGCGCAGTACCAGATTGGCGGCAAGGTCTCATCATTATACAGTTGAAATGGCCAGACGTAAGCATAAGTTCTATGCAAAGACTTTCTTAATCTGATAAGTATGTTCATGGCATTTGTTCTGATGAACTTTCCTCTATGGTACCTAGACTTTATGAATTTAAGCGCAGTACTAGATTGGCGGCAAGGTCTCATCATTATACAGTTGAAATGGCTAGATGTAAGCATAAGTTCTATGCAAAGACTTTCTTAATCTGATAAGTATGTTCATGGCATTTGTTCTGATGAACTTTCCTCTATGGTACCTAGACTTTATGAATTTAAGCGCAGTACTAGATTGGCGGCAAGGTGTCATCATTATACAGTTGAAATGGCTAGATGTAAGCATAAGTTCTATGCAAAGACTTTCTTAATCTGATAAGTATGTTCATGGCATTTGTTCTGATGAACTTTCCTCTATGGTACCTAGACTTTATGAATTTAAGCGCAGTACTAGATTGGCGGCAAGGTCTCATCATTATACAGTTGAAATGGCCAGATGTAAGCATAAGTTTTATGCTAAGACTTTCTTAATCTGATAAGTATGTTCATGGCATTTGTTCTGATGAACTTTCCTCTATGGTACCTAGACTTTATGAATTTAAGCGCAGTACTAGATTGGCGGCAAGGTCTCATCATTATACAGTTGAAATGGCCAGATGTAAGCATAAGTTCTATGCAAAGACTTTCTTAATCTGATAAGTATGTTCATGGCATTTGTTCTGATGAACTTTCCTCTATGGTACATAGACTTTATGAATTTAAGCGCAGTACTAGATTGGCGGCAAGGTCTCATCATTATACAGTTGAAATGGCCAGATGTAAGCATAAGTTCTATGCTAAGACTTTCTTAATCTGATAAGTATGTTCATGGCATTTGTTCTGATGAACTTTCCTCTATGGTACCTAGACTTTATGAATTTAAGCGCAATACTAGATTGGCGGCAAGGTCTCATCATTATACAGTTGAAATGGCCAGATGTAAGCATAAGTTCTATGCTAAGACTTTCTTAATCTGATAAGTATGTTCATGGCATTTGTTCTGATGAACTTTCCTCTATGGTACCTAGACTTTATGAATTTAAGCGCAGTACTAGATTGGCGGCAAGGTCTCATCATTATACAGTTGAAATGGCCAGATGTAAGCATAAGTTCTATGCAAAGACTTTCTTAATCTGATAAGTATGTTCATGGCATTTGTTCTGATGAACTTTCCTCTATGGTACCTAGACTTTATGAATTTAAGCGCAGTACTAGATTGGCGGCAAGGTCTCATCATTATACAGTTGAAATGGCTAGATGTAAGCATAAGTTCTATGCTAAGACTTTCTTAATCTGATAAGTATGTTCATGGCATTTGTTCTGATGAACTTTCCTCTATGGTACCTAGACTTTATGAATTTAAGCGCAGTACTAGATTGGCGGCAAGGTCTCATCATTATACAGTTGAATGGCTAGATGTAAGCATAAGTTCTATGCAAAGACTTTCTTAATCTGATACTATGGTACCTAGACTTTATGAATTTAAGCGCAGTACTAGATTGGCGGCAAGGTCTCATCATTATCTTTCCTCTATGGTACCTAGACTTTATGAATTTAAGCGCAGTACTAGATTGGCGGCAAGGTCTCATCATTATACAGTTGAGATGGCTAGATGTAAGCATAAGTTCTATGCAAAGACTTTCTTGATCTGATAAGTATGTTCATGGCATTTGTTCTGATGAACTTTCCTCTATGGTACCTAGACTTTATGAATTTAAGCGCAGTACTAGATTGGCGGCAAGGTCTCATCATTATACAGCTGAAATGGCTAGATGTAAGCATAAGTTCTATGCAAAGACTTTCTTAATCTGATAAGTATGTTCATGGCATTTGTTCTGATGAACTTTCCTCTATGGTACCTAGACTTTATGAATTTAAGCGCAGTACTAGATTGGCGGCAAGGTCTCATCATTATACAGCTGAAATGGCTAGATGTAAGCATAAGTTCTATGCAAAGACTTTCTTAATCTGATAAGTATGTTCATGGCATTTGTTCTGATGAACTTTCCTCTATGGTACCTAGACTTTATGAATTTAAGCGCAGTACTAGATTGGCGGCAAGGTCTCATCATTATACAGCTGAAATGGCTAGATGTAAGCATAAGTTCTATGCAAAGACTTTCTTAATCTGATAAGTATGTTCATGGCATTTGTTCTGATGAACTTTCCTCTATGGTACCTAGACTTTATGAATTTAAGCGCAGTACTAGATTGGCGGCAAGGTCTCATCATTATACAGCTGAAATGGCTAGATGTAAGCATAAGTTCTATGCAAAGACTTTCTTAATCTGATAAGTATGTTCATGGCATTTGTTCTGATGAACTTTCCTCTATGGTACCTAGACTTTATGAATTTAAGCGCAGTACTAGATTGGCGGCAAGGTCTCATCATTATACAGCTGAAATGGCTAGATGTAAGCATAAGTTCTATGCAAAGACTTTCTTAATCTGATAAGTATGTTCATGGCATTTGTTCTGATGAACTTTCCTCTATGGTACCTAGACTTTATGAATTTAAGCGCAGTACTAGATTGGCGGCAAGGTCTCATCATTATACAGCTGAAATGGCTAGATGTAAGCATAAGTTCTATGCAAAGACTTTCTTAATCTGATAAGTATGTTCATGGCATTTGTTCTGATGAACTTTCCTCTATGGTACCTAGACTTTATGAATTTAAGCGCAGTACTAGATTGGCGGCAAGATCTCATCATTATACAGTTGAGATGGCTAGATGTAAGCATAAGTTCTATGCAAAGACTTTCTTAATCTGATAAGTATGTTCATGGCATTTGTTCTGATGAACTTTCCTCTATGGTACCTAGACTTTATGAATTTAAGCGCAGTACTAGATTGGCGGCAAGGTCTCATCATTATACAGTTGAGATGGCTAGATGTAAGCATAAGTTCTATGCAAAGACTTTCTTAATCTGATAAGTATGTTCATGGCATTTGTTCTGATGAACTTTCCTCTATGGTACCTAGACTTTATGAATTTAAGCGCAGTACTAGATTGGCGGCAAGGTCTCATCATTATACAGTTGAGATGGCTAGATGTAAGCATAAGTTCTATGCAAAGACTTTCTTAATCTGATAAGTATGTTCATGGCATTTGTTCTGATGAACTTTCCTCTATGGTACCTAGACTTTATGAATTTAAGCGCAGTACTAGATTGGCGGCAAGGTCTCATCATTATACAGTTGAGATGGCTAGATGTAAGCATAAGTTCTATGCAAAGACTTTCTTAATCTGATAAGTATGTTCATGGCATTTGTTCTGATGAACTTTCCTCTATGGTACCTAGACTTTATGAATTTAAGCGCAGTACTAGATTGGCGGCAAGGTCTCATCATTATACAGTTGAAATGGCTAGATGTAAGCATAAGTTCTATGCAAAGACTTTCTTAATCTGATAAGTATGTTCATGGCATTTGTTCTGATGAACTTTCCTCTATGGTACCTAGACTTTATGAATTTAAGCGCAGTACTAGATTGGCGGCAAGGTCTCATCATTATACAGTTGAAATGGCTAGATGTAAGCATAAGTTCTATGCAAAGACTTTCTTAATCTGATAAGTATGTTCATGGCATTTGTTCTGATGAACTTTCCTCTATGGTACCTAGACTTTATGAATTTAAGCGCAGTACTAGATTGGCGGCAAGGTCTCATCATTATACAGTTGAGATGGCTAGATGTAAGCATAAGTTCTATGCAAAGACTTTCTTAATCTGATAAGTATGTTCATGGCATTTGTTCTGATGAACTTTCCTCTATGGTATCTAGACTTTATGAATTTAAGCGCAGTACTAGATTGGCGGCAAGGTCTCATCATTATACAGTTGAAATGGCTAGATGTAAGCATAAGTTCTATGCAAAGACTTTCTTAATCTGATAAGTATGTTCATGGCATTTGTTCTGATGAACTTTCCTCTATGGTACCTAGACTTTATGAATTTAAGCGCAGTACTAGATTGGCGGCAAGGTCTCATCATTATACAGTTGAAATGGCTAGATGTAAGCATAAGTTCTATGCAAAGACTTTCTTAATCTGATAAGTATGTTCATGGCATTTGTTCTGATGAACTTTCCTCTATGGTACCTAGACTTTATGAATTTAAGCGCAGTACTAGATTGGCGGCAAGGTCTCATCATTATACAGTTGAGATGGCTAGATGTAAGCATAAGTTCTATGCAAAGACTTTCTTAATCTGATAAGTATGTTCATGGCATTTGTTCTGATGAACTTTCCTCTATGGTACCTAGACTTTATGAATTTAAGCGCAGTACTAGATTGGCGGCAAGGTCTCATCATTATACAGCTGAAATGGCTAGATGTAAGCATAAGTTCTATGCAAAGACTTTCTTAATCTGATAAGTATGTTCATGGCATTTGTTCTGATGAACTTTCCTCTATGGTACCTAGACTTTATGAATTTAAGCGCAGTACTAGATTGGCGGCAAGGTCTCATCATTATACAGCTGAAATGGCTAGATGTAAGCATAAGTTCTATGCAAAGACTTTCTTAATCTGATAAGTATGTTCATGGCATTTGTTCTGATGAACTTTCCTCTATGGTACCTAGACTTTATGAATTTAAGCGCAGTACTAGATTGGCGGCAAGGTCTCATCATTATACAGCTGAAATGGCTAGATGTAAGCATAAGTTCTATGCAAAGACTTTCTTAATCTGATAAGTATGTTCATGGCATTTGTTCTGATGAACTTTCCTCTATGGTACCTAGACTTTATGAATTTAAGCGCAGTACTAGATTGGCGGCAAGGTCTCATCATTATACAGCTGAAATGGCTAGATGTAAGCATAAGTTCTATGCAAAGACTTTCTTAATCTGATAAGTATGTTCATGGCATTTGTTCTGATGAACTTTCCTCTATGGTACCTAGACTTTATGAATTTAAGCGCAGTACTAGATTGGCGGCAAGGTCTCATCATTATACAGTTGAGATGGCTAGATGTAAGCATAAGTTCTATGCAAAGACTTTCTTAATCTGATAAGTATGTTCATGCCATTTGTTCTGATGAACTTTCCTCTATGGTACCTAGACTTTATGAATTTAAGCGCAGTACTAGATTGGCGGCAAGGTCTCATCATTATACAGTTGAGATGGCTAGATGTAAGCATAAGTTCTATGCAAAGACTTTCTTAATCTGATAAGTATGTTCATGGCATTTGTTCTGATGAACTTTCCTCTATGGTACCTAGACTTTATGAATTTAAGCGCAGTACTAAATTGGCGGCAAGGTCTCATCATTATACAGTTGAGATGGCTAGATGTAAGCATAAGTTCTATACAAAGACTTTCTTAATCTGATAAGTATGTTCATGGCATTTGTTCTGATGAACTTTCCTCTATGGTACCTAGACTTTATGAATTTAAGCGCAGTACTAGATTGGCGGCAAGGTCTCATCATTATACAGTTGAGATGGCTAGATGGAAGCATAAGTTCTATGCAAAGACTTTCTTAATCTGATAAGTATGTTCATGGCATTTGTTCTGATGAACTTTCCTCTATGGTACCTAGACTTTATGAATTTAAGCGCAGTACTAGATTGGCGGCAAGGTCTCATCATTATACAGTTGAAATGGCTAGATGTAAGCATAAGTTCTATGCAAAGACTTTCTTAATCTGATAAGTATGTTCATGGCATTTGTTCTGATGAACTTTCCTCTATGGTACCTAGACTTTATGAATTTAAGCGCAGTACTAGATTGGCGGCAAGGTCTCATCATTATACAGTTGAAATGGCTAGATGTAAGCATAAGTTCTATGCAAAGACTTTCTTAATCTGATAAGTATGTTCATGGCATTTGTTCTGATGAACTTTCCTCTATGGTACCTAGACTTTATGAATTTAAGCGCAGTACTAGATTGGCGGCAAGGTCTCATCATTATACAGTTGAAATGGCTAGATGTAAGCATAAGTTCTATGCAAAGACTTTCTTAATCTGATAAGTATGTTCATGGCATTTGTTCTGATGAACTTTCCTCTATGGTACCTAGACTTTATGAATTTAAGCGCAGTACTAGATTGGCGGCAAGGTCTCATCATTATACAGTTGAAATGGCTAGATGTAAGCATAAGTTCTATGCTAAGACTTTCTTAATCTGATAAGTATGTTCATGGCATTTGTTCTGATGATCTTTCCTCTATGGTACCTAGACTTTATGAATTTAAGCGCAGTACTAGATTGGCGGCAAGGTCTCATCATTATACAGCTGAAATGGCTAGATGTAAGCATAAGTTCTATGCAAAGACTTTCTTAATCTGATAAGTATGTTCATGGCATTTGTTCTGATGAACTTTCCTCTATGGTACCTAGACTTTATGAATTTAAGCGCAGTACTAGATTGGCGGCAAGGTCTCATCATTATACAGTTGAAATGGCTAGATGTAAGCATAAGTTCTATGCAAAGACTTTCTTAATCTGATAAGTATGTTCATGGCATTTGTTCTGATGAACTTTCCTCTATGGTACCTAGACTTTATGAATTTAAGCGCAGTACTAGATTGGCGGCAAGGTCTCATCATTATACAGTTGAGATGGCTAGATGTAAGCATAAGTTCTATGCTAAGACTTTCTTAATCTGATAAGTATGTTCATGGCATTTGTTCTGATGATCTTTCCTCTATGGTACCTAGACTTTATGAATTTAAGCGCAGTACTAGATTGGCGGCAAGGTCTCATCATTATACAGCTGAAATGGCTAGATGTAAGCATAAGTTCTATGCAAAGACTTTCTTAATCTGATAAGTATGTTCATGGCATTTGTTCTGATGAACTTTCCTCTATGGTACCTAGACTTTATGAATTTAAGCGCAGTACTAGATTGGCGGCAAGGTCTCATCATTATACAGTTGAAATGGCTAGATGTAAGCATAAGTTCTATGCAAAGACTTTCTTAATCTGATAAGTATGTTCATGGCATTTGTTCTGATGAACTTTCCTCTATGGTACCTAGACTTTATGAATTTAAGCGCAGTACTAGATTGGCGGCAAGGTCTCATCATTATACAGTTGAAATGGCTAGATGTAAGCATAAGTTCTATGCTAAGACTTTCTTAATCTGATAAGTATGTTCATGGCATTTGTTCTGATGAACTTTCCTCTATGGTACCTAGACTTTATGAATTTAAGCGCAGTACTAGATTGGCGGCAAGGTCTCATCATTATACAGTTGAAATGGCTAGATGTAAGCATAAGTTCTATGCAAAGACTTTCTTAATCTGATAAGTATGTTCATGGCATTTGTTCTGATGAACTTTCCTCTATGGTACCTAGACTTTATGAATTTAAGCGCAGTACTAGATTGGCGGCAAGGTCTCATCATTATACAGTTGAAATGGCTAGATGTAAGCATAAGTTCTATGCTAAGACTTTCTTAATCTGATAAGTATGTTCATGGCATTTGTTCTGATGATCTTTCCTCTATGGTACCTAGACTTTATGAATTTAAGCGCAGTACTAGATTGGCGGCAAGGTCTCATCATTATACAGCTGAAATGGCTAGATGTAAGCATAAGTTCTATGCAAAGACTTTCTTAATCTGATAAGTATGTTCATGGCATTTGTTCTGATGAACTTTCCTCTATGGTACCTAGACTTTATGAATTTAAGCGCAGTACTAGATTGGCGGCAAGGTCTCATCATTATACAGTTGAAATGGCTAGATGTAAGCATAAGTTCTATGCAAAGACTTTCTTAATCTGATAAGTATGTTCATGGCATTTGTTCTGATGAACTTTCCTCTATGGTACCTAGACTTTATGAATTTAAGTGCAGTACTAGATTGGCGGCAAGGTCTCATCATTATACAGTTGAAATGGCTAGATGTAAGCATAAGTTCTATGCTAAGACTTTCTTAATCTGATAAGTATGTTCATGGCATTTGTTCTGATGATCTTTCCTCTATGGTACCTAGACTTTATGAATTTAAGCGCAGTACTAGATTGGCGGCAAGGTCTCATCATTATACAGCTGAAATGGCTAGATGTAAGCATAAGTTCTATGCAAAGACTTTCTTAATCTGATAAGTATGTTCATGGCATTTGTTCTGATGAACTTTCCTCTATGGTACCTAGACTTTATGAATTTAAGCGCAGTACTAGATTGGCGGCAAGGTCTCATCATTATACAGTTGAAATGGCTAGATGTAAGCATAAGTTCTATGCAAAGACTTTCTTAATCTGATAAGTATGTTCATGGCATTTGTTCTGATGAACTTTCCTCTATGGTACCTAGACTTTATGAATTTAAGCGCAGTACTAGATTGGCGGCAAGGTCTCATCATTATACAGTTGAAATGGCTAGATGTAAGCATAAGTTCTATGCTAAGACTTTCTTAATCTGATAAGTATGTTCATGGCATTTGTTCTGATGATCTTTCCTCTATGGTACCTAGACTTTATGAATTTAAGCGCAGTACTAGATTGGCGGCAAGGTCTCATCATTATACAGCTGAAATGGCTAGATGTAAGCATAAGTTCTATGCAAAGACTTTCTTAATCTGATAAGTATGTTCATGGCATTTGATCTGATGAACTTTCCTCTATGGTACCTAGACTTTATGAATTTAAGCGCAGTACTAGATTGGCGGCAAGGTCTCATCATTATACAGTTGAAATGGCTAGATGTAAGCATAAGTTCTATGCTAAGACTTTCTTAATCTGATAAGTATGTTCATGGCATTTGTTCTGATGATCTTTCCTCTATGGTACCTAGACTTTATGAATTTAAGCGCAGTACTAGATTGGCGGCAAGGTCTCATCATTATACAGCTGAAATGGCTAGATGTAAGCATAAGTTCTATGCAAAGACTTTCTTAATCTGATAAGTATGTTCATGGCATTTGTTCTGATGAACTTTCCTCTATGGTACCTAGACTTTATGAATTTAAGCGCAGTACTAGATTGGCGGCAAGGTCTCATCATTATACAGTTGAAATGGCTAGATGTAAGCATAAGTTCTATGCTAAGACTTTCTTAATCTGATAAGTATGTTCATGGCATTTGTTCTGATCATCTTTCCTCTATGGTACCTAGACTTTATCAATTTAAGCGCAGTACTAGATTGGCGACAAGGTCTCATCATTATACAGCTGAAATGGCTAGATGTAAGCATAAGTTCTATGCAAAGACTTTCTTAATCTGATAAGTATGTTCATGGCATTTGTTCTGATGAACTTTCCTCTATGGTACCTAGACTTTATGAATTTAAGCGCAGTACTAGATTGGCGGCAAGGTCTCATCATTATACAGTTGAAATGGCTAGATGTAAGCATAAGTTCTATGCAAAGACTTTCTTAATCTGATAAGTATGTTCATGGCATTTGTTCTGATGAACTTTCCTCTATGGTACCTAGACTTTATGAATTTAAGCGCAGTACTAGATTGGCGGCAAGGTCTCTTCATTATACAGCTGAAATGGCTAGATGTAAGCATAAGTCCTATGCAAAGACTTTCTTAATCTGATAAGTATGTTCATGGCATTTGTTCTGATGAACTTTCCTCTATGGTACCTAGACTTTATGAATTTAAGCGCAGTACTAGATTGGCGGCAAGGTCTCATCATTATACAGTTGAAATGGCTAGATGTAAGCATAAGTTCTATGCAAAGACTTTCTTAATCTGATAAGTATGTTCATGGCATTTGTTCTGATGAACTTTCCTCTATGGTACCTAGACTTTATGAATTTAAGCGCAGTACTAGATTGGCGGTAAGGTCTCATCATTATACAGCTGAAATGGCTAGATGTAAGCATAAGTTCTATGCAAAGACTTTCTTAATCTGATAAGTATGTTCATGGCATTTGTTCTGATGAACTTTCCTCTATGGTACCTAGACTTTATGAATTTAAGCGCAGTACTAGATTGGCGGCAAGGTCTCATCATTATACAGTTGAGATGGCTAGATGTAAGCATAAGTTCTATGCAAAGACTTTCTTAATCTGATAAGTATGTTCATGGCATTTGTTCTGATGAACTTTCCTCTATGGTACCTAGACTTTATGAATTTAAGCGCAGTACTAGATTGGCGGCAAGGTCTCATCATTATACAGCTGAAATGGCTAGATGTAAGCATAAGTTCTATGCAAAGACTTTCTTAATCTGATAAGTATGTTCATGGCATTTGTTCTGATGAACTTTCCTCTATGGTACCTAGACTTTATGAATTTAAGCGCAGTACTAGATTGGCGGCAAGGTCTCATCATTATACAGTTGAGATGGCTAGATGTAAGCATAAGTTCTATGCAAAGACTTTCTTAATCTGATAAGTATGTTCATGGCATTTGTTCTGATGAACTTTCCTCTATGGTACCTAGACTTTATGAATTTAAGCGCAGTACTAGATTGGCGGCAAGGTCTCATCATTATACAGCTGAAATGGCTAGATGTAAGCATAAGTTCTATGCAAAGACTTTCTTAATCTGATAAGTATGTTCATGGCATTTGTTCTGATGAACTTTCCTCTATGGTACCTAGACTTTATGAATTTAAGCGCAGTACTAGATTGGCGGCAAGGTCTCATCATTATACAGTTGAGATGGCTAGATGTAAGCATAAGTTCTATGCAAAGACTTTCTTAATCTGATAAGTATGTTCATGGCATTTGTTCTGATGAACTTTCCTCTATGGTACCGAGACTTTATGAATTTAAGCGCAGTACTAGATTGGCGGCAAGGTCTCATCATTATACAGTTGAAATGGCTAGATGTAAGCATAAGTTCTATGCAAAGACTTTCTTAATCTGATAAGTATGTTCATGGCATTTGTTCTGATGAACTTTCCTCTATGGTACCTAGACTTTACGAATTTAAGCTCAGTACTAGATTGGCGGCAAGGTCTCATCATTATACAGTTGAGATGGCTAGATGTAAGCATAAGTTCTAAGCAAAGACTTTCTTAATCTGATAAGTATGTTCATGGCATTTGTTCTGATGAACTTTCCTCTATGGTACCTAGACTTTATGAATTTAAGCTCAGTACTAGATTGGCGGCAAGGTCTCATCATTATACAGTTGAAATGGCTAGATGTAAGCATAAGTTCTATGCAAAGACTTTCTTAATCTGATAAGTATGTTCATGGCATTTGTTCTGATGAACTTTCCTCTATGGTACCGAGACTTTATGAATTTAAGCTCAGTACTAGATTGGCGGCAAGGTCTCATCATTATACAGTTGAAATGGCTAGATGTAAGCATAAGTTCTATGCAAAGACTTTCTTAATCTGATAAGTATGTTCATGGCATTTGTTCTGATGAACTTTCCTCTATGGTACCGAGACTTTATGAATTTAAGCGCAGTACTAGATTGGCGGCAAGGTCTCATCATTATACAGTTGAAATGGCTAGATGTAAGCATAAGTTCTATGCAAAGACTTTCTTAATCTGATAAGTATGTTCATGGCATTTGTTCTGATGAACTTTCCTCTATGGTACCTAGACTTTACGAATTTAAGCTCAGTACTAGATTGGCGGCAAGGTCTCATCATTATACAGTTGAGATGGCTAGATGTAAGCATAAGTTCTAAGCAAAGACTTTCTTAATCTGATAAGTATGTTCATGGCATTTGTTCTGATGAACTTTCCTCTATGGTACCTAGACTTTATGAATTTAAGCTCAGTACTAGATTGGCGGCAAGGTCTCATCATTATACAGTTGAAATGGCTAGATGTAAGCATAAGTTCTATGCAAAGACTTTCTTAATCTGATAAGTATGTTCATGGCATTTGTTCTGATGAACTTTCCTCTATGGTACCGTGACTTTATGAATTTAAGCTCAGTACTAGATTGGCGGCAAGGTCTCATCATTATACAGTTGAAATGGCTAGATGTAAGCATAAGTTCTATGCAAAGACTTTCTTAATCTGATAAGTATGTTCATGGCATTTGTTCTGATGAACTTTCCTCTATGGTACCTAGACTTTATGAATTTAAGCTCAGTACTAGATTGGCGGCAAGGTCTCATCATTATACAGTTGAAATGGCTAGATGTAAGCATAAGTTCTATGCAAAGACTTTCTTAATCTGATAAGTATGTTCATGGCATTTGTTCTGATGAACTTTCCTCTATGGTACCTAGACTTTATGAATTTAAGCTCAGTACTAGATTGGCGGCAAGGTCTCATCATTATACAGTTGAAATGGCTAGATGTAAGCATAAGTTCTATGCAAAGACTTTCTTAATCTGATAAGTATGTTCATGGCATTTGTTCTGATGAACTTTCCTCTATGGTACCTAGACTTTATGAATTTAAGCGCAGTACTAGATTGGCGGCAAGGTCTCATCATTATACAGTTGAGATGGCTAGATGTAAGCATAAGTTCTATGCAAAGACTTTCTTAATCTGATAAGTATGTTCATGGCATTTGTTCTGATGAACTTTCCTCTATGGTACCTAGACTTTATGAATTTAAGCGCAGTACTAGATTGGCGGCAAGGTCTCATCATTATACAGTTGAGATGGCTAGATGTAAGCATAAGTTCTATGCAAAGACTTTCTTAATCTGATAAGTATGTTCATGGCATTTGTTCTGATGAACTTTCCTCTATGGTACCTAGACTTTATGAATTTAAGCGCAGTACTAGATTGGCGGCAAGGTCTCATCATTATACAGTTGAGATGGCTAGATGTAAGCATAAGTTCTATGCAAAGACTTTCTTAATCTGATAAGTATGTTCATGGCATTTGTTCTGATGAACTTTCCTCTATGGTACCTAGACTTTATGAATTTAAGCGCAGTACTAGATTGGCGGCAAGGTCTCATCATTATACAGTTGAGATGGCTAGATGTAAGCATAAGTTCTATGCAAAGACTTTCTTAATCTGATAAGTATGTTCATGGCATTTGTTCTGATGAACTTTCCTCTATGGTACCTAGACTTTATGAATTTAAGCGCAGTACTAGATTGGCGGCAAGGTCTCATCATTATACAGTTGAAATGGCTAGATGTAAGCATAAGTTCTATGCAAAGACTTTCTTAATCTGATAAGTATGTTCATGGCATTTGTTCTGATGAACTTTCCTCTATGGTACCGAGACTTTATGAATTTAAGCGCAGTACTAGATTGGCGGCAATGTCTCATCATTTTACAGTTGAAATTGTTAAATGTAATTGTAAGTTCTATGCTAACAGTTTCTTACACTATTTACATTATTCGGACTATCATCCTCATCATTTTGCCATATTTATCACAACGTTTCGGCCATTGTACGCTCCGGTTTTTTTCAGGTGGTTTGAATGTCGAACTGAACCCTTTTTTTTTCTCTAACACCTTTATCCACTCTGCCATCTGTCCTCAAGGACACATGGCTCAGTGGATAAAGGCGTTAGTTAGATGCAGTGACAGGACCCAAAGAATGTGATCTAGGTCCTATTTAGCCTTTTAAGGAATTCGAACTTCCCCGTCCAGGTGTAATGTAAATCGTGGAGTTTTGGGTAGCCTATATACATAATGTGTATATGAAATAAAATTTTGAATAATAACCCGTAAAACCAAAAATACATTTGATAAATAGTAATAATAATAATAATAATAATAATAATAATAATAATAATAATAATAATAATAATAATAATAATTAGTCCTGGGTATGACGATAAACTACATCCGGCAGCAAGGCCTCTGATTGGTAGGTTGGAGGTTCTGAGGAGCGTGGAACCACCTCTTTATTGCTTGCGTTTTCAGGTCTACCTGACTTGGGGTAGCAACTGTTAGGGTCTCCGTTAAAATGAAAAGGGAAAATAATGAACCCCCAAACACTATAAAAGTATAAAAATACATTTTGACAGTAAAAATACGAGCAATACATTATTATATAAAAACAAAATTACTAACGATACATATTCATAGTAAAATTATCAAAAATACATTTTTAAAGTATTATTACCAACAATAAATTTTATAGCAAAATGACCAACAATACATTTTATCTGTAGTTAAAGCCATAAAACTATATTCAAAGTACTTAAATTTCAGCATTAAATACTCCATAGAGGTTGATATGCGACTAAACAAAACCAACTAAACAACGAACATGAAGGAACTCTTCCATGGCATTAGTCCATAAAATATACGACAATTTCTTAAAGAAATCAAACTGTATTCTAAAATATAACTTCAGCAAAACTACAACATAAAACATCCATATCACCACCTCGAGTAATTATATCATCTACCATGTACTCAGTTGTGAAAGCCGAATAATAGATATCATTTTTTATTACTACAAAGCGCCCAAGAAAATTAAATTTCGGCCTTAAATGACCCATAAGGAGTTAATATGCCGTTAAACAAACGAAGCAATCAATAATAATAATAATAATAATAATAATAATAATTGGTATGAAGACAACCCAGACCTAGTTACGGAAATAGGACCTGTTACAATTTTATGGGCCTACACAATACACACAGACAGAACAATCAAAGCTAACCGCCCAGACATTGTTATTAGAGATCGCTCACAAAAAAGTGCATTCTTATTGATATGGCTGTCCCTGCGGATCGCAATGAATCTTTGAAGATCTTAAAAAAGCTATCAAAATACTTTGAAATCGAAATCTCAAAAATGTGGCACATGGGAACATCAAAATTCCTGTTGTAGTTGGAGCCCTCAGATTGGTTGAAAAAGATTCCATTATATTTATTGAAGGGATTCCTGGAAGCCCATGCCTTAAAGAAATACACAAAATTATTCTCACGAATACAGCCCACACCCTACGAAGAGCTTCATCCATGTAAAATATATATTTTTTTCAGTGGAAAATGTCATGATGCCATTTCTAATCTTAGGTCTCTGGTCGGAACCCGGAAAGAAATGTGTACAGAAATCAAAGGAATTAATAATAATAATAATAATAATAATAATAATACATTATGTTTTAAGGAAATGAAACTGTAAGAGAAAAGTAGACCCAGACTCGGTTAGAGAGAGATAGAATGTGTCACAATATTATGACACAGACAGAACAATCAGAGCTAATCCCCCAGACATCGTGATCAGGGACCACAAAAACAGAATGTGTTTTCTTATTGACATGCCTGTTCCTACAGATTATAATGTATCTTTGAAAACCTTCAGATGACTATCAAAATAGAAGGGCCTTGAATTGGTAATACCAAAAATGTGGCACATGAGGACATCAGTAATTCCAATTGTAAGAGCCCTCGATTTGAATGGAAAAGGTTCCGATAGACTAATTGAAGGAATTTCTGCTAGCCTACGCCTTAAAGAAATACAAAATGTGTACTCAAAAGTACAGCTCACAAATTATGAAGTGTTTTATCTATGTAAAATGTGTGTGATCTTAGGTTTTTATTTTTACAAAAATACTCAGTAGAAATTGTCATGAAGCCATTTCTGATCTTATGTCTCTGGTTGGGACCCGGAAGGAAATGTGTATACAACAGAAATCAAAAGAAATAATAATAATAATAATAATAATAATAATAATAATAATAATAATAATAATAATAATAATAATAATCTTGTTTAATATAAAAATAATAGTAATTTCCTAAGTGCATCGGTTATATTTTCTGTATGACTAATCTAGGATTTTCACCTGTTTATACAATTTCCACGGTTCTGCAGCTACTCTAGTGTTGCATGCAAGAAAGAATTCTTCTGTTTACGTTATTAAAAGTAAAATTATTCAAAGATTGTAAACGAGACTAGCACGGTCTGAAAATGCCGGCCATATTTATGTCATTTTGAAATTGCATTATTTTTTCTGCTTGAGTAATCTGGTATTTTTAACTATACAATTAGCGCTATCGTATGTAAGAAAGAAGTCTACTTTTTAAATAGTTTAAAATAAAAAATATTCCAAAAAGCTAATATAACTTTTACTGTAAAAAAACAAAAAACGACGGGCATATTTGTGTTATTTTGAAATTGCAGTAATCAATTGAACATAATCACTGCAATTTCAAAATAACACGAATTTGCCGGTCGTTTGCTTGCGTAACCAAGGCTTCTTCTTGGGTCTACAATTGGTTCTCTTGTCGTATGTGAGAAAGAATTTGGCCTTTGAAATCATTATTTGCAAAAAAATTAAAAGAAAATTAACAGAATCTTTACTTTGGAATAAATAGTGGAATTATTTGATTAACTTCGCAGTTGCATTTGTTATATTTATTGCCGGTTTATCTAGGATCTCAATCTCTACAATTAACTCTATTATCGCATGTTAGAAAGAATTCTGTTTTTTAAATCATTAAAAGGAAAAAAATATCCAAAGAAAGCCAACACAAAATAAAAATAAAAACAATTTATTAATAGTTTTATCTTCTTTCTTTCCTCAATAATGAGATGTTCCGTTGTTATAGTAATATGAGAAATGTTTCCTTATTGGTGTCTAGTATTGCCCCCTGTTATAATAATGAAGTAATATTTCATTATCTCAAATACGGAAGATAAGAATGCGTAACCGATAAGTACATAAACTGCCAGTGTTCATTTTTCATTATTAGGACTAAACAGAAGAACAAATTCCAATTAAAGTGCAAGCAAAGAAAATCAAGAAAAGTGTTTTATTAATGACATTTTTTTAAATGGACACAAAAAGATATCATTTGCACATATAACATGAATATATTTCAATAGAATATCTGTCTGTATCTCTGAGATGAGGTATTATGATTACTTGCATTATTTACATTATTTGGACTGTTATCCTCATCTTCATTGCCATATTCACAATGTTTCAGCCTCTATATCTTTGAGATGAGGTATTATGATTACTTGCATTATTTACATTATTTAGACTGTTATCCTCATCTTCATTACCATATTCACAATGTTTCAGCCTCTATATCTTTGAGATGAGGTATTATGATTACTTGCATTATTTACATTATTTAGACTGTTATCCTCATCTTCATTACCATATTCACAATGTTTCAGCCTCTAAATCTCTGAGATGAGGAATTATGATTACTTGCATTATTTATATTATTCGGACTGTTATCCTCATCTTCTTCGCCATATTTCGGCCGTTGTACGCCCCAGCCTTCTTCAGTTGACTGGGATTTTTCTTCAGTATCTGTCTATATTTCCGAGATGAGGTATAATGACTACTTACATCTTTACCAATAGAATACAAAGTCGATTAGAGTGGTTCACTACAATGTGTGTAGCATGTCAGGTCTTAGTGATGAAGGTTAGAACTGGTGGAACTAAGGAATCTAGTTTATCTGAACATTTTCCATGGAAATAGTCATGAAGTAGCAAGAGGCTAGCAACATTTCATCTGTGAGATAGGACGGGGTGGGGGGAAATAATTCACCACCCACAAGGCCACAGAAATACTTTTGGATTCTATCAAGACTGGAAGGTGAAGACTGTCGAGTTCTTGGTCATATATGGCAGCAGGACTCCATTTTTGGACTGACCTAACTCTTTTAAAGGTAAAGTATAGCAGGAAGAGTCAGGTACTTACTAAACTAGTACAGGGAACCAAAACATTTTCCAGCAACGATGGGTTATATGTATGAACTTACATTTTTGAATTAGATTGAGTTTCTGTCTATATCTCTGGGATGCGGTATTATGATTACTTGCATTATTTACATTATTCGGACTGTTGTCCTCATCTTCATTGCCATATCCACAACGTTTCGGCCGTTGTACGCTCTGGTTTCTGCATGTGACTGGAATTTCGAATCAAGCCCTTTATTTCGTCCACCGGAGTAGTGGGCTAGAGGATAAAGATGTTGGTTAGATACAGTGACTAGACGCAAAGTAGTCCAGTACCAGGTCAGAGCAGTGGTGAACCAAAACTTGGAGAATTGAGTTAAAGGGAAATAACTGAGACACCCGAAAGAGGCATGGCACGTGGAACTAGAACAGTCTACCCCGGTGGACGAAATAAAGGATTCGGTTCGAAATTCCAGTCACCCGAAGAAGGCCGGAGCTTACAAAGGCCGAAAATTTGAGAATATGGCAATGAAGATGTGGATCACAGTCCGAATAATGTAAATAATGTAAATAATTTCAATAGAAGTTTTAAAAATAATCAACGGGTTTTTTAAGTATAGGTAAAGAAATATACAAAATATATATAATACATAAGTAAACATATAATAAATCTATAATACATAAATAAACAAACAAGAATATCGAAAAGTTTATTCATTTTAAAGAAAGATAGCATGAATAAAAATAAATGAAAATATATATCGGAAATTTAAGCCTAAAATACCCGGAGATGAAGTCCTTATTTCAAATGCGATAAAATCATTTACTGCCTTTTTTACAGTACTAACACCTAAACTATCAACGATGGTCCCACGGGCAATGGTGGCAGGCTTTGTTAGTTCGCACTCACACATTGTCGGTAGGTTCGTGATTGTCGTGTCCCTCGTGACCAGCGATGAAGCAAGGATGCGGCATCTGGACTCGTGACTGTGCTGGCCTATTCAAGATCCCCGCAGCACCCCAATTGTCGAAACCACTAGAAAAAGCAATCATTGGTCGTCACGAATACCTCTGTCTGGCTAACCGCAGACAGCAGGTTACCCATCCTTGCGATCTCAGATATTTCAAGAATAAAGTCGTAGTTGATGAATTTCTGCTCAGTTGACATTGAGCCTCCTTGTAAGGTTGCAAATACATGACATTGTGCTGATGTCATTGTAACGTTGTAAACAACAATTTTCCTGAACCCAAACTGACCGCTCATCTACAACATTTAAATAATGCCGTAGCTGAAAAAAAATCTATATATATATATATGTATATTTTTTTAAGCGTATCACCCCAAGCAAGGCTGGAGGCCACTATCACGCAAGGGGTTATAGAAGGGTTGGAGGAAGAGCAGATAGGAGTGGTAAAGGAGAGGATGTGGAGAAAGAGAAAGACAGTGGGTCGATCAAGGCAAGGGGGTTACAGAAGATTTGGAGCGAGAGCAGATAGGAATGAAAGATCAAAGGATGTGGAGAAGGGAAGTGGATAGATCAATGCAACTGGAGATGTCGATTGACGCTACACTTAAACCGTTGGAGATTGTATTTGTCAGGGAAACAGTAATAGGGAAGGGAGTTCCATAGGCGAGATGTGCGGGACATGAAGCTATTGGAGTAGAAGAGACGTCTACATCTAACAGTTTCAACGGTGTAGGGGTGGGAACGGGATGCCAGCCTCGTAGGACGTTTAAAAATTCACGAGGCCTAGGGACAAGCGAAAGCAGCTCCTCGGGGCAATTACCGTGAAAGTATTTGTAAAAAAGACAGAGCGAGGCAACATCGCGTCTGTGAGAGAGCGACTGCAGACGAGATGACAGATCAGGGCCAATCACATTGCATATCCGTCTCTGGATCTTATCAAGAACCCTGAGGCAAACAGCAGGGGCCCCAGACTATATATGGCAGCAATACTCCATGCAAGGGCGAATGGTCGATTTATAGACTTGGAGGATCGATTCCGGGGAGAAAAATTTCCTGGCTCGGCACAGGGAACCAACTTTTTAACATGTATTGTTAAGTGAAGAAAAAACATTACACAGATGCTTAGGTGGAGCATGCCCCCACCTAAAGGTTGGGAACCTCCGTTGGAGCTGAAAAGTCTTACATGAGTTAAATGACCTAGTTTACTGTTTCGACATTTAACAATATGTCCAAAAGGTAGAAAATATTTTTTCATATTTATTTTATTGGGAATCATTAATTTCCATGATGCATGTAAATACTAATATCTTCCGGGAATTTATTGCCCATTTACTGTTAATACAACGTTACAAGACAATGTTATAAAAAACATAATTAGTAAGACTTGTATCAATAAATCATTATTACTTCAAAAAACTTTTATAATCTAAATATATTTTCTAGCTTTAAATAATCTACAAAAGGTTGATAACCCGTAAAAGACGAATCAATCAATCAATTTACGCTAAACTACTAGTAACTAGCCAATTCCCCGCATGATGAACATTTATTTCAATAATAATTAAAAAATAATTCAGCAGACGATTTCATTTTATTTATGGTAACTGGATTTTTGGCGATTATCTTACTCAGATATTGTGCATCTGAAAAATGCCGCTTTTATAACAGCCGCCATTCCTTCGGGACATTTTTGGTTAAGATCAAAGTGTAGTATCTGTTCTTATTATCAGTTTAATCTGAGTCACTTTTTCTACTTCTATCTCTCTTTTTTGCTGTTTGTCTTTCTTTCATTTTCTCACTGAAACCAAGTAGTGTCATTTCCCCTCTTTCCATGTGATCAAAACGGAATAGTCCATTATTTACGAGGTATTGGCAGGACGTAGCGGTTGTGTGAACTAACGAAAGAATAAGCACAATTATAATAGGATATTGACTACTTAGTGTCAGCTTTGTCAAATCCTGTCACAAACAAAATACGAGGATCAACATTAAAAGATTGAACAGCATATTCATGTTAATATTCGGACATGTGAGTATTGCAGTGTGCCACATGCTGAAAAATGGTAGTAACATCTTCCTGAAAGCCATAGAAGGCCATGAATTATTTATTCTTTTTTGTACTTTCATTCATATTGACAGACATATAGAAGCCAACAAGCCATGTATAATGATTAAAAAAACTCCAAACTAAAATTGGCTTGTTATAAATATGGTAGGACCATTAGATCAAAAAATATATTTGTTAAAGAATAACACAAGATAAGTAAATATAAGGATCTTGAAATTGAAATTGAGAAAATTAGGTACAAGCAAGAACGTTAACATAATACCTGGCAACCCCTGTTTACAAGAGATTCGAAATAATGTAGCTTCTCACGTAATCAGGAGCCTTATCAATGTAAAGAAAACATCAACTGTGTACATATTAAGTATCGCTTACGATCAGAATTTGTGCAAACAGATTGCCTTACTCCAGGTCACAGATAAAATCCTGGCAAGGGAGTGTACGAAACAGAAAGTAAAAGATGATGATGATGATGATGATGATGATAATAATAATAATAATAATAATAATAATGAGTAGTAGTAGTAGTAGTAGTATTAAAAGTAATTGTTGCAGTACAAGGAATTGATTGATTCGTTTTCAACGGTTTATCAACCCTTTGAAGGTTATTTAAAGCCAGAAAATATTTTTAGATTCTAAGAATATATTTTGGCGATAATAATGCTTTACAAGTGTTACTAATTTCTTCTTTAAATTTCTTTTGCTTAATCAGTAGATAGATTGATTGATTCGTTTTCTACGGTTTATCAACCCTTTGCAGGTTATTTAAAGCCAGAAAATATTTTTAGATTCTAAGAATATATTTTGGCGATAATAATGCTTTACAAGTGTTACTAATTTCTTCTTTAAATTTCTTTTGCTTAATCAGTAGATAGATTGATTGATTCGTTTTCTACGGTTTATCAACCCTTTGCAGGTTATTTAAAGCCAGAAAATATTTTTAGATTCTAAGAATATATTTTGGCGATAATAATGCTTTACAAGTGTTACTAATTTCTTCTTTAAATTTCTTTTGCTTAATCAGTAGATAGATTGATTGATTCGTTTTCTACGGTTTATCAACCCTTTGCGGGTTATTTAAAGCCAGAAAATATTTTTAGATTCTAAGAATTTATTTTTTTGAGATGATAACGATTTACCGATACAAGAGAAAAGGTAGATTCTTACCTAATCAATATTTGATAAAGAAATTATAATGCGGATATAAAATGGGGTCGGGGCGCAATCCTATGACTAAATCCGTATGTAAACTAATCCTTTCACTTTCTGGCCACGGTAGTTTCTATACAGACCAGTCTCAATAATAGACGTATTTTAAGCTTAAATAGACATTTTGCAGAATATTTGCAGAGCCAAGCAACGCGGCCTTTTGAATTAAGTGTTAGGCTTTATTCGGCTTTTCTTAATGCAGGTCGTTTGGCTCGTTGTTATAGACATTAACGCTCCAATGATAACTGGGAAGATAGTAACATTAACGTCCCACGTTCTGGCAACTTTAATTCGGAGGTCAGTGTACTTTTTAAACTTTTCTATTTATTTCATTTTGACATTAGGGTCGCCAGGAGCAGTCACATCGATGAAAAGACATTTTTTTTTTTTTTCAACAAAGCGATGGTCTGGTTTGTTGGCCGCAATAATATGGTCTTTTTCGATATTAAAATTCCTGTAAGATTTTGACTTTGTCGTTTTTAAACAGTTTTTTTTTGTATCGGTACCAATGTTAAACATTTATTTCAAATCTCATTTCAGATAGACACCTAAAAAGTATCAATTACACTATATTATTATTATTATTATTATTATTATTATTATTATTATTTGTATTTTCTTTGATATCTGGCGTTTACACATTTCTTTCCGGGTCCCGCCCAGGGACCTAAGGTTAGAAATGGCATCATGACACTTTCCACTGCGAAAAAAAAAAAATGACATAATAATAATAATTATTATTATTATTTTTTATTTTATTTCTGGTGTCTACTCATTTATTTCCGGGTTCCAACCAGAGACCTAAAGTCAGAAATGGCGTCATGACCTTTTCCACTGAGCATTTTTGAAAAAAAAATCACAAATACATAGATAAAGCCCTTCGTAAGATGTGGGCTGTACTCGTAAGAACCTTTTTTGTGTTCCTTTAAAGCCTACCAGGAATCTCTTCAATGACTCTATTGGAATCTTTTCCAATTAATCCGAGGGCTCCAACTACAACTGGAATTGTTGATGTTCTCACGTGCCACATTTTGGAGATTTCGATTTCAAGGTCCTTGTATTTTGATAGCTTTTTGAAATTTTTCAAAGATACATTGCAGTCTGCAGGGACTGACATGTCAATAAGGAGGCCCATTTTGTCTGGTCTCGATGTCAGGGCCGTTAACTTTGATTGTTCTGTCTGCGTGCATTTTAAAGTCCCATAAACCTTATCTCCGTAACCAGGTCTGAGTGGTTTTCATACCAATCTTTTGTAGTTTATTTTATTTAAAAGTTTCAGATTTTCCAGTGCAGATATTGGCCCACTCTTCTCATGTCGGGTTTTATATTTAACGGCTGCCAAATCCGCGCAACCTGATACAAGATGATCAAGTGCTTCTGGATATTTATCACTGAATCTGCATTTTAGGTTAACACAGTTTTTCAGTATGCTTGGTAATTTCTAGTTAGCAAACATTGTAGTGTAGCAAGAATAAAACCCCCGGTTTCAGCTTTTAACCCAGCACTGCATAGCGACTGATGGGTACGGGGTCTCTCTACATCAGCTTGTTTAGTGCGGGCAGAGTATTGACCGTGAAGCAGTTTATCTTGCCATCGTTTCTATATCTAGTCGGTTGCATTTGCCTTTGCTTTCTTTTTTTTATAAGTATTTTGCAACTTCAGTTAGTGTATTGTGCTTTACTAGTATTTCTTCACCCATTTGAAACTTTATTTTGAACTTCTTGAGTTCTTTTATTACTGAATAATGTCGCTTACTACTTCCATGTTCTTTGACACATATCATCATCTAGTCTTCTGTAGTTTCTAGCTATCTTTTGAAGGCCAGTTGTTCTAGTTTTGTAAGCCAGTTCTAGTTGAACTAATCCTCTGCCTCCTTCGGATCTGGGCACATAAAGACGATCAACATCAGCTATTGGATGATGCATGTGTTAGCAAGTAAGAAGCTTTCTCGTTTTGGCATCCATTAGCTTGATGTCAGCTATGGTCCAGTTAAGGATGTTGAAACTGTATTGCACCACAGGGACATCCAATGTGTTTATGGCTGATATTCTGTTTTTTGAATTCAGCTCGGTATTCAGTACCAGATGTACACACCTGTAGTACTCCTTTCTTACCTCCTCCTTTATTTGAGTATGCTGTATTCCATTTCCTTCGCCAATTCCTAGGTACCTATAGGCTTCTTGTTCTTCTTCTTTCAATTCTCTAATTTTTGTGACAAAATCTAAATCTATTGAGTGTGTTTCTATAATTCTCCCTTTCTTGAATGTTACTTTTGCACATTTATCTAATCCGAAATCCATGCCTATGTCGTCACTGAAACATTTTACTGTATTGAGAAGGACCTTCAACTCATTGTCATCTTTAGCAAATAGTTTGAGATCATGTAGAGTAGGTGATTGAATACTTTCTTGTTTAGTTTGTGTCCAGAGCTATTATTGTTTAGTTCATGCGTAAGGGGGATTAAGGACGGACAAAATAAAAGGGGTGACAGGGAGTCTCCTTGAAAGATTGTTTGTTGGATATTCAGGCGGCTGGAGATGGCAGTACCACTGGTGTGATTTAGGTATAATGTGGTTTTCCATATACCTATGCCGTGTTTAAAGAAATTTACTATCACAGGGTAGACTATGTACATTTCCAAAGTCTTAAGGATCCAAGAGTGTTGCACACTATCAAAAGCTTTACGATAATCGATCCACGCTGCGCTGTGGTTTCTACATCGTTTCTTGCAATTTTCCAGGATCATTTTGTTTATCAGTATTTGGTCTTTGCAACCATATCATCCTCTCCTGCATCTCTTCTGTTCCAGTAGAAAAATGTTGTTTCCTTCGAGAAAAGGATAAGTACAGTTCGTAGGACAGACGTGATCAATTTATACGTGGTGGGCAGACATGTTATTGGCCTATAATTTTTCGGGTCATCTATTTCGCTCGTTTTTGACATGAGATATGTAATACTTTCAGAGATCCATTCCGGTATTTCATTGGATTATTTATAAGCGTTGATAGAGTTTGTGCAAAGGTTTTATGGATCCATTCTGCATTGGGATTATATTCCTTTGGGCTGCTCCAAATATTCTCCCCAAATTTGTGTACTTTGCCAATAGATGGTGCTTTTTTGACATGTAGTTTATCGTCTTACACAGGACGTGGATACAGTTTATCGTCTTACCCAGGACGCGGGTGTAGTTTATCGTCTTACTCAAGAGGCGGGTGTATTTTATCGTCTTAACCAGGACGCGGATGCAGTTTATCGTTTTACCCAAGAGGCGGGTGTATTTTATCGTCTTACCCAGGACGTGGATGCAGTTTATCGTTTTACCCAAGAGGCGGGTGTATTTTATCGTCTTACCCAGGACGCGGATGCAGTTTATCGTTTTACCCAAGAGGCGGTTGTATTTTATCGTCTTACCCAGGACGCGGGTGTATTTTATCGTCTTACCCAGGACGCGGGTGTAGTTTATCGTCTTACCCAGGACGCGGTTGTATTTTATCGTCTTACCCAGGACGCGGATGCAGTTTATCGTTTTACCCAAGAGGCGGGTGTATTTTATCGTCTTATCCAGGACGCGGATGCAGTTTATCGTTTTACCCAAGAGGCGGGTGTATTTTATCGTCTTACCCAGGACGCGGATGCAGTTTATCGTTTTACCCAAGAGGCGGGTGTATTTTATCGTCTTACCCAGGACGCGGATGCAGTTTATCGTTTTACCCAAGAGGCGGGTGTATTTTATCGTCTTACCCAGGACGCGGATGCAGTTTATCGTCATACCCAGGGCGCGAAAACACTTTAAGAAAAAGTTTTTCTCAAGCCCAGTGGATGTTTATCACTCTTTCCAGTATTGATGGGTGTTTCTTTCCGAAAATACTATTTGAAGTGATGTGGTGTTACCCGGATCGACAGACATCCAAAGAGTGAACAGCGACCAGAACGATGCGACAATAACAACTAAGATGGTCGTATTGATCTGAATGTAAATCAGAATCATCGTATTTATCAAGTTTCCTGTTTCATGTTTTCAATGCTTGTCTTATTTTCTAAACTTTCACTCCATTTGGATTCGTTTCACGATAAACATACCTTCTTTGTCGTCTCTCCCGCCTCTTCATTTAAGATCTAATTCAATTTGCGATGTGTCCCAGCGCGCGACAGCGAATCATAAAGTTTACTTTTCTATCTACTGTTGAGGACATTGAGTTGTACCTATATATTACCTTTTATGGCATTGATCGAAGCCTGGTGGCTAAACAGGTTTTCAGTCCATTTTTCAACCGCTTTTTTTTCTGACCTGAAACTCCATTTCTTTTCTGACTTTTACTCATTCCAGTCTGTCTGCTTTTTCTCTATTCAACTCTCGTCCGTTGTGTCTTCCCTTTCTGAGCCGACCGAAAATCAAATCATCAACTCTCAGATTTGAAACTGACGAGCAAGTTAACAGAAAACAAAAAGAACCAAATAAAAGATAAATATGAGTAACAGTTGGAAAAAGGGGAAAAATGCTTCTGTGAAGGTAATCAAAATAATTATTTATTAATTTCAATGCATATTTTTTTTTCTTTTCTTTTCATTCGAGATTTTTATTTACGCCAAAAAACAAACAAACAAAAAACATAAAAAAAACAAAAAAAGTTCGATCACTCACTCACTTGTATCATAGAGAGAAATATTAATTAACTTTTTTTTCTTTAGTGTTTATTAATAGTTGCTCAATGTGTTTGCTTATTTTTTTTCTTTTAAATAGAAAAGGAATATATGAATTCCATATTTTACAATTGTTAGGGAAATTCTCGTTATGATTTATGAACAAAATACTTACTGTGTCCCGTAATTATTATGCATTTCTATTTATCATAATACATACTTTATGCCTACACTATAATGACACAGATGTAAAGCAAAAATAAGCGATTGTGTTCGATTATAAATAGATAAACTAAACTCCCTCCATTTTTATGCATGAAGGTTTGTCAGGAGATGCTTTTTTTTTTTTAACTGAGACTGAAGGAATATCTACCATGGCTCATTCGGTAAAGACGGCTTTCATTTATGTCTGACAAAAAGAAAAACTTGAGCAACTCGTTACAATAGATACCTCCACTGATATTTTTTACATTTGTTACCCCCACCCCTGCACTTATTTAATTTTATAAAATTTCGAGAAATTAATTTTTATACGGCTTAATGTTATATTAATTATACACAGAACTCCTTGAAGAATTTAAATCATCATTTTTTTTTGTAAAACAGGAATACCAGTTATCAAAAATGTGCTCGGAATTTTAAAAAGAAAATGATCATACCATGATGAAAAACTATAGCCCCAGACTTAATAAAAAAAAGCTTTATCGTTAAAAATCCTTACTTTTATTATTAAAAGGAAAGAAAAAAGGATTTTTTGATTATTGAACTATATTTTTTATCCTTTTTAGAACCTTCGAAATTTTGATTAAAATCTTTTTTTTTCTTGCGTCAACAAAAGGAGTATAAATTAGTATAAAACATTTTAGCGTCCTCTTTGCGGTGAAAAACACATTGACTTTGAAATTCTTGCAAATAATTGTCGGATTTATTCACAAATGAATGAAATTATTTTAGAAATTGTTCTTTTTTTAGAAAATCTTGGTAAAAACACATTTTTTTTACATTTGTTACCCAACCCTACACTTATTTAATTTTATAAAATTTCGAGAAATTAATTTTTGTACGGCTTAATGTTATATTAATTATACACTGAACTCCTTGAAGAATTTAAATCATCATTCTTTTTTTTTTTTTTGTAAAACAGGAATCCCAGTTATCAAAAATGTGCTCGGAATTTAAAAAAAATGCAATAAAACTGTGGCAATATTTAATTAGAAAATTTTTTTAATTGTTTTATGGATAAGATGTGTTATGAACTCTATTGTCTTAAGAAAAAATAATTCGATGAATAACGGATTTTTCAAGAATTGTATTAATTTAAAAAAAAATAAATACAGTAATTTATAAAGTTTTAAATCTTTTACATTTTTGTATATTAATACAGAAAATGTACCGACATTACAATATGTATTTTTGGAGTGTTTAGATTTCATCACTGATGATGGATTGGTGATGTAATTGCGTTCATACAACAGGAAGGAAAAAATCAAAAAGCTTGAACAAAACATAAAAGAAACAGTTACACAATGAAAGCCTATTTGTTAATCGAATTTGAATTATTTACGTTCTAAGCAGTTTAGCCAAAGAGCCTCTCGTATTGAATGAAATAGTGTTTTCTGAGATACAAAAACATTTTAGCAAAAAATCGGTTTGTTCATCCACTGTCAAATTCAACTAATACAAGGCTTGGGAGCCTCTCAAGGTAGAAAGTTACTGTTAAAATTGTAATGATTCATGGATTTGCTTTTTTACGGCTTACCAACCCTTTTCAGGTTATTTAAAGCCAGAAAATATTTTTAAATTGTAAGATTTGTATGGCGATAATAAAGATTTTATTGAAACAAGTCCTACTAATTAACCCACAGGTGAGGGGTAGAAGAGGTGTATTCGTACCTTTTCCAAGGATATTTTCGCGTAAATGAATATAATGAACCCAACTGGAATTTGAACTCGACTCGCCGAGTTCCAATTGTGAGCCGTCATTCACTACACCACACGCACATCCAACTCAGAAGAAAGAAAATGGAAGAAAAAGAAGAAGAAGAAGAAGAAGATAAGGGAGGGGAGGAGAAGGAGAAATAAGTCGAAAGAGAACACCTTCTTAAAACGTCTACACAGAATCCAAAGAGCCATCATAAATAGCTTAAGAAATACAGCCCATTTATTATTCCCTCTATACACAATGCTTTGTAACACTCACAAATATAAAATAAACATTATTTGACAATAATTTATCGAAACACATAATGAATAAACAAATTCAATTAACTTGAAAAAGTAAAAAATAGAATAATAATAATAACTACATAAAAAACCTTAAATTAGTTTTACAGAAACCAAATATAAACCGACGAATTCGACGAAAAAATTATAAGGAAACCAATATGAAGATACATATCAACTACCAAAGATAGAAAAAATAAAACCTTCAAGAAACCGTTGTATATGAATTCGTTTACCAAATTGGCGAATGTCTCTCCAATAATAACAATTCAAAGACTATATACATTTGTTCCACAATCATTATATTATCGCGCCAGTTAACTTGCCATATATCCGATGATAACCAGTTACATTTCATATCACCAGACAACACGATAGATATTAGAAATCTGCTAAATACTTATCAATAACACTAATTACCATACAATATGAACTGTAAAAAAAAAAAAAAACAATAAATAAAAAAGATTACAAATATTAGAAGTCTAAATCATAAAAGATTAAGTCCGAAAAGAATAAAATTTCATTCAATTTAGGAAAGCACATGCGAAATATATTTCACAAATAAATACAAAAACAAACAAACAAAAAAATATCTGCATGACACCATGAGGTAAGATATGGCACGACAAAAAATTGTCACGTGAAGACGCGAAACACGTTGTCGTGTGAAGACGTGACCCTCGAAAATTCGCAAAGAAACACAATGCGTACAAATAGATACAAAGCCATCAACAATAAGAAAAAAAACTTTAACAATGGTTTCTGAAAACCAAAATTGTTCATGAGATAATTGAACAATTCGTGTTCAAATTCTACCTGAAAACCAGAAAAAAGGGTCTGAACGATTGATAAATTGAATAAAAAACCCAAAACAAAGAACTTTCGTGGGTCTTCAATCAAACTGCAAAAACAAACCGCTGCCCAAATTTATCTATGTATCTGTATCTTCTTTATCCCCATATACCATTCTCTGATGAAGCTTTAATAAAAGCGAAACGTGTTAGATTGATGAACGTTTCCTATTTGTTCTTAATATTATCATTTTGTCGGATTCCGATCCATATTTTATTCCTATCTATCTATCTATCTATCTATCTATCTATCTATCTATCTATCTATCTATCTATCTATCTATCTCATTCTAACCCATTTCTATCTATCTATCTATCTATCTATCTATCTATCTATCTATCTATCTATCTATCTATCTCATTCTAACCCATTTCTATCTATCTATCTATCTATCTATCTATCTATCTATCTATCTATCTATCTATCTATCTATCTCATTCTAACCCATTTCTATCTATCTATCTATCTATCTATCTATCTATCTATCTATCTATCTATCTATCAATCTATCTGTCTATCTATCTATCTATCTATCTATCTATCTATCTACAGTGCTGTTCGATAAAAGTGACTCACCTGATTTTTTTTTTACTTAAAATTTTTTTCGACTATTGTTTTTGGGGTGAAACTAATTTTTAATCTTACTAATATAAACACCCCTTCCCGACCACCTAGTAAAAAGTTTACCCCCCACCAAGGTATTCTATTGATAATTATAATTTTGGATATAAATGAGATTTATGGAAAAAACTCTGTGCAAAAAAAGTGATCACTTATTTCCTGCAACTAGTAATCAATAGAAAAATAATCGAACAGCTTTAAATAAAGAATAATAGAGGTATAATTTATTTATAATAGGTAATATAGTTCGAAATATTTAATAATCTATGGGTCCTCCTTTATTTTGAATAACCTTTTCAACCCTTTTTGGCATTGACTTGATTAGGTTCTGGCAAATCTCATCTCCAAGCATTGAATTCCATTCGGATATGAAATTCACAATCAAAACCTCTTTGTTGCTCAACTGCTTTCTCGAGAGCCTGTACTTTATAATGCTCCATAAGTTTTCTATGGGGTTGAGGTCAGGAGATTGGGGCGGCCATGTCATAACACTCACCTGCTTCTTATCAAAGTATTCCTTCATCAATTTTGATTTGTGACAGGGAGCATTATCTTGCATAAAAATGAGCTTGGTGGGGTCGGTTTTCACCCTTTCAGCAGAAGGGAGCAGACAAGACTCTAAAATTCTCTTGTACTGCTCGCTCCTGAGGGTCTTTTCAATAGGTTTTAAGAAACCAGTTCCATGAAAAGAAAAGCATCCCCAGAACATTATACTGAACGGATGCTTGACAGTACTTACCGCTAAATTCAAAGAGCTTTCAAATCTTCTTCGGATTTTAGTTCGCTTATCCTTTGAATTTGAATTTAGCTCAACTTTCGTTTCATCGGAGAAGAGAACATTTAGTAAAAAAAAAAATCAGGTGAGTCACTTTTATTGAACAACACTGTATCTATCTATCTCTGACTCTTCATATCTATCAGTCACTATATATCTATCAATCAGTCTAATCATTATCTATCTATCAAACTATCTATTTATGTGCGCGTGTGTAATTACTATAAATGGTGGTTTCGCCTACATAAGGGTGAGTCTGGTTCGAACCCTGCCGAAGAACACATTTTCTTTATTAAAAACTCTTGAAAAATACTGGCCAGTAGACGTCAGTTATTCTGTTTTTTAAAAAAAGACAGAGACGTCTATTCAAACACGAGTATCCACTAAATATAACGTTTATAGTAACAATATATATATATATGATTTGGGATCAAATATAGAATAAATATGGCTTAGAATCCGATAGAAAGATAGGATAAGGAACAAATCGAAAAATTTTATAAATTTAACATGTTTCGCTTTTATTTAAGCTTCATCATAAAAATGAAATATGCAGAAGAAAAGAAAATGCCAGACGTTTCTTGTCTTCTCCATATTTAATTTTCTGATGAACTGAAATAAAAACGAAACGTTAAATATATAAACGTTTCCTATTTGTTCATAATCCTATATATATATATATATATATATATATATATATATATATATATATATATATATATATATATATATATCAAGTATGTGGTGCAGTTCAATTTACATTACATGAATCATTCATACAAAAAGCAGGTAGTGAGGTTAATGATATAAATGGCAAGAATCACTCTCGCAAACAATTTTTATAATAAAATACATTAACCTCGAACCCGTTGATGAATGTTATGATCCCTGTTTATAGATTCCAGTTGTATAAGGTTTTTTTACTACAAGCTTTCGATTATGCTTACAATCATCCTCAGGTATAGAAATAGATATGTCTTTTTTACACCCAGGAAATAACAGGACAACGAAAGTTAAGATGTACTCCAAAATAGGTTTTTTTGGAAATGTTTTGGAGCGTGCGGTCGCAACGCTGAGGTTGAATTTTTAAAAAAATTTTGAATTGTGCGTTTTTGTACTAATATAGTAATATGAGAATTCTTTTGTAGAGGTAGGTTTTTTTTCCAGTCAATATGGCATGAACTAAATTCCAGATATCAATATTATTGAACATTTGTGGTGCATTTTGGAGCGACAAGTTAGCAACCGCTATCCTCCACCGTCGTGTCTTAAAGAGCTGGAGTAGGTGTTGATGGAAGAATGGCTGAAAATTCCTCTGGGTGAAGTCAGGAAACTGTATGACTCCATTCCTAGACGTATTAAAGCTGTATGTGACGCTAAAGAAGGACCAACTCTATATTAAATAAATTTTCTTTGAATTTAACAAGTGTTTCAATTATTTTGTCCAACCCCTGTATATATATATATATATATATATATATATATAGATAGATATATATATAATTTCTAAAGAAGTAATTAATTTTTTTATTTATAAATACGACATATTTTTATCACTTTAGAAGTTATTTTTAGTGTTTACCCATCTTTGAGTAGACGCTCTGTTTGTTTTAAACAATATTATTATTTTCATTTAACAGACTGAATATTCGACAAGATCTTATTAAAAAAAAATGCGCCCTTCCCACAGGGTTCGTACCTACGACGCCTCCTTCGCAGAAAAAGAGCCGTCATTAGATCCGACCCGCTTTTAACCAATTCGACCAATAAGGCCGTCACCGTCCGAATACTGCATTTTAAGCACATCTTTCTCTTTTTAGATTCCCGAGAGTTCGTAACTATTCTGTTACGTATTCGTAATGCAAACAAAACGATTTCTAAAGAAATAACGGATGCTTTTTATTTATTAAACCATAGAGATTTTTATCACATTAAACCTTATTTTTGGTGGATGGTCGTATTTGAGTAGACGCTCCGTTTATTTTAAGCAGTATTTTATTTTCATCTACGGCCTTGAATAAATAACATTTTAAGTGATTATATATATATATATATATATATATATATATATATATATATATATATATATATATATATATATATATATATATATATATATCAACACCCAGAGGCGACAGTTTCATGCTAAACGCAATTATCAGAGTGTTGACTTCAATGTCCACTTTTATATTTACATACGCTCTATCCCTGATATTGAGCACTTTAACCCATAAATATAACATACTGTATTTTTTCGCACACACACACACACACACACACACACACACACACACACACACACACACACATATATATATATATATATATATATATATATATATATATATATATATATATATATATATATATATATATATATATATATATATATATATATATATATATATATATATATATATATATATATATATATATATATATATATAGTGGCCGAGTGGATAAAACGTTCGCATTCTGACCATGATACCCGGGTTCGAATGTCAAGAATCAGGAAAGAGACTTCCTGGTGTTATCGGACTGGAGAGGTCGATCCCAGCGTGCGACACCTTTGGAAAGTGCCTGAAGACCATACCACGTGAGTGAAATTAGGTAGACGGAACCCTAGGCGGCCGTCGATAGCCGTCCTAGCACGAAGTCACAAGTCATAGTGGCAGAGGGCTTGGACTTGTTCAAATTGTTGATCACATTAGATAAGATGCTCGCTCGCAGTATAGTTGCAGTATAAAGCACAGGTGGGCTCTGTGGGTGTTGAATAAACAGAAATGAGCCTGAGCAAGTGTCTGCAGTAGGGCTTCGCTAGCCTCCCCCTAATAGACGGGTGTCGAATACGAGTGACCATTTATATATACTAGTGTACCCATGTCGTCAAAATTGGCGGCAAGAAAGAATTTATTATATTGTAAGTAATTTTCGTTTAATCCAAGTGCAATTTTGTAATTTAATTTTGTAAGTTCGTTGTTAACGCTAATAATTGAACAGTGTGCAATTTATAAACACCTCAGGAAAGATATGCGTGTTATATCTTCAGTGTGTGTGTGCGTTCGTGCGAATAGATCTTGTGACACACACCTTGGGTGTTCTTGAGAGTCAAATTTGCTGAGAAATTAGAACATCATCACTAGTAATAGTCGATCCCGCATTCCAAGTCACCTAGAAGAAAATTAACTTCATGTGAAGTTTAATTCAAGCCGAAATGAAATATAAACCTCAGCCAAGTTTTGTCTGACATATATTTATCTTCTCTCCCTATACATTTCTATTTTCCCACTTTTCTTTCTTTCTTTCTTTCTTTCTTTCTTTCTTTCTTCCTTTCATTCGTTCTTTGCAGTTGTGTATCAACTTCTTTTCGAGGCTACTTTCCCTCACTCCTTTCGCTTTGATTGTAGTTCGCAGGGAGAAGGAAAGAAGGGGATATCTTTGTAGTTTATCAGCGCGGTAGCTTAGTTACGTGTGAACCTGAATGGGTAAACACTTCTGTGTGTCTCATGTCAAAATTTTGCACACTTCCTGTCAATTGTTTAACAATTGTTACACACCATAAAACTTATATATATATATATATATATATATATATATATATATATATATATATATATATATATATATATATATATATATAATTCTCTTATCGTGTTCGTCTAAAAACACATAAATACGTCTAAATTCACCTTCAATCGTCGGAAGGTTACTGGATACAATAATGACATAATACTCTTCATGAACTTCACGCATATAAGAAGCAGTCAACAGCTAGAATCTCCAACTGCAGACCAACATACAGTATTTACTACTGTATTTATGTGAATGGTGACATTATCGTCCGTAGGTATGCTACAAGAATATATATATATATATATATATATATATATATATATGTGTGTGTGTGTGTGTGTGTGAGGGGCGTATTATATTTAAGGATATATATACATGTATAGATACCTTCAGAGATTCATTAAAAAATGAGCATATAATGTTTTAAAAAAATGCTCCAAACTTAATATTAGGTTGGTGTAAAAATAATGCCGTTTTTCTCACATAAGTTGAACGTCAAAAAAAAGACATTATTTTTGCACCAACCTAATAAAAACAAAATTTTATTGTCAAAAGTGTTATGTTATTTTTAGAGGAAAGACTGAAGAATTTTTTGATTATTAAATTACATTTTTTGATCCTTTTTAAAACTTTTGGAATTTTAGTTTGAAGTTTTTTTCTTCCTGCGTCAACACCTCAAATAGTCACCTACCGCTGTGTTTAGAATGCATTTCTGCACTATTTCAAACTTAAAGTAAGTAATATTTGTTTCAAATTATATTAATCAAACTTTAAATCAGATAATAATCCTCAAATAAAGATCTAAAAAAAATTATCTTTTATTTTTGAAAGATTTTTAATGAAGAGAATTACATTGTGATGGCGGATAGCTAAAAATGACGCGATTTTTACGGTTTCAAAACAAAAACTCTTTCCAGTCAATTTAAATAAGTTTTTAAATAGAGCGAAGTATTTTGCTTATTGGAAATATTAAAAAATTAACCTATTGGCTTGAAATTAAGACTAAAATAAAAATTTCAAGAAAGAGTTTTCATTTTGAAAAATTCATGTTAAAACTTAAGCAAAGTGGAAAACAGTCTGTGTAACGCATTTCATTCTCTAGGACTTAATCGGACTAAAGTCATTTTTTCTTGATGGAATTATATATGTATTGACGGGGGCGATGTAAATATGCGAGTATTGTTAACCATATTCTCCCATATGTATGTACGTGTGTACATGACTCATGCGTACATGGCTAAAGACCGACGTTTTAACACTTAACGGCATATAAATCATATATAATATAGTCTTTATAACTCCGGCAAACAATTGCGATTTTTTTACACGATCAAAATGTTGTGGTTTTGAAAAAATGTACAAAAGAATGAAAGGTTGTGTCATGTTTAAAGAAAACTGTAAATGAATCTTCGGCGTTTTTTATTGCCAGAACACGAGAGTATAAAAGCAGATCTTTTCGGTTAGGGTGAGTTCTTCGCTACTCACTCCACATTTCAGGCCTTCTGCCCCATAAAGGAAAAAAAACGACATTATTTTTGCACCAACCTATAACATTTACTTAATAAATATCGCCTGGCTGGGTTTGACGATGATCTACATCCATCAACAAGAGCTTTGATCGGGAGGACAAGGTCCACTCTGAACCGGGATGGTAGTACCTGTTAGGGGCCCTACTATGGGCAAATAGTGAACGCCCAAAATGAGGTTAAAACATTCTGATAATATAAAAATACATTTTTATAGAAAAATATTACCACTTGCCAGCAATATATTTTTGAAAAGAAAAAAAAATTACCAAAGGTCCCCCAAAATTAAATTTCGGCATTATATGACCCATAAGGTGTTGATATGCCGTTAAACAAATCAAACCAAACCAAAATAAGAAATATCGCCAGAATAAACTTGATTGATTTTTTACGGCTTATCAAACTTTCATTTTTTAAAGCCAGAAAACAATTTTAGATTGCAAGAATTTTTTGGCGATGATAATGATTTATTGATACAAGGCCTACTAATTAACCCATAGGTAGGGAGAGAGAAGAGGTGGATTCATACCTTTCCTAAGGGTATTTGTATCTAAGTGAATATAACGAATGCGACTAGAATTTGAAATCGGTGAGCCGATTTCCAAATCCGAGCCGTTATCCATTGCACCACCCTCACATACAAGCGTACAGCACCTGGTCTTCCAAAGCGATCACCCATTTAAGTAGTGACCAGGCCCGACGTTGCTTAAATTCGATGGTCGTACGAGAACGGAAACTTATTCAGAATATCTGATGATTAATTGACTTCATATTTGCTAAGCCTAGTAGGTGAACAGGAAGATTGTGTTGCGCCAGCCTTCTTAAGATGAGAGGATCCACCTACTTAGAAAGATATAACCTCTTCTTTCGACCGAAATGTCGTTATTCTCTTTAAAATTTATTCATTTTCAATCTTCTTTCGGGAGAACGACATATCTGTTATTCCCGGTGTTTGCTTTGTAACGAAATTGTCTGGCATTTACCTACATATCGGTGAATATTTTTAGAATATATAAAATATTTGAGTAATAGATCTCCAAACAAACTGGTAAACAGATAGAATTTACGACGAAAAAAGTTAATGAAATAAGATAAAAGAAAAGAAAGGAAGTTATAAAAAAAGCAAAATGTCGCCTGATCAGCAAAATGTTTTTTCTTCTCTGGAATTCGAATTTGACGAGAGAAAAAAGTGCTTAGACGCGAAAGTTGTCATAAATAACTACAAAAGAAAGTTTGTTTATTCCTTTTGTTGTTCCCTAAGGTCTGTTTATCTAGTTTTCCCACGGACATGACTAACTGGAACATTCGTTTCATTAGTCACATTACTTTTGGCTTTTATTCTCCGTTACTATTTGGTTTCGATTGACTAAGCATTTTCACAAACATTTAACATATATAAATTTTATTTGTGCTACTAAGTGTCGACGATTATCTTCTGCATCCTATAATATATATACATACATACATACATACATATATATATATATATATGAAGAAATATAGTCTTAAAGTGTGCTATATTTATGGGATAAAGTGCTCAATATCAGAGATAGAGCGTGTGTAAATATAAAAGTGAACGTAGACGTCAACACTTAGAGGCGACAGGCTGTTCATGTGTCTATGTGCGTAAAATGGATTTTTTTAATTTATTAATGCGACAGATTTTTATCATTTTAAACATTATTTTTAGTTGACGCTCCATTTATTTTAAACAGTAGCCAAGAAATCTTATTGAAGAAAAATGCGTCCGCAGACATTTTTCTTTAACAAGATTTCTCGAATATTCAGGTGGGTACACGAAATAAAATACTGTTTAAAATAATTGGAGCGTCTACTTAAATATGGGTGTCCACTAAAATAACGTTCAAAGTGATAAACATATATATATATATATATGTATTGCTAGATGCAATCATCGGGCCCGATGATTGCATCTAGCATGAAACAGACTTTCGCCTCTAAGTGTTGACTTCTATGTTCACTTTTATATATATATATATATATATATATATATATATATATATATATATATATATATATATATGCACATTTCATTGAATATGAAAGAGAGTGTGCTTTGATTTATTTTTTATACAATTTCTCATTTTTATACATTTCTTGTTAAAAAGTTATTATATTTCAACCTTGAAAATGGCTAAATGTATAACCGAAAGCGCTCGGATAAAAAGAACAATCGGAGAGTTTTCATATAATTTATCAGCCGAAAAGAAAAAAAAATATATTAAATCACATGAAAAATTGTATAAAAAAATCATTCAAAGCACCTTGTCTGTCTTATTCAATGAAATGTGCATAAAAGAAGGATTGCTGCCTAAACACACA
>OZ038500.1:8160715-8185715 GCA_964036315.1 Acanthosepion esculentum | reverse complement strand
TGCTCTGGATGGAGCGGCTTGGGGATAGCAGTCGTGGCTCGTGGGGGCAAGTCCTATGGGTATGGGTAAAGGGACCTAGGATGAGTTCCCCCACGGAATATGTAATTGAGCGGCGCTATATCGAGTCTAATTCGCTACCTCTTCGTCACCGAGGGCCGTTGGTACACTTGGTATGACGTTTGACTGATGACGTAACTGTCCAGGTTTCAATTCTCAGTAGTGTTGCGCACTGCTGATGAGTCCCAAATATAGGACGAAACGGCCGTCCACTGATTTCTGCATTCTCTTGAGGTTTCTTCTAGACTCGATGAATTACTTAATTATAATTATCTCAAATCCTCCTAATAATTTCTATCACACACACACACTCTCTCTCTCTCTATATATATATATCCAAATGTAAAAGAACAAAGATTAAGATTTCAGCGTTCAAAACATTAATTTAAAACATGGCTCAATAAAAAAAATAGAGCCGTAAATATATATTTATTAAGCAGTGTTACATCAGAACATACACATACCCACTACAAAACTGTACATCTTGTTTCAACGTTAAAAAAATCTTTTTTAACGTTTCATCAGGTGGAGAATCACGAGTAGCATCGTGATTGCCCACCTGATGAAATGTTAAAAAAGATTTTTTTAACGTTGAAACAAGATGTACAATTTTGTAGTGGGTATGTGCATATTCTGAGGTAACACTGCTTAATAAGTACACACACACACACACACACACACATATATATATATATGAAGAAATATAGTTTTAAGGTGTGCTATATTTATGGGATAAAGTGCTCAATATCAGAGTAGAGCGTATGTAAATATAAATATAAAAGTGAACATTAAGTCAACACTCAGAGGCGACAGGCTGTTTCATGCTGGATGCAATTCGCGGCCTGTCGATTGCGTCCAGCATGAAACAGCCTGTCGCCTCTGAGTGTTGACTTAATGTTCACTTATATATATATATATATATATATATATATATATATATATATATATATATATATATATATATTCTGATGCCTTGATGTTATTCATGAATCACTGATTCTTGTCTTGCTGGTTATTGTTGATATCTTTTGTTGTTTTTTTTATCAACGACGCGAATAATTCATATTTTATATATCAACAATTTTAATTAGCTAAATAATACAAAAATAACAACATATACACTTTCTCAGAAAAGGATAAACAGAAGCCTATAAACACACGTCTCTGTTCACATTCATAAAAGTTAATCATACGATCTAACAGTAATTGTGTGAATTTCACGGTTTTCCTATTTGAATTTTCTGATGAATCATAATTAATCATAATGAATCATAATTCTGAATCTTAATTCTAACATAAATCATTGCGAGTTTTACCATTAAAAAATACCCGTTTTACCATTATAAAATACCCGTGAAAAGTCTATTTTATCGTTAAATATTTGAGCTTAACAACTTTAACGGAATATTTCAATAGCAATCATAATTATTAATAATTCTTATTCAAAGAAGTGAGGGAGTACAAATGAAAAATTGAAAATTGACAAAGTTTTCGATTTTTCACTGAAGTAGACGTTAAACGAATGAGAGTGTTATTGCATTTTCTTTCGGATTCGTTGCATTCACCTACGCACAAATATACTTCGGAAAGGTATAAATCCATCACTTCTCCTACCATCTATGGGTTAATTAGTAAGAACTGTTAGTACTAAATCATTATTATCGCCCTCACCCCCAAATTCTTACAATCTAAAAATATTTTCTGGTTTTAAATAACCTTGTAGTGATTACTACTATGTTTGCCACGCCTACATTTTTCTCAACTGTAATTGGTCAAATAATAAATACTAACTATCACAGGACAATTTACTGATCGCATTCATCACACTGAATTTTTCCTACTGTTAATTCACAAACATGCTTTTGTTATAAAATCACCGATTGGGTAATTTTTCATCCAATCAGATATTTTTGTGTTCTCTCGAAATTTCTCCCTAAGTTGTCATGGGAGCCTACCGATAGTAATATAAACCAGGATTCGTTCCAAAAATAGACAGTAGAAGCAGAACTCAGTAGAACTCACACGCGTCTACACAGACTATTCATTCTACTCACTGTGCACACACACACACACACACACACACAGAACTTAAATATCATTCACCATCAGTTCTATGTAACAAGCCAAGTTGTAACAGCTCTGTTAGTTATATATAATCCACAACTGAATTACATGTTCTCCTGAAAACATCATTCTATCTAATACAGAACTTTGAACATTCTTATTCAGAAAACTTGTTTTATTACATTTAATCTTTCAGCTAACAGATAAAGGGAAACTACTTTTTCTTTCTTATTGTTTCACACATTACAAAAAATGTTTTGTATTTGTTGATTTTAATATATATTTTATCGTTGAAACAAAAATCGGTTTTCCATTGTTTTTCCTTAATTCAAAAATGTATAATTGTTAAATGCTATTCAACACGCAGCCACATCAATCTTTTCAACACACCCAGCATTTACAACCTGCAAAGGGTTGATAAGTCGTAGAAAACGAATCAATCATTCATTCAATACGTAAGCGTGAAGTGACTACAGACAGAAGCACAGCAAAGAGAACAGATACTACATTTTGATCGCCACCCAAAGGCCGGGTTTGTATAGCTCAGGGTCATAATTTTGCTAAACCAGTGAAGATGTAACTCATTGCGTTGTCATCTGCTAGATAAGCTTGCTAGCTGTTGATTCACTTGTTTAATCTTTTACCATCGTTTTTTTTCTTTGTTCCGCCATCCATTCACATAAACTCGTTAAGCATGTTACGTATCAATCCTTCTGGCTTTTGAGTGTTATCTTCTCTAGGCCTTCTTTCCTCATATGTGCCCCAGAAACCTCAACTGGCTCTTTTTGATTGTAAGCTTTTTTCCTTGTTCCGATTTTGATTGTAAACATATTTCCTTGTTCCGATTTTCGCAGGTTCCGTCCACATTTCTGTCGCATTCTCTTCTTATTTATATACTAAATCTTCATTCAATACAAGACCCAAGAGCCTCTCAAGGTAGAGGGTTACTGAATGAGGTTCTTGTATGGACATAAGAGGGGGAGAAAGAAGTAAGTGAGGATTCGTACGACAGGTAGCAGTTGACCCTAGGCGTGACGAGGTTATGGTTGTAGTCTTCGGGGAAGCATCTTCTCGGGAGTATGTTGTTCTTTATTCGTAAAGTGATTGTCCAGCATTAATTGTTCAGGAAGGAGTCAACCGAGATCTTCGTGTCAATGGGAACGATTCTTTCTTTAGGTGCATAGTATGTGCTTCGACGGGGCTACAGTTTTGAATTCAGAGTTTTCCTTCTCTTAGACCGGATTGCCACCCAAAGCTATAGAACCCAGTCTGAACTACTATTTACCTATAGTTGGGAAGGGTATTAGCACATAAGCGATTGTAATGAACTCGACTGGAATTCGAACTCGGTTCCTCGATTCCTCAATCTGTGCCTCCGCATTACTCTACCTACTGTCATATAGACGGGCAGAAATGCAGTTCCGCAATCGTTATTTGTTTCTAACGATATTTTCTTATCTCCTAATAAATTGCTTATTTTCTGGAAGGCATCTTTATTCCTAAACGCCTTTTGCCTTTCTGTGCCAAATTTTCTGTCATCTGTTATTACATTATGCAGATAGTTAAAGTTTCTGTATTTTCTGTATATTTAAGTCCTTAATACGTAATCTCCAAGTCTGGACTGTCTCTTTTATTGACAACCACAAATTCGGTATTTGTAGTCCTTGTATCGGAACTGAAGTCATTACACTAGAGCTTGCAATACCTGTTTGTTAACCATCACTCTATCCCAAGAATCTCAGTGATTCTCGTTTTTTATTTACTGCCTTTTTGCTGACAAAACTCGATGTGTATTCCCAGAAAATCGAGTTACAGTACAAAAATAAGGAAAAACAAGTATATCAAAGTAAAAACAAAAAATCCAATTTATAAAAGATGTACCGAGTAAATCATAGAATTTATCTTTACTTAACAAGAATCACCGGTCGTGTCGAGACTGGCAATGGATATAAAAGCTTACTTTTTCTTTATATTTTGAATTCTTGACGTCGTCATTACTTTCACTTCCGCATAAATATCCTCGGAAAGAATCATTGGTCGTGTCGAGACTGGCAATGGGCATAAAAGCTTATTTTTCTCCTTCAGTAGCATTTAGAGAGAGAGAGAGAGAGAGAGAGAGAGAGAGAGAGAGAGAGAGAGAGAGAGAGAGAGAGAGAGAGAGAGAGAGAGAAGCCAGCCACCAGTAACGAAATATCTTTTTCAAGAAATCTGGCGATCAGACAGTACGCAAGGAGAAGTGGATTCATGCCTTGTTACTTTCACTTCTGTATAAATATTCTCGAAAAGAATCACTGGTCGTGTCGAAATACACACACACACACACGTATATATATATATATATATATATATATATATATATATATATATATATATATATATATACGTGTTTCATTAAAGATGACAGAAAATGTACTTCTATTAAGTTATTTAATTTTTTTTTGTGTTCAAACAAGTGTTTTCTTATCTGGACACAGAGTAGTGTGTAGAAACTGTCCAAATGTCTTGTAATTCCGAGCGCTTTCCGCTATACTTTTAAGCATTATCAAGGATGATTTTATTTTTGCTTTTTAATTGCGTGTATGGGTTGTTTGTATGTTTCTAGATTTATGGGAATGTTTTATTTTCTGAACACAGTCAGCACATTGTGGCCGTGTTCGTAGTTAATATTATTGAGTGTTGGCTTTTTCTTTTTTATTATTAAGGCTTCCATTATTACCAGACTCCATCTGAAACATACTAGTAGAAGAATATCTTAAGAAAATTAAATTTAAATTAATTATAATTTTCTCCTTTCTTTTCTCAGACTTCTTTTTGTTAACTTCATTATTTTTAAGGTTTAATATTAAATAATATATCAACACATTAATATTAATTAATTAAAATTAATTAATTAATATTAATTAAATAATATATCAACACATCAGCGTCGTGAGAGCCAGATATATTTTAATTCAAAACGTAAAACAGCCATTTTGAGCTCAGCACCCAAGGATTGCGTCATGCATGAAATTCAGTCGTACTAGAGGTGTGATATATATATATATATATATATATATATATATATATATATATATATATATATATATATATATACTCTGTTTCATTACATTGAGCGCTGTTTCATTAACACCTGCATTAAGTAAGACACCTTATCAGGATATGTGGTAACGACCAATTTCTCTACCTGGCACAGCCGGCAACAATTAGCACGAATTTTGCCAGTTTTTACCCTCCTTATCATGTTCCACTTTACAAATCTCCCTAAATTTCCAGACACAATCGGCAAGCTTGGTGTCACTTCTGTGGCTCTTCCACCTAAAAGATATCTATATCTATATCTATCTATCTATACATATATTTATATATATCTATGTATATATATATTATCACTTTAAACATTATTTTTAGTGGATACTCGTATTTAAATAGACGCTCCGGTTATTTATTATACATTATATTTAATTTCGTCTACCGGCCTGAATATTCGAGAAATTTTATTATAGAAGAATATACGCTCTAATAAGATTTTTCGAATATTGTCCGAGAAACAGTTAGCATAGAACTTATGGTTATATTTAGCCAGTTCAACTGTAAAATGATGAGACCTTGCCGCCAATCTAGTACTGCACTTAAATTCATAAAGTCTACGTACCATAGAGGAAAGTTCATCAGAACAATTACCATGAAAGTATTTATAGAAACATAAGGAAGTTACGTTATAGCAGTATTTAAGTGATTGAAGCCGATTTGCCAGGTCAGAACCGATAACATTGCAGATTCTTCAGTGAATTTTATCAAGAATCTCTAAATACAAAAACATCAAATCAGATGTAACAGCAATATTCAATGCGTGGACGACTTCAGTCAGTCAATTATGTGCCATGCGTGATACACGCATAGGCGATCAGGTTACATGACTGACGGGGCAGATTTTTTCCCGCAGTAGGTTGCCATTTTTTTCTGCTGCCATCGAAGGCTATAGAACACGGTTCGTCCTGCTATTTACCCATAGCTGGGTGGAGAAGAAGAGGATTCATACCTTTCCCAAGGGTATTAGCACATAAGTGAATGTAAAGGATTCGGCTGGAATTCGAACTCGGCTCTCCGATTCTTCAATCCAAGCCGCTATCCATTACTCCACCGACTTATAAAAGCGAGAACGTTCATTACTGTCAGTTTGGAAAGGTATGATTAAAATTTCTTGGATAGTTAACTCAATCTGCGAAAGTCAGCAGATTTCTAAGCTGATTTACTGGCTTGCGAAGTTTGGAACCACACAAGGTGACCAAATAGGAAAGGTCTAATAATGTAAAAGGACATCGTCACATCTCCCAGGCATGTTAATGATAACAAAGCCTCTGGGCTGGGCGGCTTGCCTAACGAGTTGTACGGGACGATGACACACACGTTTGTTTCTCGCTTTGCAATTGTGTTCAAATACTGGTTCGTCTATAGTGTGGTTACTTTGCCGCCGGAATATAACGATGAACGGGAAGTGGAGTGGAAGACTTCCGGTTTATGGCTTCACCTCAGCACAACAGTAAAAAGTCTTGGTAAATTGGTAGATTGTTGCTAATAGGTGGATTGGCCTGGAGCAGAATTGGGCTGTAAAGGGGTGGACAATTCAGAGCAGTTTGCACATGACGAGTACGATGTTTAAGGAGTTAGATTATGACACCAGCAAAACAAGTTATGAACGTGGAGGTGTTCAAGTCCTTTGATAGGATAGTTCACTGGTTCTGGGTGTTGCCGGAGACATTATTTTTTTTTACAGTGAGGTTCACCCTGTACAAGGTCCGGGGTCTACTCGAGGTAGGGGTTACGTTAGGGTGCAGTTTATACAAGTAGGAGGGTAAATATAATGGTAAACCTTAGACGTGAACTGGTTAAGATTGTAGTGATCAGGGAAACATCCTATATTGGTTCGTGGGAAGAAGATATTCGAGTGGAACTTACCACTTACGGACGGAATACGAAGGTAATGAGGGTGGTTTGTTACAATGTGAGTGGCATGGTGGGTGTATTGTCGTGAAGGTTAGAACTGCTGGAACTAAGGAATGTAGCTCGTCCGAGCACTTTCCGTGAAAGTATCGAGGGAGCAGCTAGAAAATTTCCACATCCCGCCAGTGAGAGAGAGGTTTGAGGGTGGAAAATAATTCATCACTCACAAGGACTCAGAAATGCGGTCTGGACAGCTCTCGTCCAAATATGATAACAGTACTCCATTTTTGGCCTGATCTGGCTACTGGAGTGGTACATGGAATCAACCATTTTACCTGCATCTTTAGTAATGGATCGTATATACGAGTTCCACTTGAGGTCAGGTGTGAGTTTGAGGCCCAATAGTGTCTCAAAGTACGGTACCTCTTCGAGTGGACATGCGTTCATCATGACTGGTGGTAGTTTGGTTTCTGATCGATGATAAAGCTGCAAAAGTCCTTTGAAGATTAAAACTGACAGGAGAGAGAGAGAGAGAGAGAGAGAGAGAGAGAGAGAGAGAGAGAGAGAGAGAGAGGTTGGAGGATGGAAAATAATTCGTCACCCACAGTGACTCTTTCGGACTCTATCGAGTCTGAAGAGTGAGGTCTGGGCAGATCCTTCCTAAATATGACAACATTACATTTTTGACCTGGTCTGGTCTTGTAAAGGTAGAGGATAGCTCGTGGAATCAGGTGTTTACTGGATCGGTACAGGGTGTCGACCATTTTACCCGCAATTTTAGCGATGGCTCATATATACGAGTTCCACCTGAGGTCAGGTGTGAGTTTGAGGCCCAATAGTCTCTCAAGGTACGGTACTTCTCCGAGGGTGCATCCGTTTGACTGGCGGTAGTTTGGTTTCCGATCGGTGATGATGGAATGTAAATAGTTTGGTTTTCGAGGCAGTAAATGGGACCAGCCAGATTTTTTTATGGAAAACTTTATATCTTGAATCTTGTACTCTTCACCCAAAGCTATGGTCCATTTTAATGTCAAGAAATTTATGCCATTTGACATCCCGAAATCCACAAGGCGGAGCTACCCTTTGTCGATCCTGCTCTACATCCGTTATACACTCGAAAGAAAAGCAAAGCTAGCAACTCGAACTCTACAGGAAATTAGTCTCCCGGGTGTCGCCAGAAAAATGGTGACTGCATAGATGTCTGATCCCCCAGCCGTCTAGACAGAGGCTGGGTAAGCTTAGCGATGGGGGTGGGATCAGAACAGAACAAAAACTATCAGCCTGAAACTGGAAATCTACAAAGAAAAGTTAGCCCGCCTCCATAAAGTTTCGGCTGGAATGAAGGACGAACTCCCATCTGAACGGAGAAATTTTGACTTGAAATCCACTTAGAGAAAAAAAAGAACATTGGAAATTAGAATTGATTTTTAGCCAGAATTTCTTTCATTTTAAATCTCAATTGCCTTTGCTAGTAGAATTAACAGTATTATTATTGTAATACTAGAGAAAGTGGCTTACCTCCGGGACGAAAACAGCTTCGGATGTTCCTCGCGTGTAAAATATTCTCAAGTAGGAAAAGACGGATTTACAAATCGTAAGATAGATCTCAGAGTCGGATACACTCGTCAGAATCTCTTTCCACCTATGCAAATTAGATAGATAGATAGATAGATAGATAATGAGTAGTCTTACATAATGAGCAGTCTTTGATAATAAGTAGTCTTAGACAGATAATGAGCGGTCTTAGTTAGATAGATAGATAGATAGATAGATAAATAGATAGAGAGTGAAAAGGGTAGATAGATAGATAGATAGATAATGAGCAGTCTTAGATAGACTGTCATTCAATCTATAAAAAGCGCTTCAAGAGGCGTCACACAGAGACAGTTGGCCAAACCTCTGGGTTTGCCAATACTCTTCTTGTCGACCTCTTTGCCTTCGGGCTGAGAGGAACCCAAACGAGGCTATGCATAGGGGCAGTGTCTCGTCTGCGGAGGTAGACAGCCACCCGAGCCCGTGAATGCGAGGTTTACGGGGAATTTTTGTTAGAGCCTACGCCCTCGGAAAGACCCTTGTTAAACCGGCCTTGTGCCACATCCCGCTCTGTGGCAAGCTCATATAAATACAGAGAGTACGATTGCGGTAGTGAACAGGAGACATGGGCCGGAGCGCGGGGGGGGGGGGCTGGCTGGCTTACGCTACTTTAAAATAAACCGATTAGGGAACCTTATTACAAGCCAGAAGAAACTACAAATACAATTATATTGAATTTTACTATTAGATTAAGCATTTTTAACTATTTTTATTTTTTAACTAGTGTTCATATTAACTTCAAATTATTTTGTTTGTATTATTATTAATAATATTATCTTTACCTTATTTACATTTCTTAGATGAATACACTTGTCCTCATTTTTGTTGCCAAATTCACGACATTTCGGCCGTTGTACGCTCCGGCCTTCTTCAAGTGATTGGAATTTCGAACTATACAACGGCCGAAACGTCATGAATGTTGCAATAAAGATGAGGACAACAGTCCGAACAATGTAAATAATGTAAATAGTTACAATACCTCATCTCAGAAATATAGAAAGATGTTATATTATTTTTTACATGAAGCATTGTTAATCATTAGATTTCACTTGAGGCACTTCGACGCGATGTAATGGTTAGCAAGCATATCTTGCAAGATCAATTACAACTGAATAGTGAGTTCGATCCTCACAGGGTTCCTCGTGCTTTCGGCCTTGTTCAAAATCTAAGCGACACTTAGAAATTCATCATTATTAAATTTAAATTTATTTTGCGGTCAGTATTATTATTAGTAGTATACTGATTTTTTATTCTTGAAGCATTGTCAAAATTGATTTTGATTAGCATTTTTGTCGTCTTATTCATATCAATTGTTTTAACGAAATTGTATTAATAAAAGGCGTCGACTCTAGTCGGGATCATCAAGCCAATACGAACGCTCCTGTCCTTAACTGTATAGGTTGTACATCTCTAGGGCGGGCTACCATACAGTTTGGAATGAAGAGGTTTCCTTCTCCTAGACCGGTTGCCACCCAGTTTGTCCTATTTTTTTACTACCCATAGCTAGGCTAGGGGGAAGTAGAGTTGGATTCATAGCTTTCCCAAGTGTATTAGCGAATAAGTGAATGTAATGAACACGCCTGGAATTCGAACTCGGCTCTCCGATTCCTCAGTCCGAGCCGCTATCCATCACTCTACTCCTTAAAATTGCCGGCATTTCTTGCATGAACATTTGCATTTATTATTAAGTAACTTAGTCTTGCCGTAAAAAATGCCACATTTAATTAATTTTGCAGCTGCGTTGGTTATAATTTTTTCAGGTGAAATCTAGACTTTTTATTTATAAAATTAACTATATTGTCGCATATAAGAAAGAATTCTGCCTTTCAAATCATTAAAACTTTAAAATATTCAAAAAAATCTAGGGCGAGACAAAAGAAATGAAAAAATCTGTATTAGCAGTCTGGTCATCTCTATTTATGTGATATTTCCTTTCTAATATAGTACGTGTAATTTTCGGTTATTCATATTGCGTAATGCATTTTGTTATCAGAAAAACGGAATATCTCATGACTATGAAGAGTAGATCAGGTTGAATAACCGATAAATCCATAAAGTCATATTGTGTTTTATATTACAGAATAGTTTTTTTTATCGTTTTAAATTCAGTTGCTTTAAATAAATCTGTTGTGGTCACACAGAACATGTATAAAAACAACAGGAATTACGCACAATATGGAAAGCTTTTTCCGCTATTATCCAACACAAAAGGGAAATGTTGCTTTCAAGTAATACGGGCATATGTAAATATTCTGAGTGAAGGCGACCGTATCATTGATCGGTTTAGCGTTTCATTCAGAAACAAATTCCAAAACACCAGAAGATATACATAATTGAAAACAACATCATAGTATTCGTTTGACGCCAAAGAATTGGCGACAAATAGATTTATTTGTAATTTTTACAGTCCAGCAGTAATTACTTTCCTCGTGACTGCAGTGTCAGAGGTCGAACCCGGGCAAAAGCCAACATTTCGACTGTCACATGAGTCTTATGAGCCAGGGGTCGGCAACCTACGGCAAGCGTACCACACGTGGCGCACCAAGCAATTTCCAATGGCACGCAGTCACAAAAGACATCACGAAGTCCAAACCAACAACTACTGCAACGCAAAGAAAACATTTAGCTGTTTCAATTTTAATATATACTAAAGTATATATACGATATATAACGATATAAAATATATTGTTGAACAGGGATATTGACCTTGTATAAAAATATGTATGCTGTTGGCACACTAAAACCCTTAGTCGGGATATAATTAGCAAAAGGCTACCGAACCCTGCTAAAAGCCACTAAGGTTCTAGGGGCACCACATTTTATTGGCACTATAACAGCAGTAGGTGTGTCTAGGACAAGATAGCATGACGGGGCCAAATCCTCTACAGGTTATTAAATGTAGAATATGTAATTGAAATAGCGAGCAATCTTTCTCCACCATATATATATATATATATATATATATATATATATATATTGTCATCCACAGACAGACTGTTTCGCTGTATCACAGCTCATCAGTGTGGCTAGACGTCCGTTTGCCTCTAGCTAGGATCGAAACCCAACTCAATTAGTGTCAGTCGGGGATTCTACCACTAAGCTGTTGACGCACGGCAGGGATAAAGGAGAATTTAAGCGTATTTATTTTTAGATAAACACACAGTGACAGAGAGATCTCGATTCGATTTACCGAAGAGTCTTGCAGTATTAGCCGTAATAGTCACTGTTTACAAACCCACACTTCCTCCCCAGAGAGCTCAACCGAAATAAATTTTTCAGGAGCCTATATATATTTAAAGACATTTTATGATATGTTTAACGTTCTTTTTATAGATACAAGTATTTAAGCAAATGCTCTGTTTTATAATAAACAGTATTAAATAACATTTACCGGCCTGAATGTCCGAGAAATTTTCATAGAAAATTTTCGTTCTCCGGATTTTCTATGAAAATTTCTCGGACATTCAGGCCGGTAAATGTTATTTAATACTGTTTATTATAAAACAGAGCATTTGCTTAAATACTTGTATCTATAAAAAGAACGTTAAACATATCATAAAATGTCTTTAAATAAATTGTCGGACCTTGTCCAATTCAAATATATATATATATATATATATATATATATATATATATATATATATATATATATATATATATATATACGTGCTAATACCCTTGGGAAAGGTGTGAATCCTCCTCTTCTCCCTTCAGGTATGGGTAAATAGCAGGGCAGACTGGGTTCTATAGCCTTGGATGGCAACTGGTCTAGGAAAAGGACAACTCTGAATTCAAAACCTGCGGAGGGTCGTTTGGGGACCTTGTGGCACTTAGTGCACCAGGTCTCTGTATTCGGCCCTTCAAAAAGTGTGGATGGTCCTGCACGAAACCTTCACCACTATAATCAAATCTCATGTGGTGTTGTCGGGCTGTCGGTTTCCTAGGAACTGATCTGCGTGACCCTCATACGTCGAATTTGACGGAGAGTCGAGTATATATATATATATATATATATATATATATATATATATATATATATATATATATATATATATATATATAACTAGAGGTATCATGTGAAAATTTCACGGTTTTCCTCTACGGATTTTTCTGATGAATCATGATTTTTAAGCTCTTTGCGAGTTCTCCGACTATAAAATACTCGTGAAAATTCCTCTGTTCCATCGTTAAATATTTGAACTTAATAACTTTTACAAAATATTGCAATAGTAATCATTAATATGAATGCTGGTCGTTATTTTAAGATGTAAGGGGGTACAAATGAAAAGATTTGAAATTGGCAACTTTTTGCATTAAACTGAAGCAGACGTTAAACACTTCTATCTTCCCTTCTTTCGCTCTTTCTTTCTTTTTTCTCACTGAAACCAAGTAGCGTCTCTGATATGTCTTTTACGTTTTTCCACGCAATCAAAACGAAATTGTCCATTATTTATGAGGTATTGGCAGGAGACATTAAACACATCTATCTTCCCTTTTTTCTTTCATTTTCTTACTGAAACCAAGTAGTACCTTTTCTTCTCTTTCAACGCGATTGGCAGGGCGTCACGGTGGTGCGAATTAAGGAATTTACTCTATCTTCGAATTCTTTCTTTCTTTCTTTCTTTCTTTCTTTGTATCGCGTTTCTCATATATCGCTTTCTTCTGTCTTTCTTCGTATTCAAAACGGAAGGGTCCATTATTTATCTGATGTAATGGCATAGCGTAACGCCTGTGCTAACTAACGCATTATTTAATGGAGGAATAAGCGCTAATTCTCGTAGTGTTGTCAGCGGGGTAATCAAGATTTTGTGAGCTACATCCTGTTACTTTTGCCTGTATGCTACCAACAGAAGCTGTCTGCTACAATGACAACACCCAGTTCTTGATAATAACTGAGTTGAAAAAAAAATGGAACAAACGTATTCTGGTAGTTTATTCATAATTTCGTTCCCGATATATAACATTCTTAAATTAGAAAAATAGCATAAAGAATAAACAGACAGACCTATGTATATATATATATATATATATATATATATATATATATATATATATATATATTAATCAATTTAAACGTTATTTTAGTGGAGAATCGTATTTAAGTAGACCCTCCGTTTGTTTATCAAACAGTATATTTATTTTCGCCTACCGGCCCGAATGCTCAAAAAATCTTATTAAAGAAACATTTGCGCTCTTACGAACAAAAGTCGGTCAGTTAAGGCCAAATGTGTGTCTTCACGCGAAATTTCTCTTGATCGACTGTTCTCCGTAGCTCCGGTTGGTTAGAGCATACCGGGTATAAGGGTAGCTCCCTCTACCCCTGGAGACGCAGATTCGAACATTCATAAATATATACTTATACGAGGTAGGTATCTATCTATCTATCTATCTATCTATCTATCTATCTATCTATCTATCTATCTATTTCTATATATGTATATATACGCAAATGAGAGAAAGGTCAGATAGTGTAAAAATCCACTGTTCGTACCATTTACTTTTTAAAAAGTGCTCAATACAAAGTAGAGCAATATATTATTATTATATTTTTATTATAAGAGATTATAGTAAGAACATTTTGAAATCGCTACACAAAAGCTTTCATGTTTCAATACTATGATTGCATTTCTTCAGGCGATGAAAGAAATACAATCATCAAAGCTTTTGTGTAGCGATTTCAAAATGTTTTTAGTATAATCTTTTATAATAATAATAATAATAATAATATATATATATATATATATATATATATATATATATATATATATATATATATATATATAAAGAAAGAGAGAGGGAGAGAGAGAGAGAGAAAGAGACATCGTATAAGTATATATTTTGTTGGTAAATATGGAATATATTGAATATGGTAATGTTGAATTCCACTTCCTCTCCCTCCAGATATGGGTTAATTAGTAAAACCTGAATCACTAGTTGCCATAGATGGACACCTGCTACCGCTGTTCATCTCGAGGTCCTTGACAAAATCCAGAGACGGATATGCAATGTGATAGGTCCTGATCTGACATTTCATCTGCACTCACTTTCTCACCACCGTGATGTGGTCTCCCTCTGTCTTTTCTACAACTATTTTCTGAAGAGCTTCCCTCCTTAGTCCCTCGACTGTATGAATTTAAGCGTACTACTTGATTGGCAATTAGGTCCCACCATTTTACTGTTGGAGTAGCTAGATGCAACCGCATGTTCTGTTTCTTTTCTCGCATTTGTTGAACTCTCCTCCGGTTTCTTGCTTTAGATGCAAACTTCAATCGCCATCTTCTGTCTTGTATCCTATTCTTTTATTGTCCTTTCTTCTCACTAAACTATTCTCATTCTCTTTCCCTCCCAACAACCTCTTGTGTCTTTGTGGCATTATCACCTTGTTTGGGGTGAAATGATTAAAAAGCGTTTTTGTATTGAGTAAAAATAAATCTCAAATTTAGCTGTTAATACTTCTCCGTAAATATTTCTTCAGGAGGTAGGTAATTCAATATCTATCAAATGCGCATTGCTATGACTGTTCTTGGAAAGAAGGGTTAAACTTTATCCCTTCCCTTTTTCACTGTTTTGAATTCCGAGCTGTTGTTCTACTTGACAGATTGCCAACCAAGGATCGTGGTTGCAGTCTAATTGAAATTTAAATATAACGTCAATCGCCATCTCCTGTCTTCGTTTAATCCTGTTCTTTTATTTCTTTTTCTCCTAACTAAAGTCTTCTAATTCTGTTTCACTCCAAGTGACTTGCAATGCTTGTTGTAGACGAGGAAAATTGGGTTGTTTTGTATAGGGCTTGACCTGATTTGTAAATTCTTTTTCAGCTTGCTCGCGGGTTTTCATGTTATGGGTGAGACCAGGATGGTTTCTGCAGTTCTTTCGACACACCCCGCATGTTAAGTTATTCTCAGCATAGTATAGTATAGATAAATAGATATATAGATATATAGATAGATAATGAGTAATCTTAGATAGATAGATAATGAGCAGTCTTAGATAATGAGCTTTCTTAGATAGATAGATAATGAGCATTCTTAAATAATGAGCAGTTTTAGATAATGAGCAGTCTTAGAAAGATACATAGATAGATAATGAGCAGTCTTAGATAATGAACAGTCTTAGCTAGATAATGAGCAGTCTTAATGAGCAGTCTTAGATAATGAGCCCTCTTAGATAATGAGCAGTTTTAGATAAAGAGATAATGAGCAGTCTTAGATAGATAGATAGATAGATAGATAGATCATGAGCAATCAATGGAATTATTGCTTTGCTTTGGGTGAAATAATTAAAAAAAGAAAGAAATTATCATCAGCACTTTTCGAAGGTTTCTGTTGAGTTCTTCATGTTTGACACAATTCTGTTGAAATTCTGTCTCATCATTAAAAATCCCTGCTTTTCTTCAGTATAAATGCTCGACAGATTTTCCCAGTCATTTTGCATGATGTTGGCCATCTTCAGGATTCTCTTAATGTACACTTTATGCTTCAACTTCGGCCAAATCATCGTATAGAAACTGCTTCGATACCATATCGTCCTTCATCCTAACCAGATGACCACATGGAATCCTAAAACTCCGATGTGTCGTATTTTTGCTTTTGATTATCTTATTCTTACTTTCTTTAGCGAAGTTCCTCGGCTTTTCTGTATTTGTATTTATTTAATTTTTAAAAATATTTATTCTGAAAATTCTTATTATCTTGTTTTGTCCTTACATAATGGCCGTCTGCTAGATCGGAAAGCCAATCCTTTTTTTTTTTTAGATATCTCCTCAGACACATATGCGTTTCTTCAACATCCATAGAGCGCACATGTGGTTTATACTACAACTAGCGTTCCTTAGCTACAATTTCTGGGAGAGAGCAGCACGAGAAACAGTCTGAACAAGACTAGTATGCTCAAACCCTTGGTCACGATGACTTAAGACTTGGTGCTGTCACAACCATCGACGGATCCCTAAAGAGTTCTCTCTGCCAAATTTAACTTACAAGGCTCGGGTCAGTCCGTGGTATGGTTTTCAGGCACTTTCCAAAGATGCCGCACGCTGGGATCGCCACCTGAAGTCGATATCATGACAAACGGACTATAGCGAAATTCAAACCCAGGTCTCATGGTAAAGTTTTTAACCACTTGAATACATACCTAGATATATATATATGATGTCTGCCAACTCGTTCAACGAATGTGACCATCATAGACAAGTTTGGTCCAGATTTTTAGTTCTTGCGAGAACGTCAATGGCTCTTGAAGCCAGTAAGTGACTTACAATGTTTATTGCAGACGCGGAAAATTGTGTTGTTTTGTACAGGGCCTGATCTGATTTGTAAATTCTGTTCAATTTGCTCGTGGTTTTTCGTGTGATGGGTGAGAACACAGCGGTTCTGAAGGCTATCTGATACCCTGTATGTTATTCCCACCGTAGTATTGATCGTAATTTGTGTAAGGTCCATCAAAATAACTCTTCTTGTGGCTAACGAAGCGGTCTGCATTGGAGAGACATTACCACATTTATCCTCTCTAAATTGATGGAGTGCTATATCAGTGATTTCCACTTTCCTAGCTAAACATACCTGGTGATTGCCGCCTCATCGCCTCTCGTATCACTTGTGATGGCTTCCGTCTAAATTCGACGTCCATGGACCCTAAGATGACTCTTGAGACCAGCATTCAATGTCGTAGGTATCAAGAATATATAACATATAAACTCTGTATTCGCGATTGGGTTGATTGGGTCTGCGTAGCGGACAACTCCCCTGTGAACCTCCATGTGCCTTCACAGTCCGGGTGATAATCTGCAATTATTGTTGGCAGGACGATGAAGCAGATTGGTATAGTGGGCTTGCCTCTGGTTGTTCTGATGACCTTTCAGGTGGTTTACATAACCTGGCTTCGACAACTGTATGCGCTCACATCCCACATTTCCAAGACTGCATGTTAGCCGCCAAATTAGAGTGACCGCCTCTTCTCAGGTCACGCTTTATCTGATCACGCTGAAACATTCATCATTAAAGGTGTTCCTCCCTTTCTAATATATACATATATACAGACTCATATATATTTATATATAAGATAAGTATGTTATTTTGTGCTTGTCTGTAACTTTCTTTGTTAAACTCAAAAACTGAGAACTTGTTGATTATTGTTAGACAACGCCTACATTAACTCAGGGACATGTTGATGTAGCATGTCGAAGAAAGAACTCATTGTTAGTTATCTAGGACGTGAAAGAAACATGTTCGACGACATATTTAAAAGAGTATCTTTATGTTTGATGATTTTATTACAAAGTTTCGGTCGATTTGTTCTTCACTGAACTGATGCCGACCAATTCCGATATTTTCTCGAAAGAAATACTGTCATGAAAAGAAACGTTCTCTAGCGGATGTTGACTTAGTTAAAAATAAGATTTAGACAAAGGAATATTGATATATATATATATTGGCTTTGTTGGTTGAGACGTCTTAGATCGGTGTTCGAGCACGAGTAAAATCAGAATTTTGAATGCCGATTTTCTGGGTAAGCGTTCCCGTCCTTTTTGAAACATTGAAGAAATACAATCTCCTTACATCTGTTTCTTTCTCTCATGTGTTGTAAGACCATTAAATAACAATCAAAATTTTGGCTTATGATGGGCTCAGTCAGTTATGTGCCTTGCGTGATACACGTTTAGGCGATCATGTATCTTTTAATACATGACAGACAAGGCAGATTTTTCCCTATAGTAGGTGGCCATTTCTTACTGCGGTTGCCATCCAAGTCTATAGAACTCGGTCTGTCCTGCTATGAGCCATGCGTGAAACGCGTTTAGGCGATCATGTATCTTTCGATACATGACTGACGAGGCAGAATTTTCCCGCAGTAGGTTGCCATTTCTTTCTTATCTACTATATCACGTGTCGGCAACCTTTTGCTAACTATGTGCCGACATAGGGTTTTAAAATCATTTAATGTGCCAACAGCATACGTATTTTTATACAAGTCAAGGTCATTATACCTGTTCTATAATATATTTTATATAGTAATATATACAATATTATGTAAACCACATTAATAGAAATAAACTGTTTTAAAAAGTTTTTAAATTTTTTTTATTATTGGAATCCAACGAGTGAGCAGTTTTGAATTCCCTTCCTGCTACTTGCTTCCCTGATAGCTATAATCTTCAAATGTAATGTCAATCGACATCTTCTGTTGCCTTGATCCCGATGCCCGTCCTTCTCTATATCTTTTCCTTAAATAACCCCTTCTTTACGGTTGCCCTCACTCTCTGAAACCCCTTGCGTGCTAGTGGTACTCCCGCCTTGCTTTGGGTGAAAAACTTTAAAAAATGACTGTAAACGTGTATACACGTCTGTTTGTCGAATTATGCTGAAATAAATGAATCGAAACACAACTTTTGTTGACTCCAATGAAGTACTGTCTATATCTCTGAGATGAGGTATTATGATTACTTGCATTATATACTTTATTCGGCCTGTTATCGTCATCTTCATTGCCCTATTCACAATGTTTCGGCCTCTATATCTCTGAGTTGAGGTATTACGATTACTTGCATTATTTACATTATTCAGACTGTTATCGTCATCTTCATTGCCATATTCACAACGTTTCTGTCTATATCTCTGAGATGAGGTACTATGATTACTTGCACTATTTACATTATTCGGACTGTCATCCTCATCTTCATTGCCATATTCACGACGTTTTGGCCTTTATATCCCTGAGATGAGGTACTATGATTACTTGCATTATTTACATTATTCGGATTGTTATCCACATATTCATTGCCATATAATAAAGGGTTCGGTTCGAAGTTCCACTCACCTGAAGAAAGCCGGAGCGTACAACGGCCGAAACGTTGTGAATAATGAAGATGAGGATAACAGTCTGAATAATGTATATAATGCAAGTAGTCGTATATTCATATTAATAAATCCTGCAATAGCCAAGTGGTTTCATTATTAACAGGCAGACTATTAATGCAAATAACCAACGAAGAACTTTATTATGAAGAGTTTCCAAAGAGCAGTCGAGTTCTTCTCTCATACATTTTTTATCATTAGTAAATTTTCATGTTGCTGCGTTTGGTGTTAGCCACTTGCATTGAATAGGATTGAATATTTTTAGGGCCTTTTATTTATTTCCTCTTTTCATCAGCACTAGAAAGGAAAAACTTGAGAACCTCATTAAAGCCAGAGTGATTCACCTGTATTTCCTACTCACAGCCCCGCACACATTCTCTCCTGCTCAATTCCCTGACCACCAGACTAATTTATTCTAAACCTTGGTCACGTGTATTTCTGCTGGATTCTTCCCAAAAGCAGGTTGGCACTGGGGAGGGCATTTATTGTTGGGCGAGGATTCGAATGTCGGCCTTGCAAACAATTGCGATTGGAATTGTTTGAAAAGTATGAAGTGAGGGGAGCTTCGTCGGAGAACAGTTGCCAGCAGGCCATTTTGCTGCTGTAGGGATTTGGTTCCCCACAAAGCCCTAATATCGCATCGTTTCAGAAGTCTGCATGGCCTGGCTATGAACCTATTCTGTGAAAGGTGCTTTCTGTTTGAGGTCGTCCGACTGGGTGGAAAAGACATAAAATGGAAAATCTCCGGTGGAAAACGAAAAACCGCGCGGCAGAAGTGACGATAATAATAAAGAAAGAAATACAAATAATTATATTAATTTTTTAAAATTATATTAATTTTTTAAAATTTATTTTTCTTTATGTGTCATGTCCTATAAGGTGACAGATAGCTATAAAAGGGCATTGTTGCTTATTTACAGCTAATTGGTTTAAATAATGCATTCTCAATTGTTTATGTCATGTGGCAATAGTTCTAAGTAAAATGATGCACTAAAATAAGTAACAAAGTAATTGATTTAAGTGCTTTTTTCAACATAACGCCTTTCCTTGTAAATCAATTCGTTACATGGATTAATAGTAACCACAGAGACTGAAAATTATTTTGTGAATCTTTCAGAAAAAAAATAAGATCAATATAACTCTTTTTATATACAGTTTAACCCGGATATAAGAGACCCAGATATAAGAGAAACCCGGATACAAGATAGATTTTCTCTGGTCCCAAATCAGAGCCTGTGTTAATGTATATATAATAGAGAAACCCGGATATAAGAGAAACCCGGATATAAGAGAATCATTCTCCGGTCCCGACAACTCTCTTATATCCGGGTTACACTGTACATAGGTATTCCAGTCAGATTCATTGCATTCACTTACGTACTAATAACCTTGGGAAAGGTATGAATCCTCTTCTTCTCCCCCAGCTATGGATAAATAGCAGGACAGAACGGGTTCTATAGCCTTTAATGATCTACCGCAGAAAGAAATGGCAACCTACTGCGAGAAAAAATCTGCCCCGTCAGTCATGTATCGAAAGATACATGATCGCCTAAGCGTGTATATTGCATAGCACATAACTGACTGAATCAGCAATATTATCGGTCCTGATATGACGGCTCGGCTTCAGCCATTTTCCCACCGCCGTAAGGTTGATGCTCTGTGTCTTTTCTCTAAATACTTTCATAGTAATTGTTTCGATAAGCTATTCGTTACTGGGGATTAAATTTCTAAATTGCTATTATATTCTCCTCCCCTCACAGACGTCATTTGTACATATAGGGACTAGTCAGTTTTTTTTTTCATAGAGACTCTGAGGTATTACGGTGGATGTAGTAAGAATGGTAAGTAAGAATGCGTTGTTTTGGTGTAAGAAATATTGTAGTATTTTTGGGTCAGTGATTGTGGCTAGCTAAGTTTAAATTTAAGACAGAAGACCAACCTTTTTCCCATTTGGGCCTTGTGCCACATTTTGTATTTTTTATACAATTAAATATTGCTCTTCGTTGTAGTACTGTTGTGAATTTGCAACATATGGAGATATGAACCCCACGTTCAAGAAAAAATAAAAGATGGGTTCGCTCAGATAGTAACACACGACACAGATGTCGACGAATAATAAACACATGATAAACGTTTGTAAACTATTTTATATAACAAAAACAACAGAATATGGAAAGAGTATGAGATAACAGACGGGAAATCAATAAACGGCACTTAAACTGATACTGGGTGTTAATTCAAGTATTCGTGTTTCATGAATTTCCAAGTTCGAATGTTCATAATGGCAAATAGACAGAATCTCTTTAAAATGTCCAAATAAAAATCGGTAGTTCTTGTTTCCGCAATATAAGATATAAGACTCCGGAGAAATACTGGTATTTCGTTTCCCCGTGGCAATCGAATTACATCCAAGATGAAATTGACATGACTTCTTCGGGTATAATATTTTCTTATTCTCTACACGTCAAGTAACCGTCCTGGGTAAGACGATAAACTACGTCCAACAGCAAGGACTTTGACCAGGAGCGTGAAACCACCTCTTACTTACTGGTGTTCCCAGAAAAATTATTACCAGCAAAACATTTAAAAAAAAAAAAATTACCAGCAATAAAAATCTTGTTGGCATTAAATAAACCATTGAGGTTGATCTGCCGTAAACCAAACATTTTTTTAAAAAAATTTTTTACCAGCTATAACATTTTGGGGAAAAAATACCAGCTATACATTTTTGGAAAAAAATATTACCAGTGATACATTTTAGAGGAAAAATATTACCAGAAATAGGTTTTTGAAGGAAAAAATATTACCAGCGATACATTTATGAAGAAAAATACCAGCAATCAAAATTGTCGGCATTAAATAACCCATTGTGGTTGATATGACGTGATACAAACCAAACCAAACCAAACCAGAAATACTTTGTAAAAAATTATTACCAGCAATATATTATTATCAGCTATACATTTTTGGAAAAAATATTACCAGCAATAACAATTGTCGGCATTAAATCTATTTTTTTTGATTGGGGTTGATATACCATAAAACAAAATAAATGAAACCAAACACATCGAGTAGTCGAATAAATCCACGGCCTTCGAGAATAATATCCTATTCACTATACATCGATCAGTTGAATAAATCGAGGATCTTCGGGAATAATATCTCCTTATTCATTGCACGGCAAGTAATAGAATAAGTTCGTAGGTGCATCTTTCATGTGCGCACGATGTAAATAAATTTTCTCGCGACCTGTCGTGGTCGGAGATTAGCGGGAAACTGACAATACAATAAAAAATTCTACTTGGTGACGCATGTCATGTGGGTTTGGGTGACCGACTTTTAGTTACTCCATTAGGAAGTCAATCTGTCTAGTTATCAAGCGACACAGATTCTTTCCTGCCATTTCTCAGTCGAGATAGGACTCGGTCTCGACAGGAAAGAAAGAAAGAAAAGAAGGAAGAAAGAGGAGACACAAAGAAAGCGTCTCCCTTAAACTGATTATACGTTTGATTTAACATCTAATATGGTGGTCCATGTCACAGTAGCTAGACATTTTGAATTTAAGCGCAGTACTAGACTGGTGTCGAGATCTCAATTTACATTTGAGTTGGTTAGATGTAGTCGTAAGTTCTATGCTGACAGTTTCTTTCCACGTACTTCTCGGTTGTGGAAATCTCTTCCAGCTTCATGCTTTCCGGTCAGATTTAATCTCCAATAATCTAAATGCAATATCAATCGCTATCTACTGTCCCCCTGATTACTCTTTCCGCTCATTTTTAATGTTTCTGTTCGTAATCCTTCCACACCCAATAACCCCTTGTGTCTTAGTGGCTTTACTACTTCGCTACTACAAAACACCAATAATTTGTAGTCTAATGATAAAAAATTATTTGACACAATAAGCTCTTCTTTTGAGCCACAACAAATTACGCAGTACTTATTTTGATAAGCCATGTTATTTAGAACGATTAGTTGGCAATAATCTAAGTGACTGTTGACAATAACCTAAGTAACTGTAGACTGTTGCTATAAAAAAAGTTACTGTTGATTATTTACGGATTATTTATTTATGTTGTCGGCACCCGCTCGCATCTGAGCATTGGGATCGCTATCCTCTCCCCTTATTTCTTTTCTCTCCCCCGGTGGCAGTGGCGGAAAAGGCTGTGAATCAAAGAGAATTTGATGATGCCATTCGTGTGAATTTGATTTTGGTGGCCAACTCTGCCCGACGGAGAAAGCCACACATTTGGCCAGAAGCGCATCCCTCGCTGCTCAAAGGGGATTGAGACAGGCGAGATATCTCCGAACCTGGTTGCATCGGGCTATCAGATGTTTGGTTAGTGAAGGTCCGCCCTGGTTACGCCAGCCCGACTGGCGCTACTCGCTTCCGTCGGTTTGACCTTTGAGATCGTGTAGAACTTTTGCCTATTTTATCGTTGAGATCTTCGGGGGTTAGTCGCATTCAGTCAGTCTCTCCTCATCGACCTTATCGCCATGGGTGGCTGTTCAAGAGTTGGAACTCCAGACAGCTTCGCTTTTGAGATCACTGGGACAAGCATGTCCTCTACCATGACAAAGAACGGCCATATATATTTTATACGGGATGTCACCGACGTGACGTCGCTTCCCTCTGTCTTTTCTGCAAATATTTTCATGGTAACTACTCTGGCGTACTTTTTTCCCTGGTGCCCCGACCACATGAATTTAAACGTGCTACTAGATTGACATCTAGGTCCCACCCTTTTACTGTTGAAATAGTTAAATATAACCGCCACTTCTACCACAACAGTTTCTTTTCTCGCACTTCCCGTCTGTGGAGGCCTCTTCTGTTTACTTGCTTCCCTGATAACTACAACCTTCAAAAACTTAAAGGAAACGTCAGTCGGCATCTTCTATCTTCTTGAATCCCGTTCATCTTTTTTCGCCCCCACTCCACTATACCCAATATATTCTCTCACTTTCACTCTCTGTAGCCCCATGCGTACTAGTGGCATTCCCGCTTTGCTTGGGGTAAAATGATTAAAAAGAATGTCGGCGTGAACAGTTCGTTATCAAATGTACTTCTTTGACTTATTACTTTAATGACAATAATATAAAACGAATCAATAAATAAGAAAATAGTAAAACAAATAAAAGTATAAAATTATCATTAAATACATGAGAACATTTTTATTGTGGTTGTTGCTAAAAATAAATATTTGAGAAATAAATAATAAAGGAAGAAATTCCCTGCTGAAGAATTTATCTAAATAATGCACTGACTATTGTTTATGTCACGTGGCAATAATTGTAAGTAAAATGAGACACTAAAACAAGTAACGAAATAATCGTTTTAAGTTCTGTGAATATCGGTGCAAAAAACAAAAAACAAAACAAAAACAAACAAAAACTGTGAATGTTTGCAGCACTTTCTCTTTCCAAAATAACAGAAATTCTATGACGCGTCATTGATTTCTATGTATGTCCAGAGAGGCAGCCATTTTGAAAGAGGA
>OZ038500.1:8133215-8153215 GCA_964036315.1 Acanthosepion esculentum | reverse complement strand
TTTTAGTCTCGTTATGGTCAAGTGATTAGATTTTCAGTCTCTCCGAAAAAATTCGATTCTCACTTGTTCGATCGTAGATTAAGATTGACTCAGCGCATATCTCCTTATTTCTCTCTCTTTCTCTGAATCAATCTATCTATCTATCTATCTATCTATCTATCTATGTAATGCTTATCTATCTATCTATCTATCTATCTATCTATCTATCTATCTAGATAGATAGATAGATAGATAGATAGATAGATAGATAGATAAAGATATAAATATACAACGATATACAACAAATGGAATGTAATATATTTACATTTATATTTATATTTATAGATACTTCTCTGTTTAGTAATTATACACGTGTATTTTTAATATGTCCATTGAAACCCAAAGATTGTGGGGTGTATGTGTAAACGGAATTTTAGCCCCGTATTAAGCAATTTAATGTAGATATATTTCAATTAAAGACACGCGTAAGTATTTACCTTGTTACCAAGTAAAATCTGTTGCCAGATACATGGAAAGGATATGGGCGCCGCCAAGAAACTCTTAATGCATCAGGAAATAAACAATGAGAGACTGAGCATGGTAAATGGTCTGTCTTTTAATAGGTTATAGAAAAGGTGACTTAATTTGGATTTATCTATGTTATCGTAAGTAGATCTTGTGTTACAGATGTGTTTCCCGCTTTAATACTGCATTTCAAATTGACAGATGACATTGTTGAATTCCAATAATTTAAAATAAGAAAGAAAGAGGACGAAAGAGATATTTATAGAGAGAGAAAGAAAGACAAAGTGTAAGATATTTATAGAAAGAAAGAAAGAAAGAAAGAAAAAAGGGAGAGAGATATTTATATAGAGAAAAGTCAACAAGAGAGATATATAAGTATCTATATATTTTAGAATTGGACATAGCCCGACAATTTATTTAAAGACATTTATATTATGTTTAACGTTCTTTTTATAGATACATGTATTTAAGCAAATGCTCTGTTTTATAATAAACAGTATTAAATAACATTTACCGGCCTGAATGTCCGAGAAATTTTCATAGAAATATAAATAATAATATAAATGTCTTTAAATAAATTGTCGGGCTATGTCCAATTCTAAAATATATGACGTCATTTGTTTACATTTGATACGCTAGAACAGATATGAATAGAAGAGATTCATGGAAGATTTAAGTTTAAAGATAGTAAAATCGACCTTGCTAACCAGACGCTGCTCTGTGGCCGAAAGGTTAAGGCACATCACGCGAAATGATGGTTCCGTATAGGATACAGGTTTGATTCCTGTCGGAGAGCGAAAATTTTCTATGAAAATTTCTCGGACATTCAGGCCGGTAAATGTTATTTAATACTGTATATTATAAAACAGAGCATTTGCTTAAATACATGTATCTATAAAAAGAACGTTAAACATAATATAAATGTCTTTAAATAAGTATCTATATGTATCTCTCTCTCTCTCTTAGTCTTTCTTTCTCTCTATAGAGAGAAAGAAAGACTAAGATTCCCTCCGCTGTCTATAAATATATATGTCCATATTCTCTATCTTTCTCTCTTGATATGACCTCTTTATTTTTCTTTCTTCCTCTATAAATATCTCTTTTTCTATTCTTTATTTTTCTCTATAAATATAAGCCTGTTTTTCGCTTCTCTCATTCTAAATATCTATCTCTTTGTCTTTCTCACTCTATAAATATAGCTATCTTCTCTTTCTCTTTATTTCTCCCTATAAAACTCTCTCTCTTTAACCCTTTCTCTAAATATATCTTTCTTTCTCTTTCTTTCTCCCTATAAATATCTATCCCGTTCTCTTTTTTCTCTCTATAAGTATCTCTCTCTCTCTTTGTCTTTCTTTCTCTCTATAGAGAGAAAGAAAGACCAAGAGAGAGAGAGAGAGAGAGAGAGAGAGAGAGAGAGAGAGAGAGAGATACATATAGATACTTATATCTCTCGTTGACTTTTCTCTATATAAATATCTCTCTCCCCTTTTCTTTCTTTCTTTCTATCTTTCTTTCTTTCTTTCTTTCTTTCTTTCTTTCTTTCTTTCTTTCTTTCTTTCTATAAATATCCCACTCTTTGTCTTTCTTTCTCTCTCTATAAATATCTCTTTCGTTCTTTTTCTTTCTCTCTATAAATATATCTCTCTCTCTATTTTTCTTTTTCTCTATAAATATATCTCTCTCGTTCTCTTTCTTTCTTTCTTTATAAATATCTCTCTGTCTTTCTTTCTCTCTATATAAATATCTTACTCTTTGTCTTTTTCTCTCTCTCTATAGATATATCTCCCGTCCTCTTTCTTTCTCCCTATAAATATATATCTCGCTCTATTTTTCTTTCTCTGTATAAATCTCTCTCCCCCTCTTTCTTTCTCTCTCTATAAATATCTCTCTCTTTGTTTTTCTTTATCCCTATATAAATATCTTTCTCTATATCTTTCTTTCTTTCTCTCTCTATAAATCTCTCTCTCTTTTTTTCTTTCTCTCTATAAATATATCTCTCCTTTTCTATACGTCTTTTACACACACATGGTGTATAAAGTGCTTTTTAAATGTTTAGAGAATTTAAGGATCTCGGATGAATTTTCTAAGTAGCACTTTTTATGGGATCGTCGTAGGCGTGCTTTTGAGAGACTGCTTCAAAACGTAGGTGTTGAGGTTAGTCATTTTTCATGGTCACCCTCCCCAAAATGTTTCATCGCTCCTCATATATAAAGTAACTTTCTTTTTTCCGCTTTATTAAATCAAATAAAACTCAATAAATATTAAAACGTCTTCTATGAATTTGGGAACGACGAATGAGAAAAAGATTTTCCATAACGACACATTCGTGCGGTTAAAATATTATCTCTTCTAAGGGTGTGGATTATATAAGTCGGGAACTAAGCACACAGAAAAAAAAAGCGCGCCTCTGTTACGTATTTTAACAGATGGGCTTTGTGTTGAATAACCTTCTATCCAGTGAAAGTCTACATTATTTTCTTAAACAAAACAGCTTTTTTTCATATGTATTTTAAGTACTTTTTCAAAATGTATTAAATTCTGATTTGATAAAACCATGTCAGTTTATTAAGAAATCATCTATACAACATTTTCAGGTGGGTTTTAAATTGTAAATATATATATATATATATATATATATATATATATATATATATATATATATATATATATATATATATATACAAATGAAAGGAAGAACAGAGGGAGTACAAATCTACTGTTCGTAGCGTTAACTTCTAAAAAAAACTTCTCAATACTGAGTAGAGCAATATAAGTAGTGTTACCATCGCCTGAGGAAGTCCAATCATAATATTGAAACATGAAAGCTTTTGTGTAGCGATTTTAACGTGTTTTTATTATAATCTCTGATAATGAAAATATAATATAATATAATGATATAATTGACTTCAATGTTCACTTTTATATTTACACCCGCTCTATCTCTGATATTGAGCACTTTATCCCATAAATATAGCACACCTTAAGACTATATTTCTTCATTTCTTTATATGTGAACATAGAAGTCAACACTTAGTAATAATAATAACTAAGAGTAGATGAAAATTACGAGAATTTAACGTATTTTAAGGACAACAGAATTTCTACCAAAAGGCAATAAGTTGATAACCTGAGCTATAAGCTATAATATTCAATAAATCAATAAAAACTATTGATCTATATATATATATATATATATATATATATATATATATATATATATACACCGCGTGAGACTACGTGCGATACCCTGCTCTCGTCAGCCGCCAACCATATATACATGAAGATTGTGAGACAAAGTGTAAAATTTATAAACGACGCGTTTCGTCTATAGTGTTTATTTTATTAGGCTTCCTCATTCTAAACTGTTCTTGATATATAAAAAAAATTTAATAATATATATATCGTTATCACATATATATATATATATATATATATATATATATATATATATATATATATATATATATATATATATATATATATATTAGAATTGGACAGTATTAAATAACGGAGAGCGAAAATTTTCTATGAAAATTACTCGGACATTCAGGCCGGTAAATGTTATTTAATACTGTTTATTATAAAACAGAGCATTTGCTTAAATACTTGTATCTATAAAAAGAACGTTAAACATAATATATATAAATGTCTTTAAATATATATATATATATATATATATATATGTGTGTGTGTGTGGGTGTGTGTGTGTTGTGTGTGTGTGTGTGTGTGTGTGTGTGTGTTTGTGTGTGTGTGTTTGCAAATATGTAGAAAATAGGAAAGAACTCGTTAGGTAAATAATTCGAAATTCTTTAGTATTTTTGTTTTTATTAAAAAGAAAAACAGTGCTCGATACAAAAGTAGAGCCTAAATTTTAATTATATTTTAAAAATATGATTCCTTCGCTACATAAGAGTTCTCATGTTTCAAAAACAAGAGCCAAAATCTTCAATATAATTATTAGAATTTTGAAGATGAAACAGAGCTTGATACTTTAATTCAATTTAATTCTAATAATTATATTGAAGTTTTTGGTTCTTGTTTTTGAAACATGAGAACTCTTATGTAGCGAAGGAATCATATTTTTAAAAAATAATTATAATATATATATATATATATAATAATTAGGAATAAAATTATGCAGATAGAAGTAGTAAATAATATTGTACAATCGTTTTAGTAATACTTCATTTTCCCAATGTTTCTAAATTCATGAATATTATCTATCTAGCTATCTAAGTGACAGGCATTTCTTTAAGAGCGACGCCGTTTTTAAATGCTAAGTACTGTCTCGGTCACTGTTATCTGGATAAATATCGCCAACCTGTGAACAGGTCAAATAGAGCCTGTTTACAAGGCGGGAATATTGCAATCTTTTCATTGCAGCAACATTATTTACGAGCCAATATCAACTAAGTATCCCACGCCCTAACACAAAGACATTTCTCGCAAGATATTTCGTCAGCCATTCTAAGACAAAAAAAAAAAAAAATTCCCGTGACATCAGTCACTGTGAGAAAAGAAATATATCCTGCGAGTCATAAAGTCTTTTTTTTTAAATGCCGTGTCCCTTTAGGACGTAGGCAATGATAATTTTCCACAGATTCCTTTCCTTTATTATCAGTGAATTGTCATGATTTCTTGGAGAAAATAGAAGAGTGGTTTCCTTTTGTTTTCGCCACGGTTTTGAGTTCAGATTCGTCTTTTTTTTAGACTGGTTGCTGAGAGATAGATAGATAGATAGATAGATAGATAGATAGAGAGAGAGCGAGAAAGAGAGAGAGTGTGTGTGAGAGAGAGCGTGAGAGAGAGAGTGTGCGTGTGTGTGTGTGAAAGAGAGTGTGTGTGTGTGTGAGAGAGAGAGAGGGGAGAGAGAGTGTGCGTGAGAGAGAGTGTATGAGAGAGAGTGTGTGTGTATGTGTGAGAGAGAGAGTGAGAGAGTGAGAGTGTGTGTGAGAGAGTGTGTATGAGAGAGAGAGGGAGTGTGAGAGAGAGCGTGATAGAGAGTGCGCGTGTTTGTGTGTGAGAGAGAGAGTGTGTGTGTGAGAGAGAGAAAGAGGGAGAGGGAGAGAGAGTGTGTGTCAAAGAGAGTGTATGCGTGTGTGTGAGAGAGAGAGTGTGTGTGAGAGAGAGAGTGTGTATGAGAGAGAGAGAGAGAGAGCGGGGGAGAGAGAAGTCTAGCGTTCTATTCAACTCATAGGTGTGTGGACGGAGAGAGTAAATGGTTCTTTCCCAAGGGTATTTCTACGAAGGTGAACAAAACAGTATCGGCCGAATTGTTAACTCGGTTTGCCTGTCTTCCTACGCTGATAACCACTGCGCTACGTCACGACCACATTTATTCTACACAATTTCCCAAAACTAGACATTATCGACAGCATTTCTAACATCAACAATTCAACACAAAATCCATAATCCTATCCCCTGACACTCTTTCTACTAAATTTGTAAATAAATTAGTTATCCCTAATGCTAGGATCTTTACCACCACGTTCAAGACAATCGGAGATATAAAGAAAAATAAATCCATCACCAATTCAATTTATTACCAAATAAATATCTTACAATGTATAATTTCCTATATTGACGAGACATCTCGAAATCTGAAAGCTCGTATCTACGAACATAAAATGGATTTACATTTGGACAACCATTTAAACTGGCTCGTAATAGACAGGAACGAAATTGACCATAACTTGGATTTTACAAATGCTATCCTAATTAAAAAGAGAACATAATTCTTTATGTCGAAAGTACTTCGACAGATTGTTAATAAATATATTACCAACTATAAACACACGTCAAAAACATTGTTACATACCAACCTTTATTGAATCCATTCTTAAAGAATCTAACATATGTTTATCTAAAATAGTGTGTACATAAAACATTCCCAAATCAACATGCCAAACATCACCAAAGATAATGTCTACTACACACACATACATACACACACATACGCACACACATACACACATACCAATACACATGCCAATACACATACACACACACACGAATGTACATTATCATCAGAATCTCACATAGACAAACTAGAGTTATTATACGGGTATATAAGGGTATTGCTGTCTTATTGAAGTCCAGCTAAATACATAGGCAGAGGTTAAATTTACGCGGTAAAATAGATCTGATTGAATCTGTCATTTTTTTCGACCTTGAGGTCCAACTTTGGACTCATTAAAGGTGATAAAATTAATGAGTCACTAAAAATGGTTGACGTTTTAATTTGTAAATGGTTGTCTTTCCTTTCAGATCAACTTTCTCGACTTCTTATTGTCCATCCTGTTCGGTGATATTCGCTCTCATGTTTTGGGACAACGCAAAGTGATGACGTAGTGCACACATTGTCTTACGCAATTGTTTTCTTTTAATAGGCAACTTCGAATTTCTCGGGTACAGTGGCTAGCGGTTCGGAATAAGAAATCGGCTCGCCGATTTCGAATTCCAGACGGTGTCGTTGCATTCACTTTCATGCAAATAACCCGGCGGAAGGAGGGGGTATGAACCCATCTCTTCTTCCATAACAATGTGTTAGAAAATAGAGCTGACTGGCCTCTCTAGTCGATGCTGACAACCACCATGGGAGAAGAAAAACCGTATGTGGTCATTATGGTGATATTTGAAATCCAACTATGGTCCAGTCAGGTAGTTGCCTCTGTGGGTGTTGAAGAAACAAAAATGGATCTGAATAGCGGGTATCCTTGGAAACGTGCAGCAATGTTGTAGATAAGATTTTTTTTAATCAGTTCACCCTAAGCAAGGCGATAATGCCACTAAGACACAAAGGGGCTTATTATTATTATTATTATTATTATTATTATTATTATTATTATTATTATTATTATTATTCGGTGGAACTTGCTCGGAAATTCATGAATTTATCCTGCATCAAGGATGGAAAGTCATTAGGGAAGCATTCTGTGTCATAACATAGTTGGTCAATGTAGGTGGTTGTCGGACGACCAACCCGCCTTGCTCCGTGGCTAGGTGCCCTGGACAGTAGATCACTGGCGAGTTCTTGTTTTGCTCGCCACCAGTGTGTCCCGCACAGCGCATTCTACGTTCACATCAGATTGTAGAAATATCATAGACGGGTCCATAGAGCTATGATTTAGTTGGATGTTGTCTCCAAGAGATATTAAATATGACTCTCAGCATCGGAGAGTAGGTTCCATCAAGCTTAGACTTTAGGGTTTTAGTTAATGTCCAGGCAGTAGCACCATACATTAAAACCGCCTCTACAGTGGCTCCGTTTGAGGTTGTCTGATAGATTAGATTTCCAGATTACAACCATTTTATTCAAGGCGGTCTAAGCTTTATCTAGGCGAATTTTCACACCCTTTCCAGTAGAATTTTTTTCGCATTCTAGGTATGAAAAAGATTCGAGAGATTTTATTGATTCACCTGAGACAGTTTGTGTTGAACCCTGCTGGTTGAAGCTCAAGGGGTTACTAGGATTGAAAGAGAATGAAAAGACATTAGAAGGAATTAGAAACCCAATCCTAAACAGGAATTAAGGGATAACCCTTCTACTCCGGTTCAAAAAATCGGTGAAGTGCGTGAACCGGGCGATAGGCAAACCTATCTACTCCTGTTTTAGTGGTTTGCAGCGTGCTTTCAAGTCGAAACTACTTTGATTAAATTTTGTGTAAAAATTAGTTGTCAGGGCATTGAAATGGTTGTTTGTTTTGTTTGTTATACTTGGGCCGAATAAATAGAAAGTAAACTTGTAGAATTTTTGAATACGGTAGAAAATAATGGATTTAGTAACTGTTTTTGTTTAATATCTGTCTATATCTCTGAGATGATGTATCATGATTACTTGCATTATTTCGGTTCGAAATTCCAATCACCTGAAGCAGGCCGGAGCGTACATCGACCGAAACGTTGTGAATATGGCAATGAAGATGAGGATAACAGTCCGAGTAATGTAAATAATGCGTGTGTTTGTTTAATTATAGGTTTTACATTTTTTGAATTGCTGAAGACACACTTATGCCAGGAGTTGTGCTGCATAAGATTTAATCAATTTTGATAACAGTTGTTTATAAATGAATTGCACATAGAAAGTCGTGTGTGTCGTAAGGTCGGTTTAGAATCGTAAGAACACAATAGATATCAGTGTAGATAACTTAGATAAAGACAGACACACTTTCATATAACATTTCATCTATAGAAAAACATTTTCTTAACAGACCGGTTCTGTGTCTATTAACAGATTGTATCAAATATACCGCAATTATTTTGTTTTTGTTCTTGTTGATGTGTTTTGTCCGCCAAAAGGATATTGCAGTGTATTTTAATTAAAAAGAAATCACTTATTTTATTTTACTTGGCTGATGCTAAATATCTTTGTCTTGATTCAAGAACAAGAAATTGAAAGCATCTTCATGAGTTAATTGTTAACAAGGTTACTTTTGGTAACCATGTGGGCTGAGTTTGACCCACATTAGGTGCCCCATGTAAAATATTAAATAATGCAGAAATTATTAACATGTCGTAAAAACTAACCAACCAGTTTTTTCTTTTTGACTTTGGGAAAAATACACACTTCTTCTTCTTCTTCTTCTTCTTCTTCTTCTTCTTCTTCTTCTTCTTTCTTTTTATATTTTCTTTGTTTTTTTCCTCTCTCCTGTCATTTGTAGCTCTAGTCCCTATTCTGCCAGCACAAGCTCGTTAGGTAGGGCTTATGCACTGCTCATCTTTGTCGCCATATTTATTACAACGTTTCGGCCGTGGTACGCTCCGGCCTTCTTCAGGTGGTTGGAATGTCGAACTGAACCCTTTATTTCGCTCACTGGGGTAGACTGTTCTAGTTCCACGTGCCATGTTTAATGGATGTCAGTTATCAGTTGTTAATTCCCCTCTCCAAGTTCTCCACTGCCTTAACCGGGTATTGAACTCACACTGGATCTAACTAACGCCTTTATCCACTGTGCCATGGCACGCTTTCAGAATCCCAAAAGACAGAAGCCATCTGAGCAGTGTGAACGAACGCGTTATCCTGGAGCAAGAGCACACTTGCTCTCAACTTCGCTCTGCGTTTCGGCTTGATTACTCCCTTCAGTTGTCTTCTGATGCATATTACCGTCCATTTCTCCTTTTTCACTGCAATACATCATGATTGCGCCTTCAGAATAAAAAAAAAAACGGAAGCCATCACCTTGCCAACACACGCTGCCTGATTGAACTTCTTCGGGTGGGGAACCAGAGTGTTTGCACTGTTTGCTTTGAATCTGTGATTCAGGTTCGAAGTGGTGAACTTAGGTTTCATCTTGAGTTACTAATCTCCGTTGGAAATTCTCAGGGTCAGTCTGGAAGGGATTCAGAAGTGTCTTAGAAATATCAACCCTTTTAGCTTCTGCTCTGGTGTCAGCATTCTTGGAGCCCATCTTGGAGACATCATACTCATCTCCAAGATCTTACTTCAAAACAATATTGACCGAACCAGAACTAATGCTTATGGACTTAGCTATCTGCCGGACAGTAAGACGTCAGTCATCCAAAATAATACGGTAAATGGCATCAACTTGTTCATCAGTGATTGAGGACTTTGGGCAACCGGAGCGAGGGTCATTTTCTGAGCTGTCTGTGCCCCGCTTGAATTCGCAGCTGAATAGGAAGGGGAATCCTTAGCATGTGTCTGTCCCATATCCTCATGAATTTCCTTGGGTCTCATACCTTTCTTTTGCAGATATTTTATGACTGCTCAGGCCTCTGTTTTGTCTATTTTTAGATTCGTTGCATACCTCTCATACTTGTCTTGGTCTCAACTGCACAGAAATTAAGATAGGAAACTATATTAGTTTTTCAAGTTTTATAATAATAAGTGGTAGTGTGTTACCACAACAAAAATGTTCGGCTGGGGCTCTTCTTTCTGGGTGAGGATTTTGAATGACATTCATATATTTATTCTAGTTGTTTAAACTATCTGAACATTTCAAAAGTACTTTATACATCATTTTGTCTGTGTGGGTATATAAAAAAAGGTAGAAAAATAATTATTTACAGAGAAAGATAATAAAAGGTATGTAGAGAAAGATAGAGAGAATATTTTTATAGAGTGAAAGTGACATATAGTTAGAGAGAATGAGTTGTTTTTTTAACGATCCATCAACTATTTATGGGTCATTTAATGCCGAAATTTCATTTTTGGGGAAGATTTGAAATAATAAAAATATGATATATGTTATTCTAATTTCACAATAGAATACATGATAGATGAAACTCATCTTTTGTTCATATACATGCTCGTGTGGACATAATTACTATAGGCGGTGATATGTGTGTTTTATGTTGTACTTTTGTCATATTTTGAAATACAGTTTGATTTGAGAACTTGTATTATATTATATGAACTAATGTCATGAAAGACTTCTTTCATGTTGCTTCTTTGGTTGGTTGATTTTGTTTAGCGACATATCAACCTCTAAGGGTTATTTAATGCCGAAATGTAAATATTTCGAACACAATCTTATAGCTTCAACTACAGATAAAATGTATTGTTTATTGGTTGGTTGATTTTGTTTAGCGACATATCAACATCGATGTTTTATTTAATGCCGAAATCTAAATATTTTTAACACAATCTTATAGCTTCAACTACAGATAAAATATATTGTTTATTGCTTTGTTGATTTTGATTAACGGCATATCAACATCTCTAAGGGTTATTTAATGCCGAAATCTAAATATTTCGAACACAATTTTATGGCTTCAACTACAGATAAAATGTATTGTTTACTGGTCAGTTGATTTTGTTTAGCGGAATATCAACATATCTATGGGTTATTTAATGCCGAAATGTAAATATTTCGAACACAATTTTATGGCTTCAACTAAATATATTTCGAAGGCAATTTTATGGCTTCAACTACAGATAAAATGCATTGTTGGTCATTTTGCTATAAAATGTATCGTTAGTAATTCTACTATAAAATGTAATGGTGGCCATTTTGCTTTAAAATTCTATTGTTGGCAATTTTAAAATAAATATGTATTGTTGGTAAGTTTTTATATGAAAAATGTATTGCTGGTATTTTTACTATAGAATTTTATTTTTATACTTTCATAGCGTTTTGTTTCTGTTTGTGGGGTCACTATTTGCCCATATCTGGGACCCTAACCGGTGTTATCAGCAGGGAACAACAGCAATTAAGAGGTGGTTCCACGCTCCTCAAAAATTCCAATCTCCCGATCAGAGGTATTGCTCCCGATTTAGAGAGATAAATAAAGAGAGTTATATTTAGAGAGAGCGAAGAAAAAAAAGTAAGAGTGATATTTATATAGAGATATTTCTAGAAAGATTGAAACGGGAGACATATTTGTAGAGAGAAAGATGAAAAAAGATATATACAGAGAGAAAGAGACATACATTTATAATACGAGAAAGAGAGGCATATTTATATAGAGATATATTTATAGAGAAAGAAGGAAGGATGTATTTATAGAGAGAAAGAGAGATATGTTTATAGAGAGAAAGAGAGAGATATTTGTAGCTATAAAGAGATATATATTTATATAGAGAGAAATTGAGATATATTTATAGAGAGAAAGAGACATATAGAAATTGAGATATATTTATAGAAAGAGAAATACACACATATATATATATATATATTTAGCGACAGAAAGATATATTTTGAGATACAAACAAAGGTGTATTTATAGAGATAAAGAGAGAGATATTTATAGAAATCGAAGATATTTCTAGAGAAAAAAGAGAGATTTATTTATAGTAAAATAAAAAAGAGATATAATTATAACAAGAAATCGAAATATAATTATAGAGACATTTATGTATAGAGATATATTTATAGAGGTAAAAAGATAGATATCCACAGGCAGTATAGCCGTATCACAGCTTCTCAAGGTGGCAAGACATCCAATTGCCTCAAGCCGGGATCGAAACACGACAGACATGACATCAGTCAGATACTGTACTTCTAGGATGTTGTCTCACGGCAGAACGGAAGGGAATTTTAAGGTTTTTCTCTATACGAATTACGCCAGGAACTCGGAGAATTCAAGTTACTTGAAGAATAATGGTTAATAGCAGCAGGAGCTGCTGTTTTTTAAACTCCCTTTTCCTAGAGAGCTCAACCGGATTTCCGGGAGCATATATATATATATATATATATATATATATATATATATATATATATATATATATATATATATATATATATTAAGAAAGGGAAAGAACAGATGTTAGAAGTTAGAATCCACATTTCTTAGCATTTAATTTTTAAAAAGTGGTCAATAAAAATGTAGAGTAAAATATATTATTAATATATTTTATTAAAATAGATTACAATAAACACATTTTACATCGATGGTAGAAAACACACACACACACACACACACACACACACACACATATATATATATATATATATATATATATATATATATATATATATATATATATATTATCTATCATCGCCCGAAGAGGAACGATTAAAGTTTCGAAACATGAAAGTTTTTGTGTAGTGATGTAAAATGTTTTTATGGTAATCTATTATAATAAAAATAATAAAAATATTTTAATATTATATATATATATATATATATATATATATATATATATATATAGAGAGAGAGAGAGAGATAGAGAGAGAGAGAGTTATATTTATAGATAGAATGAGGTATTTATATCTATCGATAGATTGAGAGATACATTTATAGGTAGAAAGTGATATATATATATTTATAGAAAGAGAAAGAGAGGCATTTATAGAGAAGGATATATATATATATATATATATATATATATATATATATATATATATATATATATATATATATATATATATATATATATATATACAGAGAATAAACGTGATATATTTATAGAAATATAAAGAGCGATATATTTATAGATATAGAGAGAGATGCATGTATGGCAAGGGAAAGGGGAAAGATATTTATAGAGAGTGGAAGAGAAATATATTTATATATAGAAAGTGAAAGTGTATATGTGCACATGAGAGAAATATACTTTACGTCTATTTTAAGGGATCTCAATGAGTCAAAGAATTTCGAATGTAAATCCACCTAAAATTGTTAAGTGCGAATTATTATTAATAAATTGATGTCATTTATCAAAACACATTTTGATAAATTAAACAGAAACGAACTTAAAATTGCTAAAAAATACTGCCGTGTTAAAAAAATAATGTAAGTTTTGCCGGGATGCAATCTACTCAGTACAAAACGCATCTGAAAAAAAAAAAAAAAACGTAACAGGTGCCATATTTTTTTGTACTGTTCCTGGAACATTTGGGGATATATTCGATAGAATTTAAAGATGCGTTTAAGTTCATAAGAGAATAAGATTTCAGTAGCATAATACACGTCGACGGAGGGTGGGATTTTTTTTTACATTGGAAGCGGAAATTCTGCTGAGGATCAATGTCAAGGCAGCGTGCTGAACTTCGGGCAGAGCGTGGCTCTCGAGCAATTTTTCTCTGATCAGTGTTATATCTAAACTAGTGGTGGTTCCCAACCGATTTGGGGGCATGACCCACTTTGGTATTTATAAAATTCTGGTGCCCCCCCCCCGGTAATTTTTAATTCTTGCATGTATGCCAATTACACATCTCCGTGCATACACACAAAATATTTTTATGTATACCGTCCTGCATACGCATCGTATGCATTAACATGCATTACCATTAAGACTCTCACTCAGACCCACTAGAAAACAACTCACTGTTAATAACTCATTCTCGAATTGCTCCCCTTATTCTGTTGGTATAGTAAGCCGAAGGCTGAACATCCTACGAATGCCCCACCAAAATATTACCATACCATACCGGTGGGTCATGCACCCCATGTTGAGAATCATTGATCTAAACGCTCTGGAAAAGATCTCTCTCCCACCCCCTCTCTCTCTCAACCTCACATACACACACACTAACGCACACGTGTCATGAGGGGCTGCTAAATCATTCGACACTGTTTGGGAGTATTTGAAAGGGTCCGCCAGTCAATGATCCAACGGGTGCTTGCGTGCGTAGAAGGAAGTGGGGGACATTTTGAACATTTGTTATGAGTTGGTGTGTTGAGACACGATAGCCTTTTGGACATATGTTTATATGGACATTTTTACCTTGTTTTGGTGTCAGGAACCCGCCTCCGTAGTTTTTAAAAGTGTTTTTTGAAACTCTCTCTCTCACTCTCTCTCTCTCTCTCTATATATATATATGTATATGTATATATATATATATATATATATATATATATATATATATATATATATATATATATATATATATGTGCATATATAAAAGTGGACATTGAGGTCAACACCCAGCGGCAACAATCTGTGTCATGCTTATCAGGTCATCATATATATATATATATATATATATATATATATATATATATATATATGTGCAGGTATGCAGAAAAATAGGAAAGAACACGTTAGGTAAATAATCCGGAGTTCTTTAGTATTTTTGCTTTTATTTTTAAAAAGACAGTGCTCCATACAGAAGTAGAGCTTATATTATAATATTTTTTTATAAAAATATGATTCCTTCGCTACATAAGAGTTCTCATGTTTCAAAAGCGAGAGCCGAGACCCCTAATATAATTTTTGAATCCCAAATTCTCGCTTGACGAGGAAGCGTGACCAGACACCTTAATTCAACTTAATTTCAAAAATTATATTAGGGGTCTCGGCTCTCGCTTTTGAAACATGAGAACTCTTATGTAGCGAAGGAATAATATTTTTTAAAAAAATTATATATATATATATATATATATATATATATATATATATGTATCCGTACCGTAAAGTGAATGGAGCACTCCAGCTGATTGACATTTGTTTACATCTGTAAAAACAAATTGCTAGATTTAGCTGCCTCATTTTGTCGAATGAAGATAGCTCAGTGATAGAAACTCTGGCTGAGACGAAATCGGTTGGGTTTCAAGAAGAGGCGAATGACAGATATATATATATATATATAACTCTTCCGTTGTTTTCAACTTATGGGTGCCCAGCAGCTCAGAACCAAACGCCTAGACTGACTGCTCATTTTAATTTGTCTGAATATCAGTGCCTTTTATATTTTTGATATAATTGGTTTTCGTTTACCTTTTCAGGTGCCCTCTGTCTAACCATGCCTTTGATTTTTTTTGTCTATCTGCCTTTTAAAAAAATTTTTCTGGATTTTATGAAACAAAGTGGTAAAATATGATATATAAATATCTATATATCAAAACGATATTAGGCAACTCAATGACATATTGGAGATATTCTGTGTAAAGCGTCGACCCACCTATAAGAGGACTTCATCCGATTAAAGTAATGTTTTTATTGATGATATTATATATATTTCAATAAAAAAAGGCAAGGGCCGGTTAAAGTAATGCATCAATGGAAGTGCTGAAAATGGAAAAAAGAATTAAAACTCTAAATTTTCAAATTCAGCTTTTCCACATCATATATATATATATATATATATATATATATATATATATGTATGTATGTGTGTGTTTAAAATTGTATTCAAAACTAAAGGAAGTTCTATGCTATTTCCTTTTCCCTTCCGTTTCATATCAAGATCAAGTCTTTGAAAGCATTGTCCAAATTTTAAGCTCATCGTTGAGTGCGTATACAGGCTGCGGCAGAAGGACCTCCTACATAAGACATTAATGACATACAATTATGTGGAAGGTATTTCTGGGAGGTATACGTGGGAGGCATTTTTGCCGTCCCTTATATATATATATATATATATATATATATATATATATATATATATATATATATATATATATATATATATATATATATATATATATATATTTCGGTTGAAGTTTATAAGCAGTAAATTCGACCTTGCCAACCGATCGATTCTTAGGATAGGATACAGGTTCGAATCCTGCCGAGGACGAATATTTTCTATGAAAATTTTTCGGGCATTCAGGCCGTTAAATGTTATTTAATACTGTTTATTATAAACAGACCATTTGCTTAAATACATTTATCTATAAAAAGAATGGTAAACATAAAAATGTCTTTATATATATATATATATATATATATATATATATATATATATATATATATATATATATTGTCATCCACAGACAGACTGTTTCGCTGTATCACAGCTCATCAGTGTGGCTAGACGTACAGTTATATATATATACATATATATACACACAGGGTGATTGAAAAGTAACTCTCTATTTCATGTATGATAGACTCTTCCGTCTTGTAAAAAAAAATTGTAGTTAGACGGGAGAGTCCATCAATACATAAAATAGAGAATTATTTTTCAATCACCCTCTGTGTGTGTGTATATATATATATATATATATATATATATATATATATTTTTTTTTTGAATTGGGCATAGTCCGACAATTTATTTAAAGACATTTATGATATGTTTAACGTTCTTTTTATAGATACAAGTATTTAAGCAAATGCTCTGTTTTATAATAAACAGTATTAAATAACATTTACCGGCCTGAATTTTCTATGAAAATTTCTCGGACATTCAGGCCGGTAAATGTTATTTAATACTGTTTATTATAAAACAGAGCATTTGCTTAAATACTTGTATCTATAAAAAGAATGTTAAACATAAAAATGTCTTTAAATATATATATATATATATATATATATATATATATATATATATATATATATATATATATATATATATATATATATATAGCACATTGAGTGCTAGGGTGAATAAAATAGTGCTCGATATCATATAACTGGTATAAATTATTTTAATACATTTTTTCCTCACCAGCAGCACGACTCGGATTTTCATGCACAACGCAATCTTCAGGTGCTGACTTGAGATTGACCATTACATAATTTTAATTTTATTAAATATATCGGGTTATTGCAATGAAGCAACGGTCCATATTTTATACGGGGATTATTATTTTTTTTTAATTTTGTAATTAAAATAAACGTGGATTTAAATTTTATATTTAAAATAAACGTGTTTTTTTTTTTTTTAATTCTGTAAAATGAACATATAAGAAAATAAAAAAACAAACACGCATCCACACAAATTATAGACTTAAAAACGTAATGGTGGAATTATAATCTAAATAGGAATAAGTACTTATTTATATATATATGACATAATTGTCATTCATTGTCTGTTATATTTAATAATATATGTTTAAGTATATGTATGTATGTATGTATGTATGTATGTTGCGGCATTCACCCTGGAACGGTTAAGCCGGCTCCTTCCAAGGAATTCACCGCGTCCGGAACGAAGGCCGACCATGCACGGCGATCCGTCGCCAATGCTGAAACGAGCGACAGCCATTCTCGATTCCAACGGCGGTGTACTCTTGAAACGGAGTAACAAGGGAGTTTGAACTTCACACGCGGTCCCCACCTCGCGTGCTATCCCAGTGGAGGGAGGAATATGCTCTTACTTGCCGCAGAATTTCCACAGACGCAGAGGCAGGTGTAACCAAGAGGCGACCGGATGCCGGTACAGACGCCGAATGGTTTTGAATTCAGAGTTGACCTTCTCCTAGACCAGTTGCCATCCAAGGCTATAGAACCCAGTCTGTCCTGCTATTTACCAATAGTTGGAAGGAGAAGAAGAGGATTCACACCTTTCCCAAGGGTGTTAGCACGTAAGTGAATGTAACGGATTCGACTGGGATTCGAACTCGGCTCTACGATTCCTCAATCCGAGCCGTTATCCATTACTCCAAAAAACAAAAGGAAAACTTATCTGAACCGAAACGTTTTGTCATCTGACGGACTTTATCAACGCAAATGTAACAATTTTCTTTTGCAATAAATATTTATAAAGAGAAGTACAAATGCTGTTAGTTTTACAATTTTTAAAAATTTAACAGACGCTCAAATATTCATCTGGTTACTGAAAAGTCTTGGTAACTTATGGAGCATGCTAAGTGACGTAATTTAATTTTCGAATAAACGAAAGTATGCTACATGCATGTAGCATTCATTACTATAAAAATGATAAAAATTAAAAGAAAACGTTAAATTAATAACCACCTGTTATTTAAAATATATAATACATAAATTTATCCCATACTAAAATAATTTAACTATTATTTGCATAAAAATCAACATCATTTCATTTATTAGTCATTAAATTATGTCACTTAGCATCTCCCGTAATTTACCGAGATTTTTAGTTAAACTGATGACTATTTATGAGCGTTTCTTAAATGAAAATTTTTTTTTTAAATTTAAAATTTAAAATTTTTGCTCTCGTCTATAAATTCTTGTTGCAAAATAAAATGCCTTGATAAAGTCAATGAGAGGACGAAACGCGTCGGTTAAGATAATTTTTACTTTTATCTTCACACACACACACACACACACACACACACACACACACACACACACACATATATATATATATATATATATATGTATTATTATATGATATATATATGGCAATGGCACGGTGGATAGCGGCTTGGATTGAGGAATCGGAGATCCGAGTTCGAATTCCAGTCGAATCCATTACATTCACTCACGTGCTAATACCCTTGGGGAATGTGTGAATCCTCTTCTTCTCCCTCCAGCTGTGGGTACATATTAGGACAGACTGGGTTCTATAGCCTTGGTTGGCAAATGGTCTAGGAGAAGGACAACTCTGAATTCAAACCCGGAGTGGAGGAGATGGACGGCAGTTTGTGTTACCTTCCGGCAACTCCTGCAGCCGCGTTGGTACCAAACTGTATTGGTTTATCCTCTCCTTTGAACTCGGCTAGCAAGGCCGAGACGTCCGGGCCGCCCTAGTTCCGCCCACAGACGGATGGATGCCGACGACGACGATATGGCAATGGAATTATTTATCAATCAAACAGATCTTTATTACATCAAATGTTATTTTTAGTGGATACTCATATTTGAGTATCCACTAATCATTTATTTATTAAATAGTATATTTATTTATTTTCGTCTATCTCTCAGAATGTTCGAGAAATTCGGACCTGTGTCCTCCTGGGCAAAAGGAAACCGTCGTTCCGGTGAGCGCAGATTTTTCTTTAATAAGATTTCTGGTATATTTAGGCCGGTAGATGAAAAAAAATAATGTTTAATAAATAAACAGAGCGTCTACTCAAATACGAGTATCCACTAAAAATAACATTTAAAGTGATGAAAATCCGTCAGATTGGTAAATAAAAATCAATTACCTTAGAAAATTACTTCTTTCGGGGACTTTAATATGTGAAGGATTTCGCTTATTTCCAACTTTACTTTATCGGCAAAACTGCTCCGTGGCCGAGTCGGTTAAAGCACATCGGATCTGACGGCGTATTTCCCTCTGCAAAGATGGGCGCAGGTTCGAATCCTGCCGGATTGTTTAATAAATAAATGGAGCGTCTACTCAAATATGAGTATCCAATAAAAATAACGTTTGAAGTGATAAAAATCTGTTGGATTGATAAATAAAATACATTAACACACACACACATAGCTGCTTTCGCTG
>OZ038500.1:8095715-8128215 GCA_964036315.1 Acanthosepion esculentum | reverse complement strand
TAATATATATATATATATAATCTCTTATAATATATATATATAATATATATATATATATAATCTCTTATATATATATAATCTCTTATAATATATATATATATAATCTCTTATAATATATATATATAATATATATATATATATAATCTCTTATAATATATATATATATAATCTCCTATAATATATATATATATAATCTCTTATAATATATATATATATATAATCTCTTATAATATATATATATATAAACTCTTATAATATATGTATATATATATATATATAATCTCTTATAATATATATATATACATATAATTTCAAATATATATATATATATGTATAATTTCAAATATATATATATATATATATATATATATATAATTTCAAATATATATATATGTATAATTTCAAATATATATATATATATATATATATATATATATATATATATATATATATATATATATATAATTTCAAATATATATTGTTAAATGTAACAGACAACGAATGTATATTATGTTTGATCAGGAGCCGTTCTAAACTCCGTATATTCGCTTTAATTTTGGGAGAAAAAAACAAAAACTCTCCAACGTTTGGTTATTTGTTATTATGTTTTTCCTTGATCTAAGCTTTTGGCTCAACATCTTCAGAGTGGTTCTACGGACATTTAAACAAAGATATTCGCCATCAAATATGATATTCTGTTATGTTGGCTTCTCAAGCCACACATGAATCGCGTCAACTGATTTCCCCAGGAATTCTTGCGTCATGGAAGGCATAACTTCTTGTATTCACCCTACACGTTTCTCCTTTAACCAACCCCCAAAGAAAAAAGTCACCGGGTTTTAAATCAGGACTCCTGCTGGCTACTCATGCATAAATTACAGTTACTTTTCAGTCACCATATATATATAGCCCATCCTGTGGAGACAAAATGAAACATTTTTTGACGTTCCTTGCGTTTGTTGGAGGGTCTATGAGTGTCTTTTTTCCATTTTATACTCTTGTGGAACTGGTTATTTTCACCCCCCCACTTCAATTTTAATTGTGTGTAATTAAAATGTCTCTTTTAATCGCGTTTCACCTTTCCCTCCTCATTTACTTTATTGAGTGTATTCAGAATCGCCAACGAATACCTTTGAAATAGTGTTGGTCGAAAGGTACCTAAGGTATGACGTCTTGTGTTGTTTAAAGCTATATATATATATATATATATATATATATATTGCAATGGACAATTTATAGGATTTCTACAGTTACATAATTTATTATCATTACTATTGATTTGTGTAAAGTAACAATAGTAATTCTAAAGCAGAAATCAATACATAAACTGTGCCTCTTACTCTGTAATCATCTACCCTCTCTCTCTCTCTCTCTCTCTCTCTCTATATCTATATATATATATATATATATATATATATATATATATATATATATATATATATATTCAAACATATATTGTTAAATATAACAGACAACTGATGTCTATTATGATTGACCACGGGCCATTCTAAGCTTCATATAGCGGCTTTTGTTTAGAGAGAAAATAAAGACAAAAACTACATATTTTTTATTATGCTGTTCCTCGATCTAAGCTTTCGGCTCACATGAGCCATCATCAGAATTACAACAATCTGGACCTTACAACCGAGAGGTTCACCATCAAAGATGAAATTCTGATGACATTCTACATAGAAGTTTGGTATGCGACGATAATGGTCGCAGAATAGCAGACGCCGGTCGTAAATTGGTACTCCTCCCGGAGCTGAAGCCAGTATACGAAGCTTACAATGGCTCATGATCAAACATATTAGACATTTGTTGTCTGTTATATTTAACAATATATTTAAAGATATGTTTTGTGGTGCAAAACTTTATGACAAACAGTTCGTGTTTGGGCCTAATTATAACATGCATACCACCAGAGGAGAGGAGATCAAAATATCAAACATCGTCTTTCCCATTACAATGAGTGTTTAGGTCAATCCATGATGTCTGATATATCTCACTAGTACCAAAGAAGACCGACAAATTATTTATATATATATATATATATATATATATATATATATATATATATATATATATATATATATATATATATATATCTTGACCGTGTTTTGAAACAAAAAAATGAATCACTTTATAAAACTACACATAACAAACTATTTCTAATTCTAACAGTTGAAATATAATCCTTGATAATGGCTAAATGTATAGCCGAAAGCGCTCGGATAAAAAGAACATTCGGACAATTTTTATATAATTTATCCTCTGAAAAGAAAAACTTTATTAGATCGCACGAGAAATTATATAAAAAACTAAATAAAAGCACCTTGTCAGTCGTTTTTAATGAAATGTGCTTGAAAGAAGGATTGCTGCCTAAATACACAAATATATATATATATATATATATATATATATATATATATATATGAAGAAATATAGTTTTAAGTTGTGCTATATTTATGGGATAAAGTGCTCAATATCAGAGATAGAGCGTATGTAAATATAAATATAAAAGTGAACATTGAAGTCAACACTCAGAGGCGACAGGCTGTTTCATGCTGGACGTAATTGCCAGGCCGCCTGACGATTGTGTCTAGCATGATACAGCCTGTCGCCTCTGAGTGCTGACTTCAATGTTCACACATATATATATATATATATATATATATATATATATATATATATATATATATATATATATATATAATAAAATAGGCAGCATATATTTACATTACAAAGAGTCAATCATACCTTGAATCAATCAGCAATGTGTATGCGATTATTGGCGAAATCACTTCGCTAGTAGACATAAACATAAGCATTATACTACTGATAATCCTCCGAATGATGAGATCTTTTATTTTGGCTCGAATACTGACCACTGAGAAATACGCATATACAGGGGTTGGATAAAATAAATCAAACACTTGTTAAATTCAAAGAAAATTTATTTAATATGGAGTTGGTCCTCCTTTAGCGTCACATACAGCTTTAATACATCTAGGAATGGAGTCATACAGTTTCCTGACTTCACCCAGAGGAATTTTCAGCCATTCTTCCATTAACACCTGCTCCAACTCTTTAAGACATGATGGTGGAGGATAGCGGCTCCTAACTTGTCGCTCCAAAATGCACCACAAATGTTTAATAATATTGATGTCTGGAGATTGGGGAGGCCACTCTATATGTTCTAGCTCACTTTCATGCTCTTCATACCAATTCTTAACCACTCGAGCGGTATGTATTGGAGCATTATCGTCTTGGAAGATGCAGTCACCATCAGGGAATAAAGTCTGGGCCATTGGATGAACATGATTTCCCAAAATGTTCAGGTAATCTTTGCTGTTGATTCTACCATGCAAGCCAACTGTTGGACCAAGGCATTTCCATGATATGGCGGCCCAAACTATCACTGATCCACCTCCATGCTTCACTGTTGGAAGAAGGCAGTCAGGGCTGTAAGCTTCTTTGGGCTGCCTCCACACATAAACTCGCCCTGAAGTTGGGAAAAAGAGAAAAACTGCACTCGTCTGAGAATATGACTTGCTTCCATTGCAGACCAGGCATTGTGATCTTTGCACCACTTCAACCTCTTCTGAATGTTGCGAGTGGAGAGAAGAGGTTTCCTTATGGCGGCTCTTCCATGATATGCAGCCTTATGGAGCTCACAGCGAACAGTTTTAGTAAAAACTGGACAATTCAGATGATTATTCAACTCAGCAGTCACTTTGGCTGCAGTAGTCCGATAATTTTTTGCCACATTGCGTTTCAATGCACGTCGGTCCCTGTCAGTAAGTTTGCACGTCTGGCCCAAATTGCTACGGTTGTTAGAGTTTTTGCCCTGTTTCTCGATTTGCGTCATAGTTCTTGATATGGTAGCTCTTGAAAAACCAAACAGTTCAGCAAATTTAATGATCGAGGCTCCTGCCATGTGAGCTCCGACAATTTGCTCTTTTTCGAACTCGGAGAGGTCACACATTTAGCTTAAATTTTACTAAATTCTAAAAATAAATAAGACAAAGACAGTAAATTAGATAAATAAACGTATTTACAAAAGATATAACCTGCAATTACGAAGCTTTATTTAAAGTTCTTAATATATTAGGTCTTTGAAATATAGGGGTGGAATTTGCAATTGTTCCAATTATTTTGTCCAACCCCTGTAGGTCCCTCCGCTCCCCTGAAGTAGAGGGATCAAAGAAAAACTTTCCTAAGCAGAAATGACTGAAAACGAAGAGGCATTTACCATCAATATGTGAAATGATTGACTGATTGTACTGATTTTTACGGCTTATCAACCTTTTTCAGGTTATTTAAACCAGAAAATATTAGATATGAGAATTTTTTTGGAGATAACAATGATTTTAGTAATACAAGTCCTACTAATTAACCTGTAGCTGGGGGAATAAGAGGTGGATTCATACCTTTCCTATGGATATTTGTGCGTAAGTGAATATAACGAACCCGACTGGAATTGAAACTCCGTTCTAAATTCCGAGCTTTATCCATTACACTCTCCGCACATCTAAGCTTATATCACCTGCTATCCCATTAATATGTGATATACAGATATATCTATTACGTCATTATTGTACTGTTTGAATTTTTATAACAATTTGACATAAGAATCATTGCATTAAAGTTTAAAATCTATCACCGCTTCTTTGTTTATTTTTTAAAGCCAAAAACTTAATTTAATTATTATTGCGATATTAAATTCACAAGGAAAATATTTTTTATGTGCATGGAAATATCAAAGCGATAGTGATAGAATTTAAACTTGTTGACACAAATTTCCGGTTTTTGTACATTGGACATAAATAATTTTTATATCAGAAATTTTCCAGTAATTCTTCTTGGGAGTAGAACAAAGATTAATACAATAAAGTTAACATTATGTGATCCGGTTATTTTTATCAACACTTGACACATTGTTCTCAAAAGTGCGTAGTTATACTTATTAAAAAAGATTTAATTTTTTTTTTTTTTAGTTTCACATAAGAAATCAAAAATTTAATTCAAATAATTACAACGACAAAAAATCTCTTAATATTTCTAAGTTAATTTCACTTTAGACAAAAAAATTTTTATCACCCAAGTTTTTTTTCTCACTCGAACTGTGCATGAGACGTGCAGGTAGTGTTACGACTATCGTTGCGAGAAATGGAATCAACCCGAGTTCAAATCCCATGACAGTCAGTTGCGTTCACTTTCACATAAAATACCCCTAAGAAAGATATGAATCCATTTCTCTCCCCACCAATTTATAGATTAAATAACCGGGTACCTTTGGAAAGGTACAAATCCAGTACTTCTCACCAATCTTATGGGTTAAATAGCAGAATAAACTGGTTATTTAGCCTTGGTTGGCAATCATTCTAAGAGAAGGAAAAGTCCTAATTCCAAAGAGAAGTCAATAGTGAATCACTCGAATATCTTCAAACAATGCACGGCAATTTACAAATAATAAATGAAAGGAATCTGTGGAGAACCATTATCTCCAACGTCCTGAATGGAGCGAGTAAACTGGGGTCTTTAGCCTTGTATTAGTTTAAGAGAAGGAAAATACCATAAGGAACAAACTTGACGAAATAAGTCTGAACCAATCACATAAAATTATTAAAGCATTTTGTTTAATAAAATCCAGATAAAAAATCTACGGAGATTTTAAAAGCAGATAGACAAAAAAAATGTCAAAGTCATGGTTACATAGAGGGCACCTAAAAAGGTAAACGAAAACCAATTATATCAAAAATATAAAAGGCACCGATATTCAAACAACTTAAAAGTCAGTCTGGCTGTTTGGTTCTAAGAACTGAGCTGCTGGACACTTATAAGTTGAAAACAACGGAAGTGTTATATATATATATATATATATATATATATATATATATATATATATATATATATATATATATATGTATATATATATATATATATATATATATATATATATATATATATATATATATTTACTAGGCCGGTTAATATAATTTGAGGAATAAAAAGTCAAGAAAATGATAACAATATTGGCAATAAAATTGATGATACTTATTATATATTAACTAACTTGAAGCACGAAGAGAAAGATTTTAAAGTCGGAATTTTTGGACACGCCTGTGTCCTTTTTCAACGAGATGAGGTATAAATAAAGATGTATGACTTACTCTTCCGAGTTGTTGTTGGTTACAGCACTCCCTGTGGAAATTTTATTCTCTGAGTAAACCCACATCCCTGCTCAATCCCTCAATGTGTGATTTTATTTTGAAAATATATTTCAATACCGATCTACATCTTTCTTGTCGGCTGTTGAATGAAGACGCTAAAAGCACGTATCTAATCAATGCTATGCAACGGTTGGTTGAGCTGTGCTGCGATAGGGAAAATTGTCGTTGTCTTTATTTTTAAAATTTTTTTATTGAAGCGAAGACAGAAATCCGTACCTGTTTCAGCAACAAGTTTAATATTTAATATTTTGCATTTGTGATATTTCGTTTTAATTACACACACACACACACACACACACACACACACACACACACACACACACACACACACACACATACACACACATATGAGTGTAATTAATGCTATTTATATTTTATAAATTTTTTTAAATATCACGATGGTTCATAAGAAAAATATATATAAATTTATAATCTCAAAAAAGAAACAGTTTACGTAATAAAACCTAAAATATTTAAGTTTTATTACAATTCTAATATTCGCTTTTTAAAATAATAAACCTTGGCAAAGAGTATTTAAAATAAAAGCGGTGTCATTGGAAAAACTTCCTTTTTGACATTCCGTTTTTTGTGGGTACAGAAGTCCATGCTTGCCATTATTTTTTCATCCTGATAAACATTTTACGCCGATTTAATCTGGACCAGATTTTAAATATTTAAATACACAATTTTCATAGATAGAAACAGTTTTTATCTCTTTTCTGCATCGACGTTCAACTTCTGGTCTTTTGGTCGGTTTTATCATTCGTTGAAATTTTAACGTAATTTCAGGTCATATTTCGGCTCCAATAAACCGTGGGTAGCAAACATCCGTCGATGTTATGGGAAACCAGCTTAGTAGAACAAAAGTAAGGATCGATCGTCAAAGCAGTACACAATGAAGAATACGCCACATTTTGTTTAAATAATCAATTCATTCTAAGCAAGGGAATAAAGTCACTAAGGCGCAAGGGGTTACTGATTGTGAGAGAATATGTTAAAAAGAAAACATTATTAAGGAAAGAGAACAATAAAAGAATAGGAATGAAGACATCAAACGATAACGATTGATTGTTCTTAAATTTTTGAAGATGAAAGTTGATTGGAAATCTAGAGGCCGGAATAGAGTTCCACAAGCGAGAAGTGCGAGAGAAGAAATTGTTAGCATAAAACATATTTGCATCTAGCCATTTCAACTGTAAAAAGCGAAGTTGGATTATTTCTGTTCAAAATGAAAAGTCATCATTTAATGCTAGCAACCATTCTAAAGACTACAATGATGATGATGATGATGATGATGATGGCATTTGGTAATTTTTCAAATTTCGGAAATTTAATTTTTAAAAAATCATTTCATCCCAAGCAAAGCAATAAAGCCACTAAGACTCAAAGGAGGGTTACTGAGTGTGAAAAATGTTATAAAAAATTATTATTAAGGCGAGAGAACAATAAAAGAACAGGAATCAAGAAGACAGAAGATAACGATCGACATTTTTGAAGATCAAAGTTGACTGGAAAGCAGGAAGCCAGAAGAGAGTTCTACAAGCGAGAAATGCGATAGAAGAAACTATTAACATAGAACTTACGGTTCCATCTAGCCATTTCAACTGTAAAATGATGAAATCTAGCTGCCAATCTAGTACAGCGCTTAAATTAATAAAGTCTAGATACCAAAGAGGAAAACTTATCAGAACAATTACCATGAAATTATTTCTAGAAAAGTCATAGGGTAGCTATGTTACGGGGTGGGAAAATTTATTGAAGCCGAGATATAAAATAAAGGAATGGACAGAATAGTTCGAACTGGAAAATATTTATGGAGAATTCTTCTTCACTTTGCCATGTTTTTCCAGGACGTGCGTGATCATGGATCTCCACGACTTCCTATCCTATCAGCTCTTAGAAAGTTTTTTTTTTATTTTACCATTCCTCCCAGTCACAGTTCTGCCATCCATTGATATAATCGCGTTAGGGAGGTTATTCACTGATTTCTTCTATCCCTCTTGTCTGCAATGTGTCCTGTGAGTGTCAGGTTCTCCAGGCCATCTTTCCTCATAATGTGCCCTAGAAATTTTTTCCGATTCTACGAATAAGCGTCGTTCTTTTTTGTCTCCATTTACGTTAAAGCTTCCTCGTTGCTCACATGTTCAGTCTATATTATTCTCAACATCCATCTGTAGAGCGATGTTCCTGTTTACATTTTCTTCATTTCTGAGGAGGTTGTCTAGCATTCACAGTCGTATAGGAGCACAGATAGTTTCTGAATATCTCAACCTCACACTAATCCCCAGTCTTTTGAACAGGAGTAGAGGTTTATCACATGATTCCGGTTTAGGATTGGGTTTCCGGTTCCTTTTAAAGTCATCTCATTCTCTTTCAATCCCAGAAGACCTTGCGTCTTGTAGTTACATTCTTTTGTAATCAACGCCACAACACCACTAACACGCAAGGGGGTGCTAGGGGGTGAAAGACAATAAAAAATATTTGAAGAGGAACCGAAAACTCAATCGTAAAGAGGAAACAAGGGATAAACTTCTACTTCCGTTCAAAAGGTTTGGGAGGAGTGTGAACCGGACGATAGGCGGACCTATCTATTTCTCTTTCCTATCAGGTCGTTGTTGGTAAAGATTTATGTTATGCACCTTGTACCTAACGTGGGCGATCATGGCTCTCCCTAATATCCTATTCTTTGTAGCTCGACGCAACGTTTGACCTTTTACCATCTCACTTTATCCCCCTCTGTCATCCATTTACAGAAACACATTAGGTGATATTATACCTTGTGAGTGTTAATTTTTCCAAACTCTCTTTCCTCATTATGTGTTTCAGATATTTCAACCGTGTCTTTTTTTATATTTTAAGTGTCCTTTTTGTTTCCATTTTCTTTAAAACTTCTTTCTTTACATTATTCAGACTGTTGTCCTCATCTTTGTCGCCATATATATTTCAACGTTTCGGCCGTTGTACGCTCCGGCCTTCTTCAGGTGGTTGGAATGTCGAACTGAACCCTTTATTTCGCTCACTGGGGTAGACTGTTCTAGTTCCACATGCCATGTTTAATGGATATCAGTTATCTCCTGTTAATTACCCTCTCCAAGTTCTCCACTGCCTTAACCGAGTATTGAACTCAAACGCTTTGGGTCCTGTCACTGGATCAAACGCCTTTATCCACTGTGCCATGTGTCCTTGAACATGGCACGTGGAACTAGAACAGCCTACCCCAGTGAGCGAAATAAAGGGTTAGGTTCGACATTCCAACCACCGCAAGAAGGCCGGAGCGTACAACGGCCAAAACGTTGTAATAAATATGGCGACAAAGATGAGGACAATAGTCCGAATAATGTAAATAGTGTACATAAAAACTCATCTCAGAAATATAGACAGAAACTGAAAGGCCGAAACGTTGTGATAAATATGGCGACAAAGATGAGGACAATAGTCCGAATAATGTAAATAGTGTACATAATACCTCATCTCAGAAATATAGACAGAAACTGAAAGGCCGAAACTTTGTAATAAATATGGCGACAAAGATGAGGACAATAGTCCGAATAATGTAAATAGTGTACATAATACCTCATCTCAGAAATATAGACAGAAACTTCTTTCTTGTACACATGTTCAGTCAATCGTATTCTCAGCATCCTTCCGTAGAACCACATTTTTATTGTCTCAAATCTCCTCTTCATCTGTGAGGTAATTGTCATGTTTTCACTGCCATACAAGAAGGACTGATATTACATAACAGTAAATCTTTAAAAATTAAAATTGTCTGGATTTATGGAAATTATCCCTTATCTCATGTTCAGTACTGATACTCTTTTCCTGTATCTTCTCAATCTCTCCCTTATCCTATTTAAACTTCGTTGTCGGTCCATGTCAATGTTTTACAAACAAGGATTAATTTCATATACGAAAAAGGAATACATAAATATTTTCTATTGGATTTTCGTCTTTTTTCTTTTATCTTTTTCACTCCATGAAGAATTTTAATATCCCACAATTTTTCATGCTTTTCGCTCTTTTATTTCCAGTCTAAAATAAATTGGGTTTGCAAAACTAATAAGTGGGGCGGGAAGAATTAGTGTAGAAGTTTATTTGAATGAAGAAATGGTATGCAATTTATACAGCAAATTATTTAATATGAGTTAAAAGAATTATTATAAAAAAATAAACCGCAAATAAATACGAAACTTTACAAAGCATTTCTTTCTGATGACCTTTAGTTGTTATTCTTTTCTTCACTAATCATCGTGTTGTTATTGTGGCGAGTCATGGCCTGATTGCGAAAAGGCATAAATTATGTCGGCGTTTCACACTCGATAAGTTCTCAAAAGCTTCTTTTCTCAACCGTAAACCTTTAAAATTAGTTTAAAAATAATGAAGAAAAAAGCCATGATAGGTTCTCTTATAGTCCGGCTCTGGCACATACTCGGCCTTTTGATCAAGAGAAGGGGTTTCTCTGTTGATTCCACTTTAGGTTTGGGTTTCACGTTCGTCTACATCAACTCTCGTCTCCGGTTGAACACAGAAATTTGATTTAATATTTATTTATTTTTCCCCTCAATAGGAAGAGATAGGTTCATTCATCGTCCGGTTTAGACTCTTCCACGTTTTTTTTTTTAAGTAATAGAGGTTTATAGGTTTATTTCTTGTTTTTTTGTTTGGCCTTTTCCTTCTAGTCTAGTTTCCTCATTCTACTTTACTCCCATTCTCTCCTTGCGTCTTAGTGGCATTATTGCCTTGCTTCGGGTGAATTGAAAAAAAAGGAAAAAAAAAAAAGGATTGAAATATTATTTAAAGTTATTAAGATTCGAATTAATTTTTAGAATTAAGTGAATTATCTAAATAGTGACCGGATTCGACACTGCTTAACTTTGAAGATCGAAAGAGAAGCTATGATTTCAGCGTCATCTTTCACTTATCTTTTGATATCTAACCAGTAAACCACCCCTCTCCGTGTCTTCTTTCATTTTAATTTTTCCCTCTTCTTTTTTCTTTCTTTCTTTATACACACACACACACACACACACACACACACACACACACACACACACACACACACACACACACACACACACACATATATATATATATATATATATATATATATATATATATGGATCTTGAGCCTTTTATTGGGTGAACTATCAGTACCATCCTAGGTATGACGATAAACTACATCCGGCAGAAATGCCTCTGATCGAGCGAGTGAGAAGCATGGAACCACCTCTTAATTGCTATTGTTCCTAGACTCAACCTAACCCAGCGTAGTAGCACCTGTTAGGGTCCCAGCTATGGGAAAATAGTTACCTCCCGCCAAAGGGGTCAAAACACTATGAAAGTATAAAAATACGTTTTTATAGTAAAAATACCGGTAATAGATTTTTAATAGGAAAACCAAAATTTCCAGCAATAAATTTTAATAGTTTAAAAAAATTTCCAGCAAGGTTACAAGAACAATTATTTCTTGGATTTTTGAAGTACCCCCCACCCGCAAAGAAAGAGACTTGGCCCAAAGAGTTGTGAGTTCAATACCTGGCCACAGCAGAGGTGAACAAAAACTTGGAGAGTTGAATTACTAAAGGGAAATAACTGAAACTGAGATATCCAGAAAAGGCATGGCATGTGGAACTAGAACAATCTACACCGATGGATGAAATAAAGGATTTGGTTCAAAATTCCAACATATATCACCTGAAGAAGGCCGAAGCGTACAACTGCCGAAACATCGTGAATTTGACAATAAAGATGAGGACAAAAATCCGAACAATGTAAATAGCGTAGATAGATTTTAATAGTAAGAAAAAAAAAAGAAAAAAAGCAAAGCTTCCAGGAAAATTAAATGATTAAATTTAGGCATTAAATGACCCATACAGGAGTTGATATGGCGTTAAACAAACAAACCAAATTATCAATAAATAAAAACTTCTATGGTGGATCGGTAAATATCAGAAAAATCGTCCAGATTCTGCTATACTACTACTACTACTACTACTACTACTACTACTGCTAACAAGGAATCCATATTTCAGGAGCGATAAGCACTTAGCTGCTATAAAAAAATTGATTTAATGTCAACTTAATGACTTTTAGAATTGACTGTGCTTCTCGTTGCTGGAATGTCGGCCAGGTGACACGTCATCCTTAGTTATTTTTCCCTTGGAAAAGAAAAGTCGTGTCTTTATCTTTAAGGAATATAATGACACGGTTTTTGGGTGTGTGCAAAAATTCACAGCGTCTCCACCACCGCTTTGAAAACTATACAATTACTAAACAAGCATTAGAAAACTTTTTTTTTTAAAAAAAAAAAGAAGAAAAATCCAAGAAATAATTGTTTCTGATTAACATACCCATGTCTTCTCTATTTATTTTATACGAAACGAAATATAATTATATATTTTTCTCAACAAAATATATCATACACATTTATAAGTCTACCATTTGTCTCTGCTTTGAATATTGTTGCCACAAATGGTCTGGCATTTTTGCTATCTATTTAGAGATTCTTGATAAAATACAAGGAAGAATCTGCAATATTATTGGCCCTGACCTAGCATCTCGGCTTCAGTAAACTTTCCCACCTGCATAACGTAGATTCCTTATGACTGTCCTATAAATATTTTCATGGTAACATTTCTGATTTGTTTTCTTCTTTGGTATCTGGACTTTATGAATTTAAGCGCAGTACTAGATTGGCGGCTAGGTCTCATCATTTTCCAGTTGAAATGTCTAGATGTTACCGTAAGTTCTATGCTAATGGTTTCTTCTATCGCATTTCTCGCTTGTAGAAGTCTCTTTTGGCTTCTTGCTTTCCAGTCAAAATTGATTTTCAAAAAATAACTGCAATGGAAATCGGTATCCTCTGTCTTCTTAATTTTTATTCTTTTCTTATTCTTTACCCATAATACGGTTTTATTTCTCGTATTCTCTCACACTCACCTTGCATCTTAGTCGCTTTATTGCCTTATTTGTGGGAAATGATTTGAAACATTTTATATGACAGATTGTATACTAAATATATGAAATATTTAGTATAGGTATTTCAGATGGCAAATATTTTGCGTTTGATATCCAATTATTTACATCAAATATATCTTATATTAAATATATCAGATATAAAATACACGAAAATCTGTCAGGTGAGCAAAAGAAAAACTCCATGAAGAAGAAACAACAAAGAAAGTAAAACCTAGAAAAAAAAAACACTATGCAAAAAACATGGAAATAAAACGAAAAAAATGATTAAAAATGAAGACATTAACTTAAACAGTAACCAACAGTAGCCTTTTTAAAATCTATCTGCCTGCCTGCCTGTCTGTCTGTCTATCTATCTATCTATCTATCTATCTATCTATCTATCTATCTATCTATCTATCTATCTATGATAGCCTGTTAATTTCTATCTATCTATCTATCTATCTATCTATGATAGTCTGTTAATTTCTATCTATCTATCTATCTATCTATCTATCTATCTATCTATCTATCTATCTCAGTCTGTTCATATCTATCTATCTATCTATCTATCTATCTATCTATCTATCTATCTATCTATCTATCTCAGTCTGTTCATATCTATCTATCTATCTATCTATCTATCTATCTATCTATCTATCTCAGTCTGTTCATATCTATCTATCTATCTATCTATCTATCTATCTATCTATCTATCTATCTCAGTCTGTTCATATCTATCTATCTATCTATCTATCTATCTATCTATCTATCTATCTCAGTCTGTTCATATCTATCTATCTATCTATCTATCTATCTATCTATCTATCTATCTATCTATCTCAGTCTGTTCATATCTATCTATCTATCTATCTATCTATCTATCTATCTATCTATCTATCTATCTGGATAGATATCGGCGCCTATTACACACATACATAGGCAGAGACTCATTCAAATGAAAACAGTTCTACATCTCCAGTTTCGAGATACAACGGCTGTGAGACCCGAAAGGAAGCAGGAAAGGAAACACACGTGGAAACACAGCGGCGAATTTCTTTTCCTCTCTCATCTTAGAGTTCAAACAATTGGGGCACTTCGATCAATTACGACTCAGCAGTGATTTAGGTCCTCACAGCGTGCTCCATACTTTCGGCCTTGTGCCACATCTTAACTACATTTAGTAAATCGATATAGCTGAAACAATTGCTAGATTTAAGAGTTCGAACTTAGGCACAAAATTAGTATGTCGAATTTTTAAAATACTATTGCCCATCCAATACGAGGCTCAAGAACCACTCAATGTAGAGTTTTATTGAGCGTGATTGTTATAAGGGGATAAATGGAGGAGGAAGTGGTACAGAAGAATATAAGTAAGATATATAACGGTTGACTCTAGTCTTGAAGAGGTTAAGTTTGTCGTGATCAGGAAGCATCCTCTCGGGAGTGTTTCACAAAGTGACAATTCTGTTTGGGTGGAAATTTCTCCTTATGAAAGGAATACGAAAGGTTGACGTGGTGTACGCGGCATCACGAGTTCTAGCTGTGAAGGCCTGAACTGGTGGATCAAAGGAATGCTGGTTTGATGGCAAGACGACACTACTTAAGGGATTAACACAACAGCCGCTTCCCGTCAGCCTTCAACCCCATTTGACCTTTTGTAACAATGGTTTTAATCTTTCTCAGAGAGAAGGCGTCTTATCACAGCCATTAGACATGCGAAACAAAGAACTAAATAGGAAAAATGTCAAGCAGAGATGCTTGACAGAGAATGACCACGGACATGAGTAAAGGAATAGGATATTTTCGTGCAAGGCGGTGTGTGACATACATTATACACCTACATATGTCCAACTTTTTTATGTGAAGCCACCAGATGTGAGAAAGTAGGTAATTTTATGTAAGTAGGTTTTTACTGTTTGTGAATTTTTCTCAAGAGTTTATAAATAGAGACACAAACAAGTCATCATCGAATCTACGAGGATTGCAGCCTGAGGAGACAAACAAAAAGACCCTCCATTTTTGCTACAACAAGGTGAAATCTTCTATGTTCCGAGCACTTTCAGGACGTGGGCGCTCATGGCTCTCCACAATATCCTTTCCTTTATGGCTCCTAGCAATGTTAGTCTTTTTGCTGCTTCTCCTAATCCTTGTTCTGCCAAACATTTACACAAAACTCCTTTTTCTATGTGTTGTGTACCATCGGATATAGGCGCTCATGGCTCTCCACAATTTCCTTTCCTTTATAGCTCCTAGCAATGTTAGTCTTTTTGCTGCTTCTCCTAATCCTTGTTCTGCCAAACATTTACACAAAACTCCTTTTTCTATGTGTTGTGTACCATCGGATATAGGCGCTCATGGCTCTCCACAATTTCCTTTCCTTTATAGCTCCTAGCAATGTTAGTCTTTTTGCTGCTTCTCCTAATCCTTGTTCTGCCAAACATTTACACAAAACTCCTTTTTCTATGTGTTGTGTACCATCGGATATAGGCGCTCATGGCTCTCCACAATTTCCTTTCCTTTATAGCTCCTAGCAATGTTAGTCTTTTTGCTGCTTCTCCTAATCCTTGTTCTGCCAAACATTTACACAAAACTCCTTTTTCTATGTGTTGTGTACCATCGGATATAGGCGCTCATGGCTCTCCACAATTTCCTTTCCTTTATAGCTCCTAGCAATGTTAGTCTTTTTGCTGCTTCTCCTAATCCTTGTTCTGCCAAACATTTACACAAAACTCCTTTTTCTATGTGTTGTGTACCATCGGATATAGGCGCTCATGGCTCTCCACAATTTCCTTTCCTTTATAGCTCCTAGCAATGTTAGTCTTTTTGTTGCCTCTTTTAATCCTTGTTCTGCCAACCATTTACACAAACTCCTTCTTTTTCTATGTGTCGTGTCGTTTCGGGTAATGGGCGATTATGGCTCTCCACAATTTCCTCTCCTTTATAGCTCCTAGTAATGTTAGTCTTTTTGATACCTCTCCTAATCCTTGTTCTGCCAACCATTTGCACAAGCTTCTTCTTCTACGCGTCGTGTCCCTTTGGAACTTGGGCAGTCATGGCTCTCTTTAACTTCTTGTTCTTTGTAGCTCTTAGCAGGGTTTGTCGTTTTGCTATATCTTCTAATTCATGTTCTGTCAAGCATTTACATAATCTCCTTAAGTAGGTTATTTGCTGGTTTTCTCTATCCTACTTGCATTGAGCCACTCAAGGTAGAATGTTACGGAATAAGGTTGTATGAACGTAAGGAGACGAATTAAAATGTGCAGATTATGAGGATAGGTATGATAGATAACAGTTGACGCTAGACTTAAAGAAGTCAAGATGTTCGTGATCGAGAAGCATCCTTTCAGGAGCCTGTTTCCCAAAGTAGCAGTTCTTGGTAAGAAGCCGTCCGAGTGGAACTTCCTCCTTACCAATGGAATACGAAGTGAATGGAGATGATTTGTCTGAGTGAACCTGGCATGATGGGTTTTAGCTGTGAAGGTTTGAACTAGTGGAACTAATGAATGTAGCTCACCATAGAAATAGCTAAGGTTCTGCAATGCTACATGCATTCGATTCCCTCAAGACCACAGATATGAAGCAGACAGTGAAGTTGAAAATGCTGCACAGTAATAGCGACCAACGAGGCTAACTCATTAAACATTACCCCAACACGAAGAGGCGCCCGTGACACTTGTCAAGTCCGTGGGAAGCTAATAGAACAAGGTTTTGTTGGCCGATTTAATCTTTCCCACAATAGTCTTTTAAAAGTCCCAAAGAAGACTATTATGGGATAGATTAAGGAATAAGTTAGTCTATCCCATAATAGTCTCCTAATAGTCCCAAGATTTTGTTGGTCAACTTAATCTATCCCTAAATAGTCTTCTAATAGCCCCAAATAATATATTATGGGATAGATTAAGGAATATGTTAGTCTATCCATAATAGTCTCCTAATAGTCTCAAGTATTAGAAGACTATTATGGGATAGAGATAGAAAAAAAATCTATGGCCGATTCATCAGAATTAAAGTCTTACTGATGTAGACGGTGTATTGTAAGCATAAAGGTTATCAGATTGGAATGTGAATTCGGCGAGCCGAGTTCAGTTTCCACCCTAGTCTGTTCCATTCATTTTTCCATAATACCCCAGGGAAAGGCGTACATGTACCCATCGCTTCTTCTTCTAGTGATGAGTCAAATAGTAGGGCAGTCTAGACTTTTCAGCCCTGCTTCGCAAACAGTCAACTCTGAATTCAAAATCAATTCGGCATGGGGCTAGCAACTCCATGTCTCGTAAAGAGACTTACTAGCTATGAAAATCAAAAATGTGGCCAGTGGCCCCATTCTATACAGTTAGTGTATACAGGGTTTGATAATTTTGATTTATGTTTTAAGGCATATTAACACTTTGTGGGTTATTTAAAACCGAAATTGAACGCTAAGAATAATTATTTTTGGCAAGTAAATATTGCATTAATAATTTTATTTTAAAGAATAAAAATGATTTTGACATATACAATCCTACTATCTAATCCACATGTGGGGAGGAGGAAATAGACTCATAAGTTTACCAGGAGAATTTTCGCGAAAGTGAATGCATGACTGGAATTCGAACTCGGCTCTCTGATTTCGAGAGAGATTTTGTCTTTGTATAGCGGCATATCAACACCTCTATAGGTTATTTAATGCCAGAATCTAAAAATTTTGTACGCAATTTTATTTTTTGAGGTGATAATATTTGTAGTGATAAAAGTCTTGGTAATTAACCCATAGCTAGGGGAGAAGAGGTGGATTCATACCTTTCCTAAGGGTATTTGCGCATAAGTGAATATGACGAACCCGAATAACGATTTCCAATTTCGTGCCATTATCCACTACACCATTCGCATATCCAAACTAACAGCACCTGGTATTCCCAAGCGGTCACCCCTCAGCACCTGGTATTCCCAAGCGGTCACCCTTCTAGGCAGTGACCAGGCTCGATGTTGCTTAACTTCGGTGATCGTACGTGATGTAGCCGTAAGTCCTCGAGTGAGAAAGATTAATCGCTCAGTTAGTAGGCGAGTGTTTAACACAAGGGCTTAATCCCTTATTCTTTTTTTTCTTTCCTTTGCCTTATGGGAAGAACGATTTATTTGGAACTCATTTACATTGTCTGGGTTACAAGCTCGACATACGATGCTTTGCAGACGAATTTGAAATGCGAACGACCCAGCTTGGGTCACCGTTTGAGTTTATGAGGTTAAAACAGGAAATTTTCTCAGCCTTCAGTGTACATTTCATTTGTTTGAGGTCGTTGAATAAATCATGGTGCCGTCCAAGCAATCCTAAATCTTTCATTCTTTTCAGTCTCCTATCTAATTAAACTATATCATGGCAAAGACGACGGCGCATTGCATTGAAAGCGTACTTCTTTTATGTACACTCTCCCTTCAGGAGTTAGACTCTCCACAACTTCCCATTCTTCGTACTCGGGACCAGGCTTCCCATATAGCTGTGCCCTGTACTACCCGAAAAGAGAAACACGATCAATGAAGCAGAATAGTTATTACTCTGTGATCTTGCATTTACTCGCCTTGCCAATGTTGCAGAGAGAAACAAGGTCATTTAATGTAGAGTAACCTTACCAAGGAAAACAATTATTCAGTCCCCTCACAACCGCTGGATTCGGTAACCCTCTTAGTGCGGGAGGTACTACCGCAGAGTTGGAGCCCCTGGGTCTAGACATAACAATGTTTTTCCTTTTACTATGCCTTCCCTCTATTTTGGCATTCATTTACAGAATCTACTTTGGTATATTATTCACCCTGCTTCTCTTAAGTATATCCTGTAAGTGTCAAATTCTCCAAGCCTTCATTCCTCGTTGTCTTCCAGAAATGTCAACTGACTTTTTCTGATCCTATGCATTTGCATCTTTTTCGTTTCCTCTGTCCCGGCCGCGCTATTCTCAGCATCCTTCTATAGAACCACATATTTTTTTTTTTATCTCAAGAATCTTCTTCATCTTCAAGTTCCAGTATTTGCTGCCATAAAATAGCGTTGACATTACACAGCAGTTCAGCCCTTTTTCTTTGTTTCTAACGAAACTTTCCCGCATCTTAATACTTTGCTTAGCTTTTGGAAGACATCTTTCGCTATTTCAATAGTTCTTCGGATCTTTATGTCACATTTTCCGTTGTTTGTGAAAACACTCCCAACATATATCTGTACTTGTTTGATTTTTAAATCTCTAATTTGTTTCTCGCATCTTTGGACTATCGTTCTTGCTAACAATAAAACATTCTGTGAGGCGACAGTTATCTATGAGTACTTTCTTCCTCTTTTCCTTTCTTGCCTTGTCTTGGATTTCCTGGAGTTTATTTCTGTGTCTACCATCAACACAGTGTCAGATCCGTATCTTAATCTGTTAAGATTGGGGTTACCAATAACAAATCCCGGTAGGACATTTAATTCACTTACAGTATTTCTCCATGTATAATACGCCTTCATCCATGATAGGCATCCCAAAATATGTTTTTTTTTTAAGCGTTTCACCCCAAGCAAGGCGGGAAGCCACTAGCACGCAAAGGGTTACAGAGTTGGAGATAGAACAAATAGGAGTGATAGATAAAAGGATGAAGAGAAGGATAGGGCACCTGGAGACGTTGATTGACATTACATTTGAATAGTTGGAGATTATAGCTCTCAGGGAAACATGAAAAGGGGAGGGAATTCCACAGGCGAGAGGTGCGAGACAAGAAGCTATTGGAATAGAAGAGACGGCTACATTTAACAGTTTCGACAGTGAAAGGGCGAGAGCGGGATGCCAGCCTAGTAGATCGCTTAAATTTATGAAGTGTCGGAGCAGTTACCATGAATGTATTTGTAAAAAAGACGGAGGGAGGCGACGGCACGTCTGTGAGACAGCGACGAGATGGCAGATCAAGGCCAATTACATTGCATATCCGTCTCTGGATTTTATCAAAAACCTTGAGACAAGCATAAACATGCTGAAAGTAAGGGAAAATGCTTCTACCCACGCATAATACGCACCCCTTGTTTAGTAATCAAACCCTATAAATTGTACCTCTCCAATTTCATTACGGTCAGCGTTTCCTACTCTTATTTAAAAAAAAAATGGTTTTAAACATAGAATAATATTATTCTAATTTAGTTTTATGATAATTCTTATTTTATTTGACATTTATAAGTATTGTTAGGTTCATATGATTGTATTTGACATCCTTATGGGGTCGCAATCGCTGAATGTTTGTGTCGAATTGACGTCTGTTTGTGGTGTGTAGTCATTTCACAACTGAAATTGACCTATGAAACGGTAATTTTGGGAAGATTTTTTGTAGCTATGCATAATACGCACCCCTAATTTTGCTTATTATTTTAAAAAGATGCGTATTATACATGGGGGATTACGGTAAGTATCTTACAGCCAAATCACGTAGAAGCACCAGCTCGCTTAAGATCACCAAAGTTAAGCAACGTCGAGTCTGGTCAGTATCTAAGTGGGTGACCACTAGGGAATACCAGGTGCTTGGATGTGTGGTTGGTGTAGTGGATAATGGCTCCAACATTAGTTAAGCAACGTTGAATCACGTCAGAAGCTACATGGGTAACCGCTTGGGAATACCAGGTGCTGTAAGCTTGGATGTGTGGTTGGTATAACATACGGCCATATCATTTCGAAACACCGGTTCTCGTATGATCACCGAAGTTAAGCAACATTAAGCCTGGTCAGTACCTAGATGGGTGACCTTTTGGGAATACCAGATGCTGTGAGCTTGGATGCGTGGGTGAATAAAAGTTCAGAATTTGAAATTGGAGAGCCGAGTTCCAATTCCAGTCGGGTTCGTTATATTGACTTACGCGCAAATACCCTTGAAAAGGTATGAACCCCCCTCATCTCCCACCAGCTAGATGTTAATTAGTAGGAATTTTATGTTTTGTCTTCGATTGGACTCTGAAGAGCGAGGTGCGATAACCGGTTAGTTATATGAGGTTTGATCAAAAAGCAACGGGTCTATTGCTATGGTAACGGAGCTAAAGTACGGAGAGTAAGGCCGCTTGGCACAGATTGACCTTGAACTCTGTCGCAGACGCGCTCTAAGTTGCAAGGTTCTCATTTACTTCTGATGTTTATAGCAGTGCTTGGAAGGAAAATGTGTAGAGTGTGGTCGTCTGACCACATCACAGACTCTCCATCAGTGACGATGGCTCGTGCAGCAGTTTTTGGCCAAGTCAGGCATTTCCCGGGTTCAACAAGCACCATATTCCTTTGACATCTCGGCCCTTGTGACTTTTTCCTCTTCAAAAAATCAAATCCCATTTGAAAGGAACAAGATTTCAAGACACCGAAGAAATCCAAGAGAATGCCATGAGGCAGCTGCTCGTTAATCCAAAATAGGAGTCCCAGGAATGTTTCCATCAATGGAAACGAGGCTGGATAATGTGTGTGTCTTCAGAACGAGACTACTTCGAAGGAGATTAAATGCAGACTTGATATGTGTTGTAGTTTTTTTTTTATAACACCAGACCCGATACTTTTGGTGTTTTTCTATTCACCACTTTACGGTGAGTAATAATTTTTTTTTCACTCTTATCCTTGCTGTTCCTCCGTCTTTGTTTCATATATTTGTGTATATATTTAGATATACTTTTAAAATGTTCGTTTTTAAACACCTAATTATGTATCTATATTTATAACTGTAAAGGCATGAATATATCTCTATAGAAAACTATTCAGCTACAAAGAACGGCGTCTTTTTAAATTGAAGACGCTCGTAAAACAATCTTCTTATTCTTATCACATTCAATTATATGTAAACAAAACAGAATTATTTGCCCGTTGACTCATCGGTAGCTTGAAATATATTTCAATTCTATTCGCTTAGCAATTTCTTTTCTGCTTTTGTTTGCTTTCGATACAAATTCAATGTTTTCGCATTTGTAGCTTTTGGGCTAAATAAGCATGTTTTGGATGTCGGGGTTGTGTGAGAGTTATTGGCGTGTAAAGTGAAATAGGAGAGTCGAGTTCGAATTCCGGCCTGGTACATCCTGATCACTTTTATACTAATGCCCTTGAGAAAGGTATGAATCCATAGTTTTAAATAATAGACCAGACTGGGCTCTTTAGCCTTAGGGAGTTGCCAGTTTAGGAGGCGGAAAATTCGAACCTGTTGGGTGTACGATGTGGGGAAGCATTGGGAGAACATTCCTTGCATGGAAGCTTCGTCAAGCCATTTACTGTAACCGACATGACGCGTTTATTGTCTTGAACTGATCCCCTCCTCTAGGTGCCACCTTGACACTAGATTCAGGGGGTTTATATAAACAATCGACGAGGTGCTATCGTGGGTTACTGGAGGTTGCAGAAAGAACCACTTCATTCAATGCGGCCTTTTTGGTGGCCATCCACGTTCAGCGAGTGGGCACACACACACACACACACACACACACACACACACAAAACACACACACAAAACACACACACAAAACACACACATACACACAAACACACACACAAACACACACACACATACAAACTGTTTACTACACTCTTTATTTACATACGTTCTCTCCCTGATATTGAGAACTTTTACCCACAAGCATAGATCTTAAAGGCTATACATTTTATCGTATACATTTGCAGCAATAATAAGTACATCAAAAAGGATCAGTTAATTGCTGATACCCCTGACGAGTGGACGGGGTGATTTCCGGACGGTTCGTCTACGAAATTCTGGGGGTAACATCAATCAGCCAAATGACAAAAATTTTACTTGTATTAATAAACACACACACACACACACACATAAACACACACACACACACACACACACACACACACACACACACACACACACACACATATATATATACATATATATATATGTATATATATATATATATATATATATATATAAAATAGGCAGCATATATTTACATTACAAAGAGTCAATCATACCTTGAATCAATCAGCAATATGAATGCGATTATTGGCGAAATCACTTCGCTAGTAGACATAAACATAAGCATTATACTACTGATAATCCTCTGAATGGTGAGATCCTCATAAATAAATTTAGCGTCGCGATTTGCACGCTCCAACACCATATAACCGTTAACAAATAGCTCATTCTTAAAAACATCTTTCGGTTGGATAAACACATTTAATTCGTCTCCCAGTTTTGATTCTGATGGAAAAATAAAGCCTGATGATGAATTGCGCGAAGCATTCGAAAGTACTAGCAGAAATAAAAAAATACACCATATCCATTTTATACATGAGGATCTCATCATTCAGAGGATTATCAGTAGCATAACGCTTATAATATAATATAGAAGTGATTTCGCCAATAATCGCATTCATATTACTGATTGATTCAAGGTATGATTGACTCTTTGTATATATATATATATATATATATATATATATATATATATATATATATATATATATATATAGATAGATAGGGATTCTCGACTTACGATGTGCCGTAATAGGATTTTCCGTGTAAGTCGGAACATAACCACGATTTTCCGTGAATAAGCACTTACGTCACTCGCCTATGCTAACCCAATAGTAAAGCAATAATTTAGGACATAACACATTTCTATGACATATCTTAACATAATTAAGACTAAGAAAAAATAAATCGAAGACATAAATATACGACATATAAAGAAATTCTTTGGTAGATAAGATGGCGAAGGGTCAAATTTTGTCTCTCTTGCAGGACTCGAGAACAGTATCAAATATGGAGAGAGAAGTTTGTTTTCTTTTTTTATCGGGAGTTAACCACCTTAAAGTTTAAGCGGGAAATTGTCCTTACAGGGAAATTCAATATGTATGCATTTATTGGGTTGGTGCATAATTATCAGGCGTTTTTTTAAACAATATTTATTATGAAAAAAGATATATAACAATTCAACAATAACATTTTTAAATGATTATTCCGGAGCCTATGATTACCGACACGCATTTTTATAACCCGAAATAAAATATCTTTATTAAAAAGAGTAAACAAAAATGAAATTTTTATTAACAAATAAAACACCTACAAAAAAGCTTGATAATTATGCACCAACCCAATATGTGGAGTCGAACAACTTCAGCGAAGCAACCGGCCAATCATCGTCACAGTTTCTTCCTTTTCAGATTTTTTAACGATGTTCTGATTTGTCTTCCATTTTGTTTTCTTCGACGCACCACCACCAGAAGAGGTTGCACTACGCTTGGGAGTCATCATGAAGGGGAATAAGATTCCTCAAAGGCAAACGAAAGAGAGCAAATGCACAACAATCCAATATGGCGTACAATCAGGAACTAGCGCATGTCGCCTTATGTGTGAGGCAAATGGCATAAGTCTAAACAAGATTAATAGAGATCGTAGGTCGGGACCTTCTTAACCTGGGGACTTACTGCATATATATATATATATATATATATATATATATATATATATATATTATGAAATGGACAAAGTCCAACAATTATTTTAAGACATTTTTATGTGTATACATTCTTTTTATAGATACAAATATTTAAGTAAATGCTCTGTTTTATAATAAACAGTATTAAATAACATTTACCGGCCTGAATGCCCGAGAGATTTTCATAGAAAATTTTCGTCCTCCGACAGGAATCGAACCTGTATCCTATACGGAACCATCATATAGCCTGACGTGCCTTAAAAGTTAAAGTTTAAAGACAGTAAAATCGACCTTTCTAACCGAACGCTCCTCTGTGGCGTAAACAGTCTTTTAATATATATATATATATATATATATATATATATATATATATATATATATATATATATATATATATATATATATATATATATATATATATATATATATATATATATATATATATATATATATATATATATATATATATATATATATATATATATATATATATATATATATATATATTTCAGCCTTTTCATATCTATCTATTTCAGCCTTTTCATATCTGTCAATCTGTCGTAAGCGCTAATAGAAGAGGTGGGCGGAAAAAGATACATTGCCACTGTGCAAGTCTCCTCAATATAACAGTCCTTCGTTTCCATTCAAAATTATGATGTTAGAAATACAATTATGATTGCTCATAAAATAAATATGTCTTTTGTAAAGCGGGCAAGTTCGATCCTTGCCTGGTGCGTCCTGCTCTTGCGGTGTGATGTCGGACGAAAGCCACGTCTGCTTATTTTATTGGACATTTAATCGCAAAGAAATCCGCACATCTCTTTTTAAGCGTCGCTTTAAATTAAAGTTCATTACATTATTTTTAGTGTCAATAATTCTGTTTCACTGGGAAAGTCTTTAACTTGTTCTGCGTCGCAATCAAGTTGTTATTTGCTATTGTGTTTCGCATTTTCAACACAGTTTTAATTTTGACCCGTCTTAGTAGAGGCTGTCGATAATAATTATCTTCGTCGATTTCTCTATTGCAGCTGTGTTAGTTAAGCAGAAACCGACAATCATTTGTTAATTCTGGGTGAATTAAAGCCTTTTAAGCCAAACCTTACTCCTTTGTTCAAGTTAAATCAGTTCTGACCTTTCGTGTTACATTAACGTACAATAAAATTCAATTGTCAACGAGTAAATATTCATGGCAGTTCGTACGAGAAAAAATGAATTCACACGTGAAGTTAATTTAAAAAAACAAACTTTCCCAGATACAAAAATCACTGGATGTTTGAATAACCTTTTGGTATTTTCAGTGCCCCATTGACTTGGATTTTACAAGCATGAACTAAAGTCTGAATACTTGCTACGAGGATCAAACTGAAAACTCTGGTGATAAGAAAGAAAAAGAAAAAAGGTGTCTGATAAAGAATTTAAGAACCATTGCTCTGTTTAAACATGCGTATACACATAGATAGATAGATAAACAGAACGGATAGATAGATAGATAGATAGATAGATAGATAAGCATTACATCGATAGATAGATAGATAGATAGATAGATAGATAGATAGATATAGAGAGAACGAGATAGATATAAGCAGGAAATAGCTAGCTAAATAACTAGATGTAAACAGAACAAGATATACACAGACGATAGATAGATAGATAAATAGATAGATAGATAGATAGATATGAAGAAACTGGGTTATATAGATAGATAGATATATAGATAGATAGATAGAAACATATAGAAGTAGATAGGAACAGACTAAGATAGATAGATAGATAGATAGGTAGATATTAAGAAACTGATCTAAATAGATATATATATATAGATAGATAGATAGACAGACAGACAGACAGACAGATATGTAATTATGAACGGACTGAGATAGATATGAAGAGACTGGGATAGATAGATGGATAGGAAGAGAAGGAGATAGATAGATATAAAGAGACTGGGTTATATAGATAGATAGATAGATAGATAGATAGATATTAAGAAACTGATCTAAATAGATAGATAGATAGACGGACAGACAAACAGACAGATATGTAATTATGAACGAACTGAGATAGATATGAAGAGACTGGGATAAATAGATGGATATGAAGAGAAATAGATAGATAGATCGATCGATCGATCACGTGTCCTAGTTGTTTTGAAAGCATTAAACATTACTTCTTGAATTTCCTCTTTTTTGTGAGTGGTTTATGATTGTCAAAGATGCCAGTTGGGGGTGGCACCTTTACCAGGAATGGTCGTTATGTGAGAGAGGTTTCTGAAATCTTCATTTCCCTGCCAACCATTACAGAATGCCAACAATGAAAAATATTGTATAAAGACAAGATCGAACCCAGGTAGAAGTAGTTTCCAACCTTTTTTCTCTCTCATGTCACAGTATAGTTAACACGAACAGCTTCAGCATGAATTTGAACACGGTTCACTGGGTTTATCTTTTGTACGGAAAACCGTTACTCCATATAATGAAAGAAATCGTTGTCTGTAGAATAAGTCCTACCAGGATTTATTATTGGCTACAACTAAGCATTAAACATCAACTGCAAGAAGACAGAATGCATGGTTACTAACAAAAAATGAGTCCAATGTGCCAATTGCAAATCGGAGATCTCAAAATTGAATATGTCCGGAAATTGAAATATCTGGAAAGTATTTCAACAGAGCACAGGAAGTGTGACACTGAAATCTGAAGGCGTATTGGGATAGACAAAGATGAATTCTAAAAGCTAAGTAGAATAATAAGAAATAGGAAAATTCTGTCTAGAAATAAATAACCCATAGATGTGTTGATATGACGCTAAATAAAGTCAACCAATCAACACCCATCTTTTAAAACGAGAATTGCTTTCGCTGCTTCCGGTCAAAAGACAAACTTCCGTGTCAGATCGCAGTATTAAAACAAGATGGCGGACATCATTTTATGGAGTTGCTTAAGTGCAACAGGTCCCAGGAAAGTGACTGGGATTCTGCAGGAATGGAATAAGCTAAAATATCTATCAGTTCTTTCGAGTCATAATTGCATTCTCTTTTATCCACCTTCGAGTCAATGGTTGTATTAAGGTTGGGTTACTAACATAAGGAATGCAGTTGATCAAAGGGATGATAGCTGACACGGAAAGAAAGTTATAAAAATTCCTACAAGAGGTAGTGAAGAAAAGCAAGAAGAGAAAACTAAACATTAATCACAAGAATCTAAATTGTAAATCGGAGACATGAAAATCAACCAAGGGCGGAAATTGAAATATCTGGAAAGTATTTCAACAGAGAACAGGAAGTGCGACACTGAGATCTGATAGACAAAGATGCATTCCAAAAGCTAAGCAGAATAATAAGAAATAGGAAAATCTTCCTTAGAAACAAAGAAAAGAGTATTGAACGATTACGTTATATCAATCCTCCTGTATGGCAGTGAATGCTGGACAATCTCCTCAAATATGAAGAAGAGTCTTGAAGCAATAGAAATATGGTTCTACAGAGGCTATTGAGGATACCATGAACCAAAAATGTGAGCAACGACAAAGATTTGGAGAAAATGGTAACAAAAAGGAAAATAATAATTAATACCAGGAAGAGACAGTTGGGGTTTCTAAAGCATATAATGTGGAAGGAGGGCTTGGAAAAACTAATACTCACGGGGCAGATTGAAGAGCAAGGAAAACAACGCATAACCTACTTAGTGAGCTTGATTAAATGAATGGCAGAACATGTGTCAGGAGAAATAACAAAATGATAAAATCCATTCAAAGCTACAAAAGGTAGAAAATTGTGTAGACAATCTTCGCTAGAAACAAGGAAAAAAATACTAAACTGCTACGCGATATCTGTCCGCCTGTATGGCAATGAGTGCTAGACAATCTCCTCAAAGATGAAGAGGAGACTTGAAGCATTATAAATGTGGTTCTACAGAAGGATGCTGAGAATATCGTGGATCGAACATATGAGTGACGAGGAAGTTTTAGAGAAAATGGAAACAAAAAGGAAACTAATACTTAACATCGGGAAGAGACAGTTGGGGTTTCTAGGGCATATAATAAGGAAGGAGGGCTTGGAAAATCTGAGACACATGAGGCAGGTAGAGGGCAAGAAGAACAGAGGGAGACAACGCATACTTAATGAGTTTGGGTAAATGGATGGCGGAACAGGACTTAGGAGAAATAAGAGAAAAACAAAGTTTTATGAAGGGCTACAAATGATAGGAAGTTGTGAAAAGCCATAATCGCATACACGTCCTGAAGGGACACGGCAAGAAAATAGAATAACGCATTTGCAAGAACCAAACTAAATCCCCTTCCTTGGGACCTAATATCCGTTGATTTCAACCACATTCTCCAAAGTCAAAGGATTATCCAGAGCAGTTGAAATCCAGGCCCAACTATCTTTGTACGAGTTCAGGTGACTGGGCATTGAATTAAGAGCTGCCTTTCTACTAGACTGGTTGAAAATCACGGCTAGAGAGCTTTTGCTCTGATCTGCTATTTAACTCTCATAGCCGGTAGCAGAAGAGATGAAACGAGTCTTTGCCAAGGATTTTTATGCGAAGCTAAAGGTAACAAACTTGACCAGAATTCGAACTCGGCTCGAAAATCTTTCGTTTCGTGCCGTTAACTATCAAGAAGTGAACGAAGTACCAACATAACAGCTTCGCTCTTAGTTATATATTTTTTAATACTATTTTTTTTTTAGGAAGATCGTAACTCGATATTTCCTCAGTTCCATCGACAGTCATCTTGATATTTCTCTACTATTGAAATATTTTATAAAATTCAACCGACAGCTGCACTGACTGCTCGGCCAATGAATGACTAATGCTTTCTTATAAGGAAAGGATTAATAGTGCCATAACTATTAGAAATGAGAACAGATATTACATTTGATTCCGAAATATATATATATATATATATATATATATATATATATATATATATATATGTATGTATTACATATATATTAAAAACTATTAGTACAAACATCGATATCGATGTTTGTACTAATAGTTTTAATGCTTATTTCTTAAAAATTCTCGAAAACATCATAACTTAATTACCTCCCCTGAAGCGTTATTCAAGCCAATCACACAGTACTCAACACTTCACAAGTAGAAAAAAATTTAAACTTTCAGATGAGCACAGCAATTATGTCTTTGAAAATGACGAACACTACAATATTTGTCTTGAAATAAAGAACACGCTGATGATGATATTGCGCTAATGTCGAAAGTACTCGGAATAAAATGATATGTTCCTTTAATAATGACACCAAAAAAGCTTGTCCGTGAATATGAAAGGATTTACTTGAAAATAAATAGACAAAACTTGTCTAAATTATTCAAGGAATGATTCAATATATATATATATATATATATATATATATATATATATATATATATATTATAAATTAATTTATAATATTAATGCTCTGTAAATTTACATTGAGCACTATTGTGTAAAAATAAAAATATCTATAAGAACACAGGATTTTATATCTTACTGTTCTTTCTTTTTATATATATATACAATTGTGCATTTGGACAACAAGTCCTCTTTTATACAAGTTTTCTTAAAAAAACAACCAACAATGTATTACGTTTAAGTTTTTTAATTTAATTTTTCATGTGTTCATATTTTTTCTGGACATAAATTGTGTAGAAATTGTCCGAATGTTCTGTATGTCCAAGCGCTTTCCGTTATGCTTTTAAAAGTTAAAAGTAAAATCTTCCTTGATAGTAATATCTATCTATCTATCTATCTATCTATCTATCTATCTATCTATCTATCTATCTATCTATCTATCTACACATGTTTAAGCACTGAGTGCAAGAAACAAGACCAGCCCAACCCGACGCCGTTGGTTACACATGTCGCATACTTAGTAGCGATAACAAATGAACGCCCAGAAAGTCATTTTTAACAGGTGACACCAAAGTCATCTTATGAAATACGGTTAGCGTTTCTTAACTAACTTTCTTAACTTATGCCATACAAAACTAATCTTAGTAAGTATTTGAAGTACCTACCTTTCAGCTAAATCGTCAATGAGATTTCGAGAAAAACGTGTATTGATTTGGAAATTATTTGATTACTACTTATTCGTATTGTACACGATATCAGGGGTAGAATCTATTAAGCAAACGTTTTCATTCCCTCTAATGATTACATATATATAACGGATAGGATTTATTAAACAAATACGTTAAAACTTTCATTCCCTCTAATGATTACATATACAGTGTAACCGGGATATAAGAGACCCGGATATAAAAGAAACCCGGATATAAGAGAGATTTTCTCTGGTCCCAAATTAGAGCCTGTGTTAATGTATATATAATAGACCAAACCCGGATATAAGAGAATCCCGGATATAAGATACTTCTTCTCCGGTCCCGACAACTCTCTTATATCCGGGTTACACTGTATAACGGATTGGATTTATTAAACAAATACGTCAACACTTTCATTCCCTCTAATTAATTCATATGTCGTCAAAACTTTCATTGTTTCTAATGATTACATATTTTGTTAAATATTAAATTTTTTAGTGACTGAAAATGAAATCAAAGTCCTGGTTATATGTTATTATTGCTCAATCTATCTGAGGTCGCTAAACGTAGATAAGTTTCCGCCCTATTCAAATAGCACCTGTTTTCATTCTTTGATATCGACAATTATATATAATGATCTGTCTGGATTTTATTTGTTCGCAAATCTCGAGGGAATGACTGAACATTTTTGTGGCATTCAATAGCTTAATTCTAGATATGATTCTACCGACGATAAAACCTCAATTTTCAAACGCTTTCAATAAAAATCACACTTTTTATTTATACTAGACTTTATTTAGTCCAGGATTTAAATTAAATAAAAATGAAATAAAAAAGAAAGACTGACTTTGATAGTGAATGACTCAGTAGGAGTTGAAATGTGATATCCACGAACATTATGTACTTTTTTTCACATGAAAATTGTATGTATAAAACTTTTTTTTAATTATATAGTGTAGAGAAATATATTAAAAATATTTTTGTTTTGTTTTATCCAAAGTTATTTTCTCTTTGGGTAACATATATATTCTAGTTATTGTCTTATAATAATTGTGCTTGTCCTTCTCTTCGTTAGTGCCTTAGTTAGTTCGCACGACCGTTACGTCCTGCCAACACCCCATAAATAATGGATTATTCCGTTTTGACTGCGTAGAAAAACAAAAGACATACCAGAGACACTTGGGCCCAGTAAGAGAATGAATAAATGAATGAATGAATGAATAAAGGAATGAATAAATGAATGAATGAATAAATGAATGAATGAATGAATGAATGAATGAATAAATGAATGAATAAATGAATGAAAGAATGAATGAATGAACAAATGAATGAATGAATGAATAAATGAATGAATGAATAAATGAATGAATAAATGAATAAATGAATGAATGAATAAATGAATGAATGAATGAATGAATAAATGAATGAATGAATGAATGAACAAATGAATGAATGAATAAATGAATGAATAAATGAATGAATGAATGAATAAATGAATGAATGAATGAATGAATAAATGAATGAATGAATGAATGAAAGAAAGGAAGATGGAAGTTTTTAACCTCTTTTTCAGTGAAATGGAAAACAAGTTGTCAATTTAAAATATTTTAATTTGTACCCCCTTACTTCTTGAAACAACAGTCATCTGTCATATTAATGATTGTTATTTCCATATCTTGTTAAAGTTGTTAAGTTCAGATATTTTAACGAAGCGATAGGGGAATTTCTACGTATATATTATTGTCATAGAATTCACCATGAGCTTATTCGATCATTAAAACTGTTGTCTTCATCTTAGCTGTTATTAGCACAGCGTTTCGGCCGTTGTACCCTTCGGCCTCACCCAGCTATATCTCGAA
>OZ038500.1:8068215-8088215 GCA_964036315.1 Acanthosepion esculentum | reverse complement strand
TTAATGTAATAAAAGAGTTCTTTTATGTTCACTGTTTGGTTGACTTTGTTTAGACGCATATCAGCGTCTATGGGTTATTTAATAAATCTAAATATATGTAACACATTTTTGGCCTCAACTAAATATATTTTGATGGCAATTTATGTTAGTAATATAAATGTTTTGTTGATAGTTTTTGTTTTATGTAAAAAAAAGTATTGTTGGTATTTTTACTATAAAATGTATTTTTATACTGTCATAATGGCTTTTGTTTGGGGTGGTCACTACTTCCCCACAGCTGGGAGCCTAACAGGTGCTACCACTCCGTGTCAGGGTAGACCTGGGAACAACAGCAATTAAGAAGTGGTTCCACGCTCCTCAAAACCGCCAATTCCCCGATCAGTGATCTTGCTGCCGGATGTAGTTTATCATCATATCAAGGATTAACCACTGACTATAGTTCTGACTCTAGTTCAATTTGGAGATGCTGTATGGAGAGATGGATCCCCAGTTACCAGCGAACATTTTATTTTTTTTTAAATTTTTAATCTTTTCGTCCACTCACCTGAAAGCAGTAAAGTATTGGTATATATTTAGGAGTAAAAGGATATCTCATCATGGATTGATTGTTAACATGTTAATAACTCAAACAATACTTCTTTTCTATGTCATGACCCACCACAACTTCCTATCCTTCTTAGCATGAAGTAATACTTGTTACTATCTCTCGTACTGCGTGTTATGCAATCTACTTCAGTTCGATAGGTAGGTAACACGTTTTTTTTCCTTCTGTCCCATTTGCTTTCAAAATGTCCTGTGGGTGTTAAATTCTCCACGCGCTCTTTTCTCATTATCTGAACTCCTGTTTTCTGATTCTAAGTAAAAGTGTTCTTTTTTGTTTCTATTTTCCTTAAAACTTTTTCGTTATTCACATGTTCAGTCCATGATATTCTCAGCATCCTTCTGTAGAGCCACATTTCTGTTGCCTCAAGTTTCCTACGAGGAGATTTTTCAGCATTCTCTGCCATATAGGAGGATTAATATTACATAGCAGAAAATTCTATTTTTTTTTAGTTTGTGATGAAATTTAACTGTTTCTTAATACTTTCTTTAGCTTTTGGTAGGCATCTTACACTATTCGACTGTGCCTTCTGATTTCCCGGTTTCCGTACAATCACTAAAGTTAAGCAACGTCGAGCCTGGTAAGTACCTAGATGGGTGACCGTTTCGAAATGCCAGGTGCTGTAAGCTTGGATGTGCGGCTGGGATAATGGATGATGGCTCGGAATTGTGAGGAAAGTCGAGTTCCAATTCCAGTTGGGTTCGTTATATTCACTTACTCGCAAATACCCTTGGGAAAGGATTTTTTTCCACCAGCTATGGGTTTTTTCAGGCTTTAAATAACCTGCAACGAGTTGACAAGAAAATGAATCACTCAATCAAATACTGATTATCTACACAGGCTTGTCTGTTAGATTTATTTACATTCTCAGGAATATAAATGTATGGAAAAAAAAAAGTGGCCACAAAGTGAGGGATCAGTTTGTATCCGATTGTGATATAGAATTGATCCCTGACTTTATATCCACCTTAAAATTTCTCGTTTAGTATCTGTCTATATTTCTGAGATGAGGTATTATGTACATTATTTACATTATTCGGACTATGGTCCTCATCTTTGTTGCCATATTTATCACAACGTTTCGGCCGTTGTACGCTCCGGCCTTCTTCAGGTTGTTGCAATGTGGAACTGAACCCTTTATTTCGTTCGCTGGAGTAGACTGTTTTAGGTCCACGTGCCATGTCTAATCGTTGTCAATTATCAGTTATCTCCAAAACGTTGTGATAAATATGGCGACAAAGATGAGGACAATAGTCCGAATAATGTAAATAGTGGACATAATACCTCATCTCAGAAATATAGACAGATACTGAAAGGCCGAAACGTTGTGATAAATATGGCAACAAAGATGAGGACAATTGTCCGAATAATGTAAATAGTGTACAATTTCTCGTTTGTTTATCAAATTTTGATTAGATATGAATTTATCTCAGGTACTGGTTAATTAGTACGACTTGTCTCATTAAATCTCCCCACTCACCAACTTCTTAGAATCTAAAAATATTTTCTGGCTTTAAATAACCTGCAAAGGGTTGATAAACCGTAGAAAACGAATCAATCTACTGATTAAGCAAAAGAAATTTAAAGAAGAAATTAGTAACACTTGTAAAGCATTATTATCGCCAAAATATATTCTTAGAATCTAAAAATATTTTCTGGCTTTAAATAACCTGCAAAGGGTTGATAAACCGTAGAAAACGAATCAATCAGTCTTCAGATTTTGATGCCTTTAATTCGTAACTTGTACCATCGGCCGTAACTTTTGCTAAGAATCATTCATTCTCTCTTTTTACAATTGATGGTTATTTTTTGTTTCTTCCTCCCGCTTCCCTTTGTTGTCTTGTCTCGTAAAATGACTGCGCTTTAATAATGCTGGGGATCGGAGTCTCGTTTGGCGCCAAGCGTAATGATTGCTATACGAATTAGAGAAAGTCATGTATTTGATTCGCTTTAATTATTGTTAACCATATCGACATTTCACAAATAGACGTGATAATGCAGTTAACCTATCATTTTATCACGTACAACTGTAATACTATATCCCGTCCTCCTGCTTGGAAGTGAAATCGAATTTAATATCTTATTTGTGGCGACGACTCTCACCGCAGACATTTCGAAATTAACAGCTCTTCGCCCTAAGTTGTAAATTAGTATCATTGTTATATGTTGAAACTAAGAGACGGAAAAGTGTTTTTAAATAATAAAAAGGCCATATCTCCTCCAGATGTTAAGTCAGTAACTGTGATGTGTCATTCCTTTCAAACGCATAATAATATATATCGGAATATGTTGAAACACCGCTTCCTATGAGATCACCGAAGTTAAGCAACGTCGAGCCTGGTCAGTACCTTGATGGGTGACTGCTTCAGAATGCCAGGTGCTGTAAGTTTGGACGTGCGGGTGGTGTAACTTTAAAATTTCCCGTTTGTTCATCAAATTCTGATTAGGTATGAATATATCTCTTCTTCACTTAGTTATGAGCTAATTAGTAAGACTTATCTCATTATATCATTGTTATCTTCCCCCACCAAATTCTTACAATCTAAAAATATTTCAGACCAGTTCGTTATATTCACATACGTGCAATATCCTTAGGAAAGGTATGAATCTACATCTTTTCCCCCAACTATGGGTTAATTAGTAGGACTTGTATCAGTAAATTGCTATCTCCAAAAACTTCTTAAAACCTAGAATATTTTCTGGCTTTAAATAACCTGAAACGGGTTGATAAGCTGTAAAAAAGAAATAAAATAAAATTAATATATATTTACAAGCGGATGATTTTTTTTCATTAAAAATGTAAATGCAAGAAATATCAAAACATTCCCACATTATTTTGGTAAGAAAACACGCAGATGATAATGTTTATAAAGTTTATAAAGATAATGTTTATAAAGTTTATAAAGATAATGTTTGTAAAGTTTTTTTTTTAATCATTTCACCCCGAAAAGGCAATAATGCCACTAAGACACAAGGGGGTTATTAGGAGTGAAAGTGAATGAGAAGGCATTAGGAGAAAGAACCGGAAACAAGAAACAAGGGATAAACCTCTACCCCTGGTCAAAAGACGGTGAAGGCGCGTGAGCCGGGCGATAGGTTGAAAGAAAGATTTTCCTGTCGTGTCATGGAGAAAATATAAGTAGTTTTCTGAAGAAATGAAGCATTAGGCTTCACAATACTTGGACGAATGCTTATGGAGACGACGCCTTATTAAACAAGAAGTAGGCTAGTCAGGTTTTTAAAATGCCATGTCGCATCAGTACATTAGTGATTATTGTTCTCTTCTGTTTCCTTTTCGTTAATATTTGTGAATTGAGAAAAAATATAGTGGAGTGGTTTCATGTTGCAATCGCAATGCTTTTGAACTCATATGAAATTCGAAGATTTATTTAACAAATACATCCAAACTTTCATTCCCTCTAATAATTACATATATAACGGATAGGATTTATTAAATAAATACTTCAAAACATTCATACCCTGTAATGATTACATATATAATGAATAGGATTTATTATGCAAACACGACAAATTTTTCATTCTCTCTAATGATTACGTATATAACGGATAGGATTTATTAAACAAATACCTCAAAACATTCATACCCTGTAATGATTACATTATAACGGATAGGATTTATTAAACAAATACGTCAACACTTTCATTTCCTCCAATGATTAGATATATAACGGATAGGATTTATTAAACAAAAACGTCCAATCTTTTATTCCCTCAAATGATTACATATCTTATCTGACAGTGATGATTTATTTGACATATTTGTTTAATAAACCGTTGCCGTTATACGAGGTCTGATAAAAAGTGTTGGTGTTTGTTGATATAGTAACGGAACTAAAGTACATAGAGTAAAGACACTTGGCACAGTTTGGCCTTGAATTCTGTCGCACATACACGCGAAGTTAGAACGTTCTCACTCGCTTCCTGTAGCAGTGCTTTGAAGAAACACGTGTAGAGTTTGATCGTCTCATAACAGCATCGAGCTACCATCAGTAACCAGTTTTTTGCCAAACCCGGCATTCTCTTGATCCGATAACCACTATATTTCCCAGATATCGCTCCTTGCAAAAATCAAATTCCACTTGAAAGGAATTCGATTTCAAGACGACTAGCTAGCTTCTTGCTATCCCAAAAAGGAGGACTATGAATACTTCCATCAATGGAAATGACGCTGGATAAAGTGTGTAGCTTTAGAAGGCAACTATTCCGTATGGTATTAAATGCTGAATTGATGTCTGCTGTAGTTTTGTTTTTATAGCACCAGCCCCTATACTTTTTAATCAGACCTCGTATATGTAATTATATAAACAGATGTGTCCAAATTTTAATTCCTCTCTAACATAAATTATGAATCGCTTGTAAATAATCTGTCTGTTCCTATCTATCTATCTATCTATCTATCTATCTATCTATCTATCTATCTATCTATCTATCTATCTATCTATCTATCTATCTATCTCAGTCTGTTCCTATCTATCTATCTATCTATCTATCTCAGTCTGTTCCTATCTATCTATCTATCTATCTATCTATCTATCTATCTATCTATCTATCTCAGTCTGTTCCTATCTATCTATCTATCTATCTATCTATCTATCTATCTATCTATCTATCTATCTATCTATCTATCTATCTATCAGAAGAAGAAGAAGAAGAAGAGGAGGAGAAGAAGAAGAATCCATACTATTTGCTATATTAACAATTTTCTGTCATATACGAATTTATATAGGCTTGGATATTTGAAAAAAATTATTACGTACAACTTTGGGAGTAGATAGTTTTTTTACACTATTTACATTCGGCCTATTGTCCTCATCTTTGTTGTTATTATCACAATGCAGGTAACCTACAGGTAATTTGGTAACATAGTAATTGTGAGTTCAATCACAGGGCTGGGCAGTGTGCACTTGGACTAAGTGGAAATAGGGCGAGCAAGAATTGAGCAGTACTAAAAAGTAAGAAATAGACGAGATATCCCGAGACTTGGGCAGTGGAACGAGAATAGTTTACACACGTAGATTAAATCTAGGATTCAGTTCGGAATTCCCTGTAGGTTACCTAGATCGATATACCTCTGAAGAAGGCCGGACGGTACAACGGCCGAAACGTTGTGATAACAAGAACAAAGATGAGAAAGGAAAAACAAACAAACAAATAACCTACCCGAAGAACTTGAGTAAATAGATGGCGGAGCGAAGTTTATTTATTAATAGACACAAAAGACAGGAAATTGTGGAGATCCATGATCACCAACGTCCTAAAGGGACAAAGACACATAGAATAATAGTCTTCTCTAATTATTCCTAATATTAAATATACCAATGCCAAAACAAATGAAAACATAATTTTGTTAAGTCCTTACAATTATTAGAATACTTTCACACGTGAGTCTTCAAATACATTTTCCCAATTATTAGATTAATAAGCAGTAATTTTATTTGGGAATCAATTTACTAATAAATAACAATTGAAAATCGGACCCTCACTTTATGTTCAGTAAACTCTTGTCTTTAGACTATTAGAAATGACAAGATATTTTGTTAAGTCTTTACAATTATTAGAATACTTTCACACGTGAGTCTTTAAATACATTTTTCCAATTATTAGATTAATATGTAGTAATTTTATTTGGGGGATTAATTTATTACTTAATAACAATTGAAAACAGATTCCCCATTTTAAGTCCAGTAGAATAAAAGTATACCCTTGCTGTAAAAAATGGTGTCATTTGTTAAGTCCTTACTATCTATTTCCATCAGAACAGTCTTCCATTGTCACAACAAAGACACTGCCACCTGGTGGTTCCAGTGGAAGGTAACAATAGTTAAACATTAAATAGGCAAATGTACTTAATCGTGTTATACAGTAAGATGATCAACAAAAGCCTTGTCCCTAGAGTCGAATGTGCAAGGGAGATAACACTAAAATAACGAAATATGTTACAAACATTTACATGCACATTACTTTTGTTTACCACGGAGTACTTCATTCCTCAATAGAAATTTCACTCTTTTTGATGCCCTGATTTGGGGCAAAGTAACACGAAGCCGGGTAACTGCAACTTCCGTCTGCGGCAATTATATCCCAACTTGTCAAAAGTTTCTCATTAGACGGTTTTTATCTTTATTGACGACCACAGATGGAGTTCTTTTTTATTTGATTACAATCATTAATAGATCCATGAACAGAAATAAATGTTGGTAATTGTGTTAATGTTTATTACAAGCATTTGAAAATCTTTATGGGCAAGTGTTTTCTGCATGTAAATGTTTGTAACATATTGTTTTTTTAGAGTTATCTCCCTTGATCATGCGACTCTCGGGATAAGGCTTTTGTTGGTAATCTTACTGTATAATACGACTAAGTACATTTGATTATTTAATGTTTAAAGGAAAACAGAGATAAGTATTCTTATCTTTCACCGGAGACTCCAGTTGGCAGTGGCTTCGTTATGACAACGGAAGACTGTTCAAATGGAAATAAATAGTAAGGACTTAACAGAATTATGCCATTTTTGACAGAAAGGCTAAACTCGTGTTAATAGAAGATTCTACTGGACATAAAGTGGGGGATCAAATTTAAATTGTTATTAAGTAGTAAACTAATCCCCCCCAATAAAATTATTACATATTAATCTAGTAACTGGAAAAAATATATTTAAAGACTCACTTGTGAAAGCATTCTAATAATTGTAAGGACTTAACAAATGTCATTTGTGATAGTATAAAAACAAGAGTCTGCTGGGCATAAATTGGGGGATCAATTTTCAGTTATTATTAAGTAGTAAACTGACCCCCAATAAAATTACTGCATTTAATAACAGGAATAATGTATTTGAAGATGTGAAAGTCTTCTAATAATTTTAAGGGCAAAATATGCTGTCATATTTTATGGCATTGGTATATTTTATATTGGGAATTGTTAGAGAAAACTTCCTCTTCTTCTATGTGCCGTGTCTCTTCAGGACCTTGGCGACTATGGCTCTCCACAATTTCCTGTCCTTCGTAACTATTAATAAATTTTATCTTTTTGTTATCTCTCCTAAACTTTGCTCCGCCATCCATTTATTTAAGTTCACTGGGTATGTTATCCGTTGGTTTTGTCTCTTCCACTTGCCTGTGATATGCCCTGTGTGTATCAAATTTTCCAAACCCTCTTTCATCATGTGCTCTAGAAACTTCAACTGTTTTTTCTGTATAAGTATCTTCTTGGTACGTATAAGTCTCCTTTTTGTTCTAATTTTCTCTAAAACCTCTTCATCCACATGTTCGGCCCTGGTATTCTTAGCATCCTTCTGTAGAACCACATTTCTGTTGTTTCAAGTCTCTTCTTCATCTATGAGGAGATTGTCCAGCATTCATTGTCATATAGGAGGACTGATTTTACATAACGTTCAATAATCTTTTCTTTGTTTCTGTTGCTTCAAGTCTTTTCTTCATCAGTCCAGCATTCACTTCCTTAGAGAAGGGGTGATATTACATAACAGTTCAGTACACATTTCTTTGTTCATGTTGCTTCAAGTCTCTTCTTTATTTGTGAGGAGATTGTCCAGCATTCACTGCCATATAGGAGGACTGATTTTACATGAAGTTCAATAATCTTTTCTTTGTTTCTGTTGCTTCAAGTCTTTTCTTCATCAGTCCAGCATTCACTTCCATAGAGAAGGGGTGATATTACATAACAGTTCAGTACACATTTCTTTGTTCATGTTGCTTCAAGTCTCTTCTTTATTTGTGAGGAGATTGTCCAGCATTCACTGCCATATAGGGGGACTGATTTTACATAACAGTTCAGTACATTTTTCTTTGTTTCTGTTGCTTCAAGTCTTTTCTTCATCTGTGAGGAAATTGTCCATCATTCACTGCCATAGAGGAGGGCTGATTTTACGTAACAGCTCAGTACAAAGGCGCAGAAAAGTTCCCAGCACTACCAAGATATAAAAACATGTCTGATTGGATTTTTGACCAGATTCGAAATTGACTGATTGATTGATCCGTTTTCCACAACTGATCACCCCTCTGTCGTTCATTTAAAACTGAAACACATTTTGGACTCTAAGAATGTTTTATTTGTGAGTAAAAATTGCATTAGCATTTTTTGAGGTTAACAATATTTTTTTACAGATACAAGTCCTACTTTTTAAATCCTAGGTGGACTGAAGAGATGGATTCGGACGTTTCTAAAAACGGATTTGCGTTTAAGTCAGTGTAACGAACCCGACATGAATTCGAACTGATCTTCAATTTTTCACACCGTGCTTCTATCTATTACATCACTCACACATCTATCAGATTCGGAAAGTTGATTGAACTGAAAATTTTTCAGCACCCGCTCGTATTCTATTTTTTTTATCGGTTATGTCCTTTCAGGTTGTAGGTGATGGTGGCTCTCTACAAACTTCCTCTTCCTTGTAGGCATCCTCTTTATCCTTGCTCAACATCGTAGGACAGGTCACTCACTGTTACCCCTGCCACTCCTCCTCTTAATATGTCCTGTAAGTCTTAAAATTTCCTAGCCATCCTCACTTATTATATGTCCCAGAATTATTTCAAGAATCTAGTCCCAATTTATTTTTCTTGAAAACTTCATCATTGTACACTTGCTCTGTTTAATGAATTCTCAGAATCTGTCTACAGAGCAAGAATCTCTCCTTTCGTATCTCCTTTTCCGTGAGGAAATTGTCTGGGATTCACTGCCATAGAGAAAAATAGATGTGACCTGGAAACAAACCAATGACTGCTGAACTGCTAATGACATTTTCCTGTCTTAATACTTTGCTTGGTTTCTGCAAGACGTTTTTCGTTTTTCAGGCGTATTTTTGCTACACCTTCCAATCTCACACCTTCAGCTATTTTTGTTTCTGACAACCTTTTATTTTGGTCTCTTATCGCTAATGGTCAACCATCAATTCGCAACGAATGCCACAAATTCCATTTCTGACAATTTTACAAAAAAGATTCTTGTTCAATATAACACCGAGATTTAACAATAGCGTTCCTTATTTTTATGCATGACTAAAATTTAAATACGAGGGTGGATTGAAAAGTTCATAGACTGACTATGAAGGAGTAATGCTAGACCTGTGAAATCTTGCATGCATTCATTTCAACTCTTCTTATTAATAACTGCATTGTTTCTTTCCTGGTAGACTAAACACCTGACTGTTCAAAGAAGACTTCAAAAGTCACTAGTAGCGACTTCTCTTGAAAATGGACAACATTTGGCAACATGGCGTCATCAAGTACCTGCAGAAAAAGTGTTTAGTCATCAGCGACATTCGTGCTGACATGGTTACTACGTTAGCAGATTACGCTACAGCTTTATCAACAGTGCAAAATTGGGCAGTGTAAATTTAGGAGGGGAGAGAAGAGTCTTGAAGATGACCCAAAGTCTGGACGTCCCATGATTGGCACCGAGGAAAACATTGATCATGTCCACCACATGGTGATCGACGACAAGCGACTGCATATGAATAAAAAAGCCAATGCTATTAACATATCGCGTGAGGGAGGTGAGAACATTCTGCACAATGAACTTAGCATGTCTTCTGATTCCAGAACAAAAGCTCATCCGACTGACCACATCCCGAGAAAATCTGATATTGTTTGAAGCAGATTCAGCTGGTTTTCCTGAAATTCCCTAACTCAGTGTGAACGTTGGATTCATCACATTGAGCCAGAGACAAAGTAACAATTCATCTAGTGGAAATATTCTTCCTTACCTGCTCCAGAGAAGGCCAAGGCCGTTTCTTCTGTAGGGATGGTGATGTTCTATTTTGGGGGATCCACATGGAGACTACTATATCAACTTGCCGAGTAAGTTATAAAAGGTTATCAAAACCAAAAGGCCAGGAAAATTGACAAAATGGGTCTTGTTTCATCAAGACAATGTTCCAGCACGGAAGTCCTTCGTTTCAATGGCTGCTGTGCGTGAGTGTGGCTTTGAACTTATTGATCACCCTTGCTAGTGTCCTTATTTGACAATCATCTATTCCCCAATACGAAAAAAAACATTTGGCTGGGAACCTGCATCGCAGTGATGATGACGTCATATCTGCTGCTGATGACATTTTTGACCAACCAGATGAGCAATCTTCTTTGAACAGTCAGATGTCATTTTACCTGGAAAAAAACAATTCAATTACTAATAAGAAGTGTTGAAATTAAAGCATGCAAGATTTCATAGGTCTAGTATCACTTCTTCATAGTCAGCCTATGAGCTTTTCAGCCCACCCTCGTACCTGGAAAGAAACAATTCAGTTACTAATAAGAAGCGTTGAAATTTAAGCAAGCAGGATTTCATAGAGCCATGCCTACCAACGTACTAAAATGACATGGTGCGTAGAAGAAGACGAATGAGCTTGAGCAAATGGATGATAGAACGAGGTTAAGGAGAGAGAACAAAAAGGCAAAATTCAGAAGCTACAAAGGACAGGAAATTGTGGAGAGCCATGATCGTCCACATTCGGAAGGGTTACGGCATATAGAAGCTTATAGTTCTATATTATCCTTGTAGTGACCAATATTTATAAAAGTAGTTATACTTTCGATTCAAGACAGCAGACCAGCTGGTGTCAAACCTTATTTATTCAGATGGGTGTTTACAGCAAAGATTAAACGTAAACGAACAATAATCGAAAATGATGTCTTTGTTGGTGTGCGCCAGTCCTTGTAACTCAAATTATCTTTGAAAATCGAAACTTTATTTATATCGACTGCAACATTTAGCCTACTCGGAGAGCAATGATTCACGCGAATAATAAGGGAGAAAGATACAGAAACTGTCTATATTGCTGAGATTCTGGTATTGTAACTATTTTACACTATTTACATTATTCGGACTGTTGTCCTCATCTTTATTGCCATATTCACCTTCAACATCTGTCTCTATTTCTGAGATGAGGTATTGTAACTATTTACACTATTTACATTGTTCGGACTGTTGTCCTCATCTTTATTGCCATATTCACCTTCAACATCTGTCTCTATTTCTGAGATGAGGTATTGTAACTATTTACACTGTTTACATTATTCGGACTGTTGTCCTCATCTTTATTGCCATATTCACCTTCAACATCTGTCTCTATTTCTGAGATGAGGTATTGTAACTATTTACACTATTTACATTGTTCGGACTGTTGTCCTCATCTTTATTGCCATATTCACCTTCAACATCAGTCTCTATTTCTGAGATGAGGTATTATAACTATTTACACTATTTACATTGTTCGGACTGTTGCTCTCATCTTTGTTGCCATATTCACGATGTTTCGGCCGTTGTAGGCCCTGGCCTTTCTCAGGTGATTGGATTTCGAACTGAACAATTTATTTCGTGCACCGGGGTAGATTGTTCTTGTTCCAAAGTTCTAGTCCCCAAGGATACATGGCCCAGTGGCTAAAAGCGTTGGTTTGAATCCAATGACTTAATCCAAAGTGTTGTGAGTTCAATACCTGATCTGGTTAGGGTAGATTGAACGAAAACGTGGATAGTTGAGTTAAAGAGAGATACCTGAGATATATCATGGCACATGGAACGAGAACAGTCTATCCCGGTGGACGAAATAAAGGGTTGGGTTCGAAATTTCATTCTCCTAAAGAAGGCCGGGGCATACAACGGCCAAAACGTCTTAAATATGGCAACAAAGATGAGGACAAAAGTCCGAACAATGTAAATAGTAAAGATACAGAATACTCGATCATCGTTTTGTTTAACGACAAATCAACTCCTGTATTTAATACCGAAATTTAATTTTCTTGGGAGCTTTGAAGTAATAAAAATATGTATGTTATTCTGCTTTCACAATTGAATAAATGGTAGATGATACTCCGCTTTTGTGCATATACATATTAGTGTGTAGATAATTACTAGAGGTGGTGATATGTGTGTTTTATGTTGTAGTTTTGTTAAAGTTATATTTTGGAATACAGTTGATTTAAGAAATGCTAGATATTATATGGATTAATGCCATTTGATTGGTTGGTGTGGTTTAGCAGTATGTCATCGTCTATGGGTTATTTAATGCCAAAATCTAAATATGTATGCCTTCAATTACACATAAAATGTATTGTTGGTCATTTTACTATAAATATGCATTGGCGGTAAGTTTTGTATAGAAAATATATTGTTGGTATTTTTAGTATAAAAGTGTATTTTATAGTAAAAATTTCATAGTGTTTTGTTTTTGTTTGGAGGTTCACTATTTGCCCATAGAGGTGGACCTGGAGCCAACAGTAATTAAGAGGTAGTTCCACGTTCCTAGATGCTTCAATCTTCCGAACAGAGGCCTTGTTACTGGATGTAATTTATCGTCATACCCAGGCTTACATCGTCTTCTGAAGACACCCGGAAGTCTAGATTTCGTTTGAATGACACAATACTCTGTAAGAATCTGATAGAATTCCAGGCAAATAACAAATGTCGGATAACGATATCAGGATATGTTGGATTTTAAAACTGTCCATCACACTTGGTCGATACTTCGTTAGATTATTGCTGTTAGTAAATTTTTTTAAACATGAATGCATATATATATATATATATATATATATATATATATATATATATATATATATATATAATATTAGTGGTTAATATATATATATATATATATATATATATATATAAAATATATAAATAAGGCTCCATCCTAGGCCCTACTCTGTTCCTCATATTCATAAATGATCTTCCTGACGCCATAGATTCCCAAGTTGGCATCTACGCGGATGACACCACAATTTACTCCTGCCTCAAAAACAAATCTAGTGATGCTGACAACGTTAACCTGGCAGTTCGTCTCGAAAAGAACCTACAATCGGTTGTGAACTGGGGCAAGAATTGGTTGGTTAACTTAACGCCTCTAAAACAAAACTGCTCTCTATTAACCACCACAGGGATCCATCCCTGAATCCCATTAGAATGTCTGGAGTCCAACTTCTCGAGAGCTCTTCTCTGCGCCTGCTCGGTCTCAGGTTGTCCGCTGACCTGAAATGGAACAAATACATCGAGTCAATTGCTTCATCCACCTTAAGGAAAGTTGGCTCCCTGTGCCGAGCCAGGAATTTTTTCTCTCCGGAATCGATCCTCCAAATCTATAAATCAACCATTCGCCCTTGCATGGAGTATTGCTGCCATATATGGTCTGGAGCCCCTGCTGTTTGCCTCATGGTTCTTGATAAGATCCAGAGACGGATATGCAATGTAATTGGCCCTGATCTGTCATCTCGTCTGCAGTCGCTCTCTCACAGACGCGCCGTTGCCTCGCTCTGTCTTTTTTACAAATACTTTCACGGTAATTGCTCCGATGAGCTGCTTTAGCTGGTTCCAAGGTCTCATGAATTTGAGCGACCTACGAGGCTGGCATCCCGTTCCCACCCCTTCACCGTTGAAACTGTTAGATGTAGACGTCTCTTCTACTCCAATAGCTTCATGTCTCGCACATCTCGCCTGTGGAACACCCTTCCATATTCCTGTTTCCCTGACAAATATAATCTCCAACTATTTAAGTGTAACGTCAATCGACATCTCCAGTTGCCTTGATCTATCCACTTCCCTTCTCCACATCCTTTCCCCTTTCATTCCTATCTGCCCTCGCTTCAAATCTTCTGTAACCCCCTTGCCTCGATCGATCCACTGCCTTTCTCCACATCCTCTGCTTTACCACTCCTATCTGATCTTCCCCCAAACCTTCTGTAACCCCTTGTGTGATAGTGGCTTCCAGCCTTGCTTCGGGTGAAAAACTTAAAAAAAAATACACATACATACATACATACATACATACACACACAGACATACACACACATACACATATATATATATATATAGTTATCAAACCTACAAACTCAAAAATTTGAATTTCTAGGTCTGATGTTTCGTAATTACGATTCCAATGTAATAAATTATAACCATGGAATATTAGTGTTTAAGCCTTTTTATTATATATATATATATATATATATATATATATATATATATATATATATATATATACAGGAAATGGATTAAATAACGTTTAAACAACATAAATTAAACATATATATATATATATATATATATATATATATATATATATATATATATGAATGAAGAAATATAGTTATAAGGTGTGCTATATTTATGGGATAAAATGCTCAATATCAGAAATAGAGCGTGTGTAAATATAAAAGTGAACATTGAATTCAGCACTAAGAGGCGACAGGCTGTTTCATGGTTGACGCAAATCGATTGCGTCCAGCATGAAACAGCCTGTCGCCTCTGAGTGTTCACTTCAATGTTCACTTATATATATATATATATATATATATATATATATATATATATATATATATATATATATATATATATATATATATATATATATATATATATGTATATATATGTATGTATGGAGGTAATTTAACTTACACGTTTCACTTAACGGTAAGTAATGAGCATCCATAAGATTTATTTAACGGTTGCATATTAATTTGCCAAAGTAGTTCTGTATTTTTTAGCCGTTTTTTTTCCAAAACGGTTAAATTACTTGCCACTTTCTTTCAGGGGTCTTTTATTTATCAACTACAAAATTTTATGTAAGAAGCCGAATGAGCATATAACTATTTAGCATTATATTAAATTACATCCCCCACCTCTTTCACTTTTATTTCTTAGGAATGTTGAACGTCAGTCTTCGATACACCTTCCGAAATAATGCAGCAACCTGTATCTGTCCATAAGGAAATTGTCTATTATTTATATGCAGACAACTTCTTCTCATGACCTATATTACAAATTTACCGGTGAATTTGAATTTAGCGTAGGTCACATTCGATTGGTTAATCACGGCAAAGCCTACAGGCCTATTTTTTAAAAGAATTCTGTTTTGAAATTGAATTAATCTTTCACTCGCCAGTAATGTTAACATCACCCGAGGAGACACATTTGTAGTGTCGAAACGTAATTGTAATTGTGAAGCGATTTTAAACATGTTTTAATATCCTAAAATAAATAATACTAAGCTCTACTCTGTATTGAGCCATCTCTTGAATTAAATTTCACGTAGAGTATAATTATACTTTATTTGTTCTTATTTTACCTGAATATACGAGGGTCATTCATTAAATAAAGTGAATTTTCCGGTATAAGGACTTCTAATACAGATAGAAGCTTACTTTTTTTTATTTTTCAACGTAGTCTCCTAGCACTGTCACACACTTTTCCCATCTGTGCACAAGCTTCCGTATTCCCTCAGCGTAAAAAATCTTTGGACTGATGTCTCATCCAGTCGCTCACAACACTTTTGACTTCATCGTCACTTTTAAACTTCGTGCCTCTCGTGAACGCTTTCAAGGGACCAAACAGGTGAAAGTCTGAAGGGGCAAGGTCTGGGCTGTAAGGGGGATGAGGGAGCAGTTCCCAGCCCAGATCGTTGATGGTCTGCACCGTTTGGGCCTTTCGTTGTCATGATGCAAAATGACTCCTTCTGACTGATGACCCCTGCGTTTGTTCTTTAAGTCCTTGCAATGTCATCCACTGTCACCCTTCTGTCAGACTGAATGAGGTCATTGACTGATTCGATCACCTCAGGAGACCTCACTTCTGTAGGCTTCCCAGGCCTGTCTTCATCCTCAACACTGCTCCGTCCTTCTTTAAACAATTTAGCCCACTTGTAGACATTTTTGGGCTGAAACATGTGGCACCATACACAGTTGACATTCTCATATGAATTTCAACTGGTTTGCGCCCTTCAGCAACCAAAAACCTGATAACTGACCGCTGTTCAATCCTGGATCATGCTTCTTGGTCGGCCATCTTTGTTAATCGCCAAAACTCTCAAAGTTTTTTTTTTTAATCTGCAAAAGAAATTAAATCCATGTGAAAAAGAAGTAAAACAAAAAAAATAAAAAAGTGTAAGCTTCTATCTGTATTAGAAGTCCTTATACCGAAAAATTCACCTTATTTATTGAATGACCCTCGTATATATATATATATATATATATATATATATATATATATATATATATATATATATTCAAGTAATATATATATATATTCAGGTAATATATATATATATTCATTCAGGTAATATATATATATATATATATATATATATATAGGTCTGAAAAGTAACAGGATTGGGTGTGCTACGTGGGCGTCTGGGCAAAAGAAGAATAAGCGGATTGTGTTATCCTCTAACATGATATTTTAGGAGTATATAACTGTAATATTAGATTTCTACAACCATTGCATTTTGTTTCATATGCAGGAGTTGTGACAGGATAAATCATGGCTGCTTTACCACGACAATGCCCCTACTCACAACGCCTTCAGCATCCATCAGTACCTGGCAGAGAAGAACATCGCCGTACAGGAACAATCTCTTTATTCACCTGAACTTGCTCTGTGTGTCATTCTTCTTTTCCCCATGATCAAGGGGATCATCATGGTGAGGTCACCCGTTTGGAAGGCGTGGGGCCATAAAGAGGGCCGTAATGACGGAGCTGAGGGGTATATTAAAAAAATCATTCTAGTAGTGCATAGAAGCGTGGCAGAGAGGTGTCGGAGTTAGCTCCTCCCTACTTGTTCACTAGGGGTCGCTTTCCCTACACTATAAATACTGGGCGACTTCTTGCCTTGTTCTCTTTTCTCTTTGCATCTCAGCGGACACATTTAAAAATGTGATCTCTCGCAAAGATCCGTGTTTTCGTCCACATGTGGGAAAACGCCATGAAACACATATACACGTACGTACGAACATTCACCAAAATACAAACTCTTTACGTTCACACACAAACACAAATGTTGATGTCTTTGTCATTTGTTGTTTAATACATATATTTGTTGACATATATATATATATCGCTCTTGTTTGTTTTCCTTACATCTTCGGTTGGACACAACTTGAGTCCGCCATGTTCTTGTAGTTGGACCTTCTTCTAGCAGGAATAAACAGCACGTGTTTCTAATCCAACAACACTTAAACCCCCACGGTCCTCTACAGACGGATGGAAAATTGCATTAGACTCGAAAAGGGATACTTTGAAGAGGAAACCTTCAGACTGACCTCGTTTATTGCCTGCACATACGTTCCTAGAATTCCCCGACCGGGGGGTGTAGAAAGCCTTGCTGTATGTAGTAGGTCATCTTCCAGTTACGGATATGTCACCATCGGTATTTTTAAACATTTTAAACTGCAACTGATACGTACAAATCTTACTGCATACAAATACATTCTTCAAATGTTTTAAATGTCTTAGTAGCAGAATGAACCTTTTGGAATTCACACAGCCATGGCGAATAAATTTGTTGCTTTTTAAAACTAGGAAATAACAGTTGCTACCCTGGGACAAAAATCATGTTACACAGTGCAATTCATAGCTGTGAAATGCGTAATTACTATTCCAACAATTCAATAGATGACATGTTAAACTAATTCTAGACGCTGTTTCGTATTCTTCAACCTTGGCTCAGTATTGGTTTGTTGGCTCCTAATTCATACTGGGGAAATATTTACTTACCGAACATTCTAATAGAAGAGATGATAGACACATTCTAGACGCAGTTTCGTATCATTTAACCTTGGCTTTGTATTGGATGGTTGACTCCTAATTCATACTGGTGAACTATTTACTTTCCTAACATTCTAATAGAAGAAATGATAAAATATTTCTAGACGCAATTTCGTATCATTCAACTATGGCTCCGTATTGATTGGTTGACTCATAATTTATATAACAATGAAATGTGCAATTAATTTCCTTACATCTTAGTAGAAGAGTTGATAGACTAATTCAAGACGCAGTTTCGTATCATTCAACTATGGTTCTGTCTTTGTTGGGTGACTCATGATTCATAGCGGTGAAATACAGTTACTTTACGAACATCCTAATAGAAGAGATGATAATATAATTCTAGACGCAGTTTCATATCATTCAACTATGGCTCCGTATTGATTGGTTGACTAATAATTTATATAACAATGAAATGCGTAATTACTTTCCTTACATCTTAACAGAAGAGATGATAAAATAATTCTAGACACAGTTTCGTATCATTCAACCATTATTTATTTATTTTTTTTTTAAGCGTATCACCCCAAGCAAGGCTGGAGGCCACTATCACGCAAGGGGTTATAGAAGGGTTGGAGGAAGAGCAGATAGGAGTGGTAAAGGAGAGGGTGTGGAGAAAGAGAAAGACAGTGGGTCGATCAAGGCAAGGGGGTTACAGAAGATTTGGAGCGAGAGCAGATAGGAATGAAAGATGAAAGGATGTGGAGAAGGGAAGTGGATAGATCAAGGCAACTGGAGATGTCCATTGACGCTACACTTAAACCGTTGGAGATTGTATTTGTCAGAGAAACAGTAATAGGGAAGGGAGTTCCATGGGCGAGATGTGCGAGACATGAAGCTATTGGAGTAGAAGAGACGTCTACATCTAACAGTTACAACGGTGTAGGGGTGGGAACGGGATGCCAGCCTCGTGGGACGTTTAAATTCACGAGGCCTAGGGACAAGCGAAAGCAGCTCCTCGGAGCAATTACCGTGAAAGTACTTGTAAAAAAGGCAGAGCGAGGCAACATCGCGTCTGTGAGAGAGCGACTGCAGACGAGATGACAGATCAGGGCCAATCACATTGCATATCCGTCTCTGGATCTTTTCAATAACCCTGAGGCAAACAGCAGGGGCCCCAGACCATATATGGCAGCAATACTCGATGCAAGGGCGAATGGTCGATTTATTGGGTGGCTCAAAATTTATAGCGGTAAAATACGTAATTACTTTCCTAACACTCGGATATGTGTGTCAACAACAGACATTTGTCACTGCATAATATCAATGCAGTACATTCACACCTTATGACAGTTGTAAATTAAAAAAAGAAAGAAGTTATTTAGTCAATTAAAGGACAGGATAGTCGAACCTGGTCGATTATTACCACACGATAGTGATAACCTTGCATTTATGGCGTTGTGTCGAACGAAACTAAGTAAATATCTTTTAATTTGCAATTAACTGACATTTCATTGAAGTCACAGGACTCGTTTCTAAAAATAAAGGACGTTCACTGGTGACTCAAACATTACGTTCTACAGTCCCGTGCTCTGCCGCTGAGCTGCGTGTAAGCGACAAATCCAGATATCATATTTCATAGTGAAAAGAAATAGCGGACTTTACAAGTAAAACGTACAAGGTGATGGTGACATTTTGTATTGCAAACTCACCATCAGGAATCTGGGCAACAAATATCGAAATTTACTTTAACAAAAAACCGCTTTTGATTCGATAACATCAAGGGTTCGCGTCCACCGTTAAAAAGGGAACACCTTTCTGGTGGATGCATGCCGATTCAAACTGAAAGACGACCTATATATACCTATCAAGTTACGTATAAACACGGTCAATGCTTT
>OZ038500.1:7978215-8063215 GCA_964036315.1 Acanthosepion esculentum | reverse complement strand
ATTTAGCTTTCCTAAGTTTGACACAAGGCCATCGGATTGAGACACTCGGTGATAGTGGTCAACCAAACTAATTTGCAAACCATTGCCCTATACCGAATTGCCCAAGTGTAAAAATATTTTTTAAGTGCTATCTATTCGTAAATTGGGTAAAACTTAATTAAAATAGAAAAACCAATCAGAGAGTTGATTAAAAGGCACTTTAACTCATGGAAACGTATAAAATATAAAAAATAATAATATTAACTGCTATAACAATGACAATAATACATAGATACATAAATACATACAAACATACATAATACATATATAACACACACATAATACTTACATAATACATACATATATAATAAAATACATACATAATAAATACATAATAAATGCATAATACATACATAATAAATACATATATAATACATACATAATACATAATACATATATAGCACACACTTAATACATGCATAATAAATACATAAATAATAAATACATACATAATAAATGCATAATACATACATAATAAATACATATATAATACATACCTAATACATAATACATAGATAACACACACATAATACATACATAATAAATACATATATAATAAATATATACATAATAAATACATAATAAATACATATATAATACATACCTAATACATAATACATATATAACACACACACATAATAAATATATAATAAATACATATATAATAAATATATACATAATAAATACATAATAAATACATAATACATACATGATAAATACATATATAATAAATACATACATAATAAATACATAATAGATACATAATACATACATAATAAATACATATATAATACATACATAATACATATATATCACACACATAATACATACATAATAGATACATATATAATAAATACATAATACATACATAATAAATACATATATAATAAATACATACATAATAAATACATAATAAATGCATAATACATACATAATAAATACATATATAATACATATGCATAATGCATAATACATATATAACACACAGATAATACATACATAGTAAATACATAGTAAATGCATACATACATGCATAGTACATACATAACACACATAATACATACATAATGTATACATACATATATATATACATACATAATACATACATACACACATGTATACATACATAATACATAGATACATACATAATACGTAATTACATAACGTACACATAATACGTAAATAATGCATACACACATACATAATACATACATACATGCATACATATATACATAACATACACATAATACAAACATACCTAATGCATAGGCACATACATAATACATGCATGCGTACGAATGAGGCACGCGGTGGAGTGATGGATAGCGCGGCTCGGATTGAGGAATCGGAGAACTCCGGTCGAATCCATTGCATTCACTTCAGTGCTGATGCCCCCTCGGGAAAGGGTATGAATCCTCTTCTTCTTCTCCTCCCCACCAGCTATGGGTAAAGAGCAGGATAGATCGGGTTCTATAGCCTCGGATGGAAACTGGTCTACTGCAGAAAGAAACGGCAACCTACTGCGGGAAAAAAATCTGCCTCGTCAGTCATGTATCGAAAGATACATGATCGCCTAAGCGTGTATAACGCATGGCACATAACTGACTGACATACGAATGTAAGTAAAAAATTATACGCACACATATACATGAACAGGGAGGGATACATACAGAGAGAGAGAGAGAGAGAGAGAGAGAGAGAGAGAGAGAGAGACAGACAGACAGACAGACAGAGAGAGAGAGAGAGAGAGAGAGGGAAATCAACCTAACACCAATAATTAGCGTTTAAATTAATTACATCAAACTTAGAATAAAGAAAACGAAAAATGAATAAGAAAAACGGCAATAAATTGTTAAAACCTCCTGACGAGTGGACAGAACGATTACAAAACGTTATCTATGAAACTTTGGGGTTGAGATGTTGAATATAACATAAATCAGCTAAGTAACAACTTTTATTTGTATTAAACCTATATATATATATATATATACATATATATATATATATATATATATATATATATATATATATATATATATATATATATATATATATATACGAGAGAAATTAAAAAATTAGCCGCATTTTCTTCCTAACATATCTTTGGGTCTGTCCCACTGCTTTCAGCTCATGTGTGCTTATAGTTGGTATTATGGTGGTCACGTGATCGAAGTTTGATATTAAGTGGGATGGTAACGGCGAACCGGTGAGTTATCATCGATGAGATAGCATTTTCTCTGTGGATTGGAATCACTGCTCTTTGTTCCGCCTTGAAGCGAACTGCCAGGGGAGCGGCTATGTTTACACTGTAAGAGCAGCAATAAAACTGGCGTGATCAAACTCTAACTACAAAAATAATATAAATGGTTGGCAAAACATCGGCTCTTTGTCAATCGATTCGAACTTTATAAAATGGTAAATAATAAGTATTTCCTTAGAGTTGGTTCATATGTTTAATAATTTAATAAATATTTACAAATCTATGAATAAAAATTGTTTTCATATTTCTTTCTTTATGAATTGGTAAATGATAAATATTGTATTAGTTCTAAATGTATTAGTTTTTATAATGTTGTAAATCTAAAATTATTCTTGTAAACAATCTAATAAATAAACATTATTTAATATTTTTGTTGTCAATTCTCAAGAAAAAATGTATAAATTTACTTTTTTTTCATATGTTTAGGTTTTATTCCAGTTCTAATTCTTACTTTTTAAAACAATGCCGAAGAGTGAAGGTAGCTAAAATAATAGTGGTGTCAAGGCAAAACCCGTCATTTTGACACTCCATTTCTTTTCGGATATGAAGGATAAAGATTTTTCTTCATTAAGACACAGAATAGAAAAGGCAGCAACTTGTTTCAAAATGAGGAAAAATAGACATGCTTGATTGGGAAAGGTGTTTCACTAACAACTATGCAAACGACTTCGATCTGATCTTACAAATCATTGGCATATATACAAATCAGAATTTGTCTTGGAAAATGGAAAAACACACAATTCTCTTGAACTTTGAGATTCCAAGGGCTCATTCATTTCGGAGCAGGAGGCAAAAAGGCAAAAAGGCAAAATCTAAAAAATCTAATTGCCGTGAAGAAGAAGAAGAAGAAGAAGAAGAAGAAGAAGAAGAAGAAGAAGAAGAAGAAGAAGAAGAAGAAAAGGAGGAGGAGGGGAGGAAGAAGAAGAAGAAGAAAACGAGGAGAAGGACGAAGACGAGGAGGGGGAGAAGAAGACGAGGAGGAGGAGAAGACGAGGAGGAGGAGAAGAAGACGAGGAGGAGGAGGAGGAGGAGAAGACGAGGAGGAGGAGGAGGAGGAGGAGGAGGAGAAGAAGAAGGATGGTGGTAGTAATCTTCACTCTATGGTCCGCTGCCATACCTACATCTATAATTTAGCAGGTTTAAATTTAATTGACAGTAAGTCTTATTAACCTTCTACCTTGAGTGGCTACCGGGCCTTGTAATGGCTGAACTAACAATAAAAAAGAAGCTCTTAGCAATGTCACTATCACACCTGACCTATCATCCTTTTACACAAACTTGTAGGCTATTAGCTATTTTCCAGTCTCTTGTTAAGCAACGTCAGTATATAGATGGGTGACTAAATTGGGAATACCAAGTGCCGTAATGTTGGATATGTAAGTGGGGCAACGGTTAATGGCGCGGAATTGTCAATCGGAGAGCCGAGATCAAATTCTGGCTGGGTTCGTTATATTCACTTTGGCGCAAATACTCTTGGGAAAGGTATGAATCTATCTTTTCTCCTCCAGCTATGGGTTAAATAGTAAGAATTGTATTACTAAACCATTATTATCTCAAAAAATTCTTACAATCTAAAAATATTTTCTGGCTTTAAATAACCTGCAAAGGGTTGATAAACCGTAGAAAACGAATCAATCAATCAATCTACTGATTAAGCAAAAGAAATTTAAAGAAGAAATTAGTAACACTTGTAAAGCATTATTATCGCCAAAATATATTCTTAGAATCTAAAAATATTTTCTGGCTTTAAATAACCTGCAAAGGTTTGATAAACCGGAGAAAACGAATCAATCAATCTCTCTCTTGCCTTCAATATATCCTGTGAGTGTCATTTTTTGAAGCCATCTTTCCTCATAAGATATCCTAGAAATTTCAGTTTTCTGCAAATATGGATAAATGTACCTGCACTAAAACGCGGTGTCAAACAACGATTTTTACCAGGACACAGCTTTTTTTTTTAAATAAAATTCACTTATTGGCAATGTTTATTATTTTCAAAAGCGAGGATTAGAATTGGAATAAGACCTAAACACATAGTAAAAGTAAATTTAAACATTTTTTTAGAGTTGACAACAAAAATATTAAACACTATTTATTCTTAGATTGTTTATTTACAAGAATAATTTTATATTTACAACATTCTAAAACCTAATCCAATGAGGACAAATGCGATATTTATCATTTACCAATTTATAAAGAAATAAACGTGGAAACAGCTTTTTATTCACATGGTCCAGTAGATAAAAGCATTGGTTAAAGTAATCCAAAAAGTCACTTGACCCAAAGAGTTGTGAGTTCAATACCTGGCCACAGTAGAGGGAACAAAAACTTATGTTGAGTTCTTAAAGAAAATTAACTCTGACTAAGATATCCAAAAAAGGCATGGCATGTGGAATTAGAACAATCTACCCCTGTGGACTAAATAAATGGTTCGGTTCAAAATTCCAACGTATATCACCTGAAGAAGGCCGGAGTGTTGCTGCATTATTTTAACAATCTTCACTCTTCGGCAATGCTTTTTTTTTATAAGCGATGATTAAAATTGGAATAAAACCTAAACGTATGATGAAAATCAATTTATACATTTATTTTGTTCTTAAGAATTAGCAACAAAAATATTAAATACTATTTATTAGATTGTTTATTTACAAGAATAATTTTATATTTACAACATTCTTAAAATGAATACAATTAAAACTAATGCAATGAAATATTTATCATTTACCAATTTATAAAGAAATAAATGTGAAAACAAGTTTTATTCATAATTTTATAAAGATTTATTAAATTATTAAAATATGTGAACCAACTACAAGGAAATCCTTATTATTTACCATTTTATAAAGTTTGATTCAAGTAGCAATTAGCTGATGTTTTGTCAACAATTTCAATAATCTAATAAATAAATTGTTTAAATAAACAGACTAGAGACAATAGCAACAAAAAGGACACTTAACAAGAGGAAGAGACAGTTGAAATTACTGTGGCACATAGTGAGGAAAGAGGGCTTGGAAAATCTGATACTCACAGGACAGATTGAAAGTAAATGGACCAGAGCAAAGCAACGCATAACTTACCTAGCGAGTTTGGGAGAATGGATGGCGGAGCAGGGTTTGGGAGAGATGACGAAAAGACAAAATTTATTAAGAGCTACAAAGAACAGGAAATTGTGGAGAGTCTTAAGCCCCAACACCCTGAAGGGACACGGCACATAAAATAAAGAGGATGTCTCCTTGAATCATGTTCCTTTTGTCCTCTATGTTTCTTTCACTCTCAGTAATCCCTTCCTTTTTTATTTTTTATAAAGCTCGGGAGCCACTCGAGGTAGAGAGTTACACAGTAAGAGGCACAGTTTATGGGATATGTGGGGAAGATAATGGTTAACCTTAGACTGGAACAGGTTAAGATTGTAGTGATCGGGGAGTCGGTTCCACAAAGCAGCCGTTCGCGGGAAGAATCTGCTCGTGTGGAACTGACATCTCACCAATGGATTACAAAGGGAATTCGCGTGGTCCGCTTCAATCTGCGTGGCATGACAGGTCTTAGTCGTGAAGGTTAGAACTGGTGGAACTAAGGAATGGAGTTCGTCTGAACACTTTTCACGACAAAAGCGCTTGAGTAGCGAGGGGTCTGCAAACATTCGTCTGTGGTAAAGTGGTCGTAGAGTGGAAAGTAATTTATCACCCACAAGGGCGCGAGGTCTCTTTTGGACTGTACCAAGACTGGAAAGTAAGGACTCTGCAGCTCCTGCCCAAATATGGCTACAGTACTCTATGTTAGGCCTGATCCGGCTCTTGTAAAGGATAGCACGAGGAGTGAGGTACCTCCTTTTCCTGCATCTTTAGCGATGGATAATAGGTACATGTTCTAAGTCTGGGTTGAGTTTAAGGTTTAATAGTCGCCCAAGCTACCGGACCTTCATGAGGGAACATCTGTTCATCGTGACTGGCAGTAGTTCGAGGTTCGATCAGCGATGATGGAATGCAATTAATTTGGTTTTCGAGACACTGAATGAAACCAACCAGTACCTCCTCCACTGAAATGTTCGAACTAGATCAGGGTTGAGATCAGCAGCCAATTTCCGATCGTACGGTGGAGTAATGGATAGCGGCTCGAGGAATCGGAGAGCCGAGTTCGAGTTCCAGTCAAATCCATTATATTCACTTACGTGCTAATACCTTTGGGTAAATGGGTAAATAGTAGGACACACCGGGTCCTGTAGCCTTGGATGCCAACTGGTCTACCGCAGAAAGAAATGGCAACCTACTGCGGGAAAAAAATCTGCCTCGTTAGTCATGTATCGAAAGATACATGATCACATAAGCGTGTATCACGCATGGCACATAACTGACTGATACACTTAAACAGATGATTTATGTAAAGTTAAAGAAATTTTTCTTGCTTGGGGTGAGATGATTATATATATATATATATATATATATATATATATATATATATATATATATATATATATATATGAAGAAATATACTCTTAAGGTGTGCTATATTTATGGGATAAAGTGCTCAATATCAGATATAGAGCGTGTGTAAATATAAAAGTGAACATAGAAGTCAACACTTAGAGGCGACAGGCTGTTTCATGCTAATAGCATGAAACAGCCTGTCGCCTCTAAGTGTTGATTCAATGTCCACTTTTATAAATGTGTATATATATATATATATATATATATATATATATATATATATATAAAAATAATAAATGTAGTATTTTAAATGAAGCAAAAATTTAGATTTGGAATTTGATCAGGTTGAAACCAGCGAATCGACATTAATTATATATTTTTGTTGCACTCGAAAAAAATGAATAAAATAAAACTATGACATGAGTTCACAATGTATGCGATACAGCGAGATAGTTATAAATCGTTGGGCACACGTGTTAGCATGGCTGTGTAAACTGGAGGGAGAAGAGGGGGAAACGTAATGCCAGGCGAGAGGGAAAACTACAAGTATGATCTGGTTTAGACGGAGAAACGAACATTGAGAGATCGGGTGAAAGACGGAGGGACACAAAAAGAGAGAGAGAGAGAGAGAGAGAGAAAGAGAGAAAACAGAGGACAGGGTTTTGCTTACATTGAGATATAAATCTCGTTATTTTGAAGAAAAGCAATCGAAATTAGGCAACTCATTCGACCACATACAGAACTGGGATAGAACGCCAAACGTGAAGGTAGCCCGTGAGTTAACGTTATTTTTTAAAAATATATATTTACACACACATATATATACTAAGATATCGATATATAACTATATCTATATATATATATATATATATATATATACATACGTATATATATATATATATATAGTGATTTCCCAAGCGTAGCTTAGATGTGGCACAAGGCCGCACGTAGGGGGCACCCATTTAGGATCGAACTCACTACTCAGTAGTAATTGTTTTACAGAGTAAGAGACACAATTTATCCGGATATATATATATATATTGCTAACCATTGCTAACCATTACACCGCCTATATATATATATATATAGGCGGTGTAATGGTTAGCAATGGTTAGCAATATATATATATATATATATATATATATATATATATATATATATATATATATATATATATATATATATATAGGCGGTGTAATGGTTAGCAATGGTTAGCAATATATATATATATATATATATCCGGATAAATTGTGTCTCTTACTCTGTAAAACTCTACCTCAAGTGGCTCTCGGTCCTTGTACAGAGTGGATCTCACTGTAATACACAAGCACACAGACACACACACACACACACACACACACACACACACACACACATATATATATATATATATATATATATATATATATATGCCTATTTCATTAAAACAGACTGACAAGGTCCTGGTTTTGCATAGCGAACTTCTTGAAATACCTTGTATGTTACGTGGGACATATAATTAATGTTTTCATGAAACTTGCATAAAAGATGGATAAAAGATGGATTGCTGTCAAAATACGCAAATATATATGTACATATATATATATATATATGCAAAACTGTCCTAAGAATTAACACAAATTCAGAGGCATTTAGATATATTTACACTTAAAAAATTAGAGATGTCTACACAAACACGCGAATGAAGTAAATATAAAGTTTAATATATATATATATATATATATATATATATATATATATATATATATATATATATACATATATATATATATATATATATATGTAAAATATGTATTTACATATATATGCGCGGTACTTATTGGAAAACGGTCAGTATCAGCGATAGAACTAACATAAACTCACATCAATCCAACTAAATATATATATATATATATATATACATATATAAAAGATATTTTAAAAACGAAAAAATATTTAACATACAAACATTTTCTGCGTAAGTGTAGTCTCATCAGCGTAAGCATCACTTTAGTCCGATTCACTTTTAAGGGATGACACGTGTTGCATGAAAATCTTTTTCACCTTTTAATAGTTTCCTTAATACATATATATATATATATATATATATATATATATATATATATATATATATATATATATATATATATATATATATATATATGTATATATATAAATTTATTTATTTAAATTTAAAATATATATATAATTAAATTTATTTATTTAAATTTAATATATATATATATATATAAAAAATTCGGAAAAACACAATTATTTGTCTTAGCCATCAAAAATGAATAAATATGATCACAGAACATTTCGTGCTGGTCTTTAATCACAAAACAAGAAAACTTAGACGGTATTACGAAAGGATCTTATTGATGATAAGTAAGCTCAACATATCTAAATTGTTTATTCAGACACAGATCCATGAAAATATGCTGCCAAAATATGCTGCCAAAATATACGTATATATATATATATATATATATATATATATATATATATATATATATATATATAATATTTATTGAAAATTATAACAAGAACATGTTATGAACTGCTCCATTATTAATTATTATTATTATTAAGCTCTACTATGTATTGAGCACTTTTAAAAATATAATGCTTGTACATTGGTATTAACCTACTTACACGAATATATATATATATATATATATATATATATATATATATATATACACGCACACACGCACGCGCGCACGCACACATATATATATATATATACACACACGCACACACACACACATATATATGCGATAAACATTTATTGAATATTAATTATTAACCTTATGACAGAACTGAAACACAGAGAAAAAGGTTTTAAGGTTTTTGCTAACAATATGATTTCCACAAGAAAATACACCATCTACCAAAACATCTGTCAGTGAGCAATTCCCATTTCTGTTTAAGTGTGATGGTTAGCATTGCTCTAAAATGCCTACTAAAATTTATAATGGTTGATAATATTTCATCTAATAACAATTCAAAATAATGTTATAATCATTGTGTTTGCCTTTCCCTTCGTTAGTTTGCACGACCGTTACGCCCTGCCAATACGTCATAAATAATGAACTATTCCGTTTCAATCAGTCGAAAAGACAAAATACACATTAAAGACGCCACTTGGTTTCAGTGAGAAAATGAAAGAAAAGGAAGATAGGAGTGTTTAACGGCTGTTTCAGTGAAATGGAAAAAATTGACATTTTCAAATCTTTTTATTTGTACCCCCTTACTTCTTAAAATAACGGCCAGAATTCATATTTATGCTTGTTATTGCAATATTTTGTTAAAGTTGTTAAGCTAATATATTTAACGATGCGATAGGCGAATTTCTACGGCTATAGTGCTGTTGGAGAACTCGCCATGAGCTTATTCAGTCGTTAACTAAAGAATTAAGTTCCATTAAGAAATTCAAATAAGAAAATCGTGAAATTTTCACCTGTTAAAACTAGTTACTACTAATACTACTAGCAAAAGCAACTGAAATTTAAGATAAAGAAATGCTAGCCTAAAATAAATAATGGTTAACAGTGCTTTGTCAAATTCAAGATAAGATTACTAAAGACGACCCAGTTTTGGGCTTTCAGAATCCAAGGTTTATCAGTTGTATTGATATTTGTAAGAGGGAAAACGTTAAGTTTCTTAGTTTGACCTCATTTACCTAGAAACGCTTGCGAGGACTGGGTTCGGGTTTTCAATTGGAACGACTCGAATTTCTGCATTGATCGTTTTGTTTATTTATTTATTTATTTTATATGAACCGGATTAATAGGGCGTTTTCTTTATTTGTGTTTCCTTTTTAGAAGGGTTCACTGCATTTATTATTCGGGGGTAAGCATATTAGTGCAGCCAAAGTTCGTTCCTTTCTAGGCAATAATCGTTTTCGACTACTGTCCTAAAAAAATGATACTGAACATAGCAAAGTAAATGAATACACAAAAAGGAATATATATATATATATATATACATGTGTGTGTGTGTGTGTGTGTGTGTGTGTGTGAAAAGTGTGTGTATATAAATATAAATATATATATATTATTATTTATATATTATACGCGAGATACTTATTATTATTATACACATATATATATTTATATTTACATCAATCCAACCAAATATATATATATATATATATATATATATATATATGCATATATATATATGTATGTGTATATATATATATATATATATATATATATATATGAATGTATATATATATGTGAATATATATTTATATATGTATGCATATATATATATATTAGGTCATCCCATAAATTCTGTCTGTTTTTGTTAAAATGAACGAAATTTAAAGAGCATTTTATAATGTCTAATGGAGCTGAACATTATTTTTATGTTTAGATGCATTTAAACTGATCAAATTTTATTTCAGAGAACAATAAAATTAAATTTTGTTTGATTAAAATCCTGCTAACATGGAAGTACCCAAGAATCATTTGAGGCACATAATGCTTTATGAGTTCAAGAAAGGAAACTCAGCAGCTGAAGTGGCTAGAAACATTCATTCAGTTTATGGAGAGGAATGTGTGAATGAAAGAACTTGCAGAAGATGGTTTGCAAAATTCAGAGGTGGAGATTTCACCCTTGAAGATGAAGATTGAACCGGATGTCCAGTTGAGTTTGATGAAAAGCTTCTTGAAGCATCCCTTGAAGAAAATCCTGCTTTATCAGTTGAGGAATTGGCAGTGGTTCTCAGTTCAAACCATACAACTGTTCATCGTCATCTTCAACAACTTGGAAAAGTTCCTAAACTTGGAAAATGGGTGCCTCATGAAATGTCTGAAAACAACCTCAAATCCCGAGTTGACATCTGCTCTTCTCTCCATTCTCGCCAACTTGTTTCACCTTTTTTGGATAGACTTGTGAGTGGCGACGAAAAATGGATCTTTTATCGAAATGTTAAGCGTCGTAGACAGTGGCTTGGTAAAGGGGAAGGACCCCAGCCACAGCCGAGAAGGGAACTTCATGGACAAAAGGTTCTTCTTTCAATCTGGTGGGATTGCCAAGGAATAATCCACTTTGAATTCTTACCACCTAATGCAACAATTAATGCTCAAATATACTGTCAGCAATGAGAGCGTTTGAACCAAGCTTTGAGGAAAAAAAAACTGCTCTAGTGAATCGAAATCGGGCGATGTTTCATCAGGACAATGCGCGACCACACACAGCAAGAATCACGTCACAAAAGATCGAAGAACTTGGTTGGGAGAAAATTCCTCATCCACCTAATTCTCCCGACCTTGCTCCTTCAGACTACCATTTGTTTCGTAGCTTACAGAATCATTTAGAAGAAACAGTTTTTGTAACACAGGAAGAGGTTAAAACTGATATTTGTGAGTTCTTCGAATCAAAGCCAAAATAATTTTACAGTAATGGAATTAGTAAGTTTGTTAATAGATGGAAGGAATCATAGATAATCAGGGAAAATACATTGTTGATAGAATCTGTAATTAAATGTAAAATTTGGTCACTTGTTTTCTTTATTCAAAATTCGGACAGAACTTATTGGATGACCTGATATATATATATATATATATATATATATATATATATATATATGTGTGTGTGTGTGTGTGTGTGTGTGTATATATATATATATATATATATATATATATATATATATATATATATATATATATATATATAGTTTTAGAGTGGATAAATGTAACTAAATGTCACGGCCAAATATAAGAAGGCCTGTACGCGTGTTCTGGGTGCATACGCAGGCAATCAAATAAATAATCGTTAAATTTATGCATGAGGTGTAAACGTAGTAGTGCTCAATGAGGTTATACAGAGAAAAGACGTCTAAACGTAGGTACGCGTATATGTACTAATTAATACACACACATACATACATACATACATACACACACACACACACATATATATATATATATATATATGAATAAAAGTGAACATAGAAGTCAACACTTAGAGGCGACAGTCTGTTTCATGCTTGATGCAATCGTGACTTGACGATTGCATTCTAAGTGTTGACTTCCATGTACACTTTTATATTTACACACGCTCTATCTCTGATATTGAGCACTTTATCCCATAAATATAGCACATCTTAAGACTATATTTCTTCATATATACATAACAGTTCAGTACTCTTTTCTTTGTTTCTGTTGCTTCAAGTCTCTTCTTCATCTGTGAAGAGATTGTCCAGCATTCACTGCCATAGAGGCGGACTGATATTACATAACAGTTCAGTTCTCTTTTCTTTGTTTCTGTTGTTTCAAGTCTCTCCTTCATCTGTGAAGAGATTTTCCGGCTTACACTGCCATAGAGAAGAAATGATATTAACTCTTCAGTAATCTTTCCTTTGTTTTTAGCGAAATTTTCCCGTTTTGTAATATTTTGCTTAGTTTAGGAAATCATTTTGGCCAACACAAATGGCGCCTTTCGATTTCAGTGTCGCACTTTACTTCCTCTCTAAAAATGCTTCTCATATATTTGATATGTCCAATTTGTAATTTGCATGTTGGACTCTTCCTTTTACTGACAACCATACATTCTATCCTCTTGCAATTGATGTTTAGTCTTTTCTTCTCGCTCTCCTTTGCTACATTCTATAGGATTTATTGCATTTTCCTTTCCGTGTCTGATATTAACAATGTATCATCTGCATATCTTATGTTATTAAGATTGTAGCCGCCAGTAATGAATCCTGATAGGACTTCTAATTCTCTCAGAATCGCTTCACCGTGGAGGTTGAATAAGTTCTATGAGAAGATACATCCATGTCTTACGCCGCTTTCTATTTTTGTCTATTTATTGAATTACTTTTCTATCCGCTTCCTGTATAGGCTCAGGATTATTCTAATATCCGTCAACATTAACTATGTGTTCCAGCAGTTCTATATGAGGTTTTTTATCAAACGCTTTTGCATAATCTATAAAACATAGGTATACATACATTTATATTTGTATTTCTCTTACTGATATCATTCTGAGCGTAAAAATAGAATTTCTTGTTCCAGTGTCTTTAATGAACCCTCTTTGCCATTAACTCAGATAAATGGTAATAGTAATCGTTCTGATGAACATTCCTCTCTATGGTACTAGACTTTATGAATTTAAGCGCAGTACTAGATTGGCGAGTAGGTCTCATCATTTTACAGTTGAAATGGCTAGATGTAACCGTTAGTTCTATGCTAATAGTTTCTTCTCTCGCAATTCGCGCTTTCTTGAACGTGAATGATTTGCGAGTAGAACGTTTATTTTTAATCGGCTGCATTCTTCAAATTTCTCATCATTTGATGATCATGATTTAATTAATTAATTTATTTTAATAGCAAGAGCTTTCATGACAATGCAACTTTAAAAGATGAGCCCAGGGATGTCACTTACTATTTGGATTTTACAAGCAGACATACAAATATTTTTGTTACTTCGATGTTTGTTCGTCAGGATTAAATCGTTGTTACGTCAACGTTTTTTCTCTTTTGCTTTATTTGTAGAAACTCATATTTTCTGTAAAAAAAGATAAAATGATTCACGAGACGTGAAAAATAAGAATTCCTAATTTCTAGGCAGCAGTTAAAAAATCTTTTTTTTCAGATACACCAATTTTGAATTGATCTTATTTATCAATGATTATCTCCCCTTCTTTTAAGATTTATGCTGTATGTTGGATTCAGTCAATCTACACGTGATATCATAGGATGTGTAAGGATAAAATAAGCTGGAATTCACGGAGTATATTTATCATATGGCTGATGCTAACCTCCAGGAAAGTGACTCATTGCGCCTTCTAACATTCTCAGCTGATATGAAGTGGAAAGACAATATTGAATCCATTGCGAGGTCAGCTGCTAAGAAAGTTGGTTCACTATGCCAGACGAAACAATTTTTCTCTCCGGAATCTATCTTACATATCTATAAGTCTACCATTCGTCCATGCTTAGAATATTGCTGCCACATATGGCCCGGTGCCCCTGCTATTTACCTTGAGCTTCTTGATAAAATCTAAAGAAAAATCAGCAATATTATTGGTCCTGATCTGGTGGCTCGGCTTCAGTCATTTTCCCAGCGCCGTAAGGTTGTGTCTTTTCTGTAAATACTTTCATGGTAATTGTTCGGATGAACTCTTAGCTATGGTACCTAGACCATTTTGAATTTAAGCGCAGTACTAGACTGACATCAACTGTAATCTGGAAAGATTTAAATGCAATGTCAATTGCTATCTACTGTCATCCTGCTTTCTCTTTCATCTTACCGTTCATCATTAATGGGGTTTCTGTTCCTAATTCTTCCACACCCTGTAAGCCCCTGTGTGTTAGTGACTTTACTGCCTTGCTTGGGTTGAAATCGATTGTATATATATATATATATATATATATATATATATATATATATATATATATATATATATAAGAGATTATAATAAAATCATTGAAATCGCTTTATATATATATATATATATATATATATATATATATATATATATAATTCACAGACAGTACTGTTTCATGGTATGACAGCTCCTCGGTGTGACTAGACGTCCGAAAGCCTCAAGCCAGGACACTAAGCCATAATCACTCGGCAGTGAGAAACGGCTAATTCTAGCGTATTATATATATATATATATATATATATATATATATATATATATATATATATAATATTGGTTAATTTAAAATTTTTTAAAAGAGCTAAAACGTGGAAAGAACGCTACATCTTAGGAGAGTCCAAGATAAACAAACGGCTATTTCGAAAAACTGTGATTAATGGAATGGGCTATATATATATATATATATATATATATATATATATATATATATATATATATATATATATATATGTGTGTGTGCGTGTTCGTGTGCGTGTGTGTGTGTATAACATATAGCCATTTTCGATATATATATATATATATATATATATATATATATATATATATATATATATATATATATATATAGCATAAAACCATTTTCGATAACAAAATATATATATTTTATGCTATCGAAAATGGTTATAATGTTATATATATTGCAGTTTTTGTTATTTATCTCCAGCATTATTTGTGAGAATTTTATTAATGAGAATACTTCATTACTTCAAGAGGCGTCTCAGATTTTCTCAGGTGATATGAGGAGTTGTATGACATAAGTGAATAATAATAAGTGAAAGATAATTTTGCTTGTCTTCTCCTTAGTTCCTTATTTGCATGACCATTACGTCCTGCCAATACTGCATAAATAATGGCCTTTTCCGTTTTCATCGCGTGGAAAGACAGGAAAGACATATCAGAGATGCTACTTAGTTTCAAGAAGAAAATGGACGAAAGAAAGAAAGAAAGAAAGAAGGGAAGATAGAATCGCTGATGACAATGTGTTTAAAGTTTGTTTCTGTAAAATGACAAAGTTGTCAATTCATATCTTTTCATTTGTACCCCCTTACTTCTTAAAATAACGACCAGCATTCATATTTATGATTGTTGTAGCAATACTTTGTTAAAAGTTGTTAACCTCAAATATTTAACGCGAATTTAGGCGAATTTCTACGGATATTTTATTGTCGTAGAACTCACTTTGAGCTTATTCAATCATTAACTTAAGAATTAAGATTCATCAAAAAATTAAAATACGAAAACTGTGACATTTTCACGTGCATTTCTAATAATCTCTCTCTCTCTCTTTCTCTCTTCCCAATGTTATAGCCGGTTCATTCCCTGGTCTTCTACATATAAAAAAAAGAAAAAAAAAACAATAAAAAGATGAATAAATAAACGTCACACAAGTTAAAACATGACAGCATCAATCGATTAAAACTAAAATCACGACCATTGATTGTAATTGTAGCCTAATTTATTGAGGTCTGTTTCGACTGGCAGGAAGCTTCACGTTTCTTCGTGATCAGTCACCTAAGTACGGGCTGGACGCTTTCATACTGTCATGATTATATCCGAGGTAGGCTGAATTGATCGTAACGCTGTGCTAATAACAGCAAGTATACCAAAAGAAAGAGTTACAATGGTCCCGACAATAGGATGCGATCCTTCTGTAGAGCCACATCTCTATTGCCTCAAGTATCCTTTTCATCTGCAGGGAAATTGTCAAACATTAATTGCCTTGTTGGAGGATTGGAATTTTATAGCAGCTTAGTACATTTTAATGTTCTATCCTCGTAGTTTCTTTAATTTTTTTTTCTAACGAATGTTCTCTTTGTTTTTCTGTCCATCAATCAATCAACCCATCGAATTATCGTATAAATATGGTCTGGTCCTTCTTCTTTATATCTAGCGATTATTGACAAAAATCCAAATAAGAATATGCAATATTGTCGGTGTTAATCTAACATCTCAGCTTCAATCAATTCATAATCACTTAGCTTCGTTGTACCTTTTCTATAAATATTTTCATGGCAATTGTTTTGATGAGCAACGTCTTCAGGATTTTAAGCACAATACTAGATTAGCAGTTAGGTCTCATCATTTTACTGTTGAATTGCGAAATCTAAGCATAAGTTCTATTCTAATAGTTTATTCTCTAGAACTTCTCTCGCCCGCACAATACAACACCCTCCCCCCCCCCTGAAGCGAAATAGCCTTATGCCCTTCGTTGGGCTTTGGCTTCTAATCATTCTTGAGAATCTAAACTGTTTTTCTTGATGTGTATCTTGATTTTCTTCTTCTAGGGGACCTAAGTCTGAGTTTATTTTCCTCCTCCGACTTCTCATTAGATTTCTGGTCATTATCATCCATAGATTGTTCAGTTTCACTAATGGAATCATTAGTCCCTTCCTCCCCTTCATGTTCTTCACGTTCAGATTCTTCATCCATTTCTATAGCCTCGGATTCCATTCTCCTTCTGAATTGATCCGCATAGGCCAATACATTTTGTCCATTTTACGTTAGTATTGCTGTGTTGTGTTCTTCCTGTTCTACAAAGTTCGCCTTCTCTAGATTAGATTCTTTGCCTTTTATATACCATACAATTTAACTTATAGAAAATAATATTTTGTTATGGGACATTGTTATCTGTCTACCCATTAATGCGGAGGGACTTTGTAGTCTGTGGAATTGTCCTATAGCTTAACAGTAATCTTGGTAAGTAACTCTCTATATTATCCTTAGATGGGAAAAATTCTTTTAGTTCCATTTTCACAGTCTTCACCATGTTTTCTGTGATTCCATTCAATTTTACTGACTCTCTACATCTTGTAGAGAGTCAGTTCTTATCGAATATACTTCTGTATTTTCAGTGGGAGGCTTATATTTTCTACCCTTTCTATTCTCTTTCTATATCTGCACACAAATTTAAAATCGTCTTTTCTTTTACAGTTTAAAAATAATTTTCCAAGGGCTGGACATTTATTTTTGTTTCTTTCGTGTTCTTCGTCGTAATATTTGCAATTAATTAGGATTTCAGTTGTATGATTCCACATTGTTTTCGAATTATTAAATTCATTAATTCTAATTGCCGCAAGAATTCTACACTTGATTCTTGTAGCCATTCTAAGTTCTTATGTTTGTATGTAACGTCATACATGTCTTCAATTAATTTTAGAAGGATCAATTCATCTTCTATAGACATTTCTCTTGAACCCAGTTTTTCAAATTTGCAATATCTTGACGCTTCTTTCAATCTGTGTAAATATTGAATTATGGTTTAATTTGGGTGCTGTCTATTTTCCAGAAATTTGGTTTTCTCTGCAATAACTAGCTTTTTTGTCACATGTTTCTTTTAATAATGGTTGAAATTTCCTCTTATGTTAAGTCTTCCAGTATTTTGGGGTACACCATAATGGATATTTTCTTTATGGCTTCACATCCAGCCAAAGCCAAAAATAAAACAGTAATTTCATTCTTCCCTCCGGAGGCTTTCTTGTCTTTCAGTTACTTTACCCTAACCAATGCTACGAAACTTCTAATCCACGTTTCTACGTGCCCCAGTTCATCAAACGCGGTTAGGGATCCTATCGGCGACGCCATATTGTTATGAAGTAGATTAATCTCTGGAATAGATGTTGTCAGATCAATAGATGGTAGCTCAATTGGCATTCGCTGTGGTGTTCTGCTTTTATAGCCGTACTTCAATTACATTCGATACTACAACAGACATTGTTCTCTTTTTTTATCACGGAGTACTTCATTCCTCAATAGAAATTTCACTCTTTTTGATGCCCTGATTTGGGGCAAAGTAACACGAAGACGTGTAACTGCAACTTCTGTCTGTGGCAATTATAACCCAACCTTATCAAAAGTTTCTCATTAGACGGTTTTTATCTTTATTGACGACCACAGATGGAGTTCTTTTTTATTTGATTACGATCATTAATAGATCCATGAACAGAAATAAATGTTGGTAATTGTGTTAATGTTTATTACAAGCATTTAAAAAACTTTATGGGCAAGTGTTTTCTGCATGTAAATGTTTGTAACATATTGTTTTTCTAGAGTTATCTCCCTTGATCATGCGACTCTCGGGATGAGGCTTTTGTTGGTAATCATACTGTATAATACGACTAAGTACATTTGATTATTTAATGTTTAAAGGAAAACAGTGATAAGTATTCTTATCTTTCACCGGAGACTCCAGTTGGCAGTGGCTTCGTTATGACAACGGAAGACTGTTCAAATGGAAATAAATAGTAAGGACTTAACAGAATGACGCCATTTTTGACAGAAAGGCTAAACTCGTGTTAATAGAAGATTCTACTGGACATAAAGTGGGGGGTCAAATTTAGATTGTTATTAAGTAGTAAACTGATCCCCCAAATAAACTTACTACATATTAATCTAATAATTGGAAAAATATATTTAAAGACTCACTTGTGAAAGCATTCTAATAATTGTAAGGACTTAACAAATGTTGTCATTTGTGATAGTATAAAGACAAGAGTTTACCGGACATAAATTGGGGGATCAATTTTCAATTGTTATTAAGTAATAAACTGACACCCCAATAAAATTACTGCATTTAATAACAGGAATAATGTATTTGAAGATGTGAAAGTCTTCTAATAATTTTAAGGACCAAATATTTTGTATATTTTATGGGATTGGTATATTTCATATTGGGAGTTGGAGAAAACTTACTCTTCTTCTATGTGCCGTGTCTCTTCAGGATGTTGGCGACTATGGCTCTCCACAATTTCCTATCCTTTGTAACTATTAATAAATTTTATCTTTTTGTTATCTCTTCTAAACTTTACTGCACCATATAATATATATATATATATATATATATATATATATATATATATATATATATATATATATATATATATATATAATATCCTTATTGAATAATTGAGAATTCCTTTTCATCCTTTCTTGGTCGACATGAAAGCTTTTCAGCACATCCACGGATGTCGTTAGCCCATGCGTTACGAATCATGTAACACGTATTTTAAACTCTATTCAAATGCAAACATTACTCAGTAAAGGAGTTTTCACTTAAGGTGAACTCGTTTAACTTGTTTTCATTTTATTTTATGGACACGTCATTAAAAGGAACGCATCCGTTTCGATGAAGAAAGCCTGAATACTATGAATGAAAGGAAACGAAAACGAGGCTTGGTCACGGTCGCCTTTCCCTGTACAGAAGCAAAGAAGAGATATTGTGTAAATTAATAGGTAAAATCTCACCGATCTGTTACCGATGGAGTTTAAATAATAGATAAAGAACACTCCTAGAGAGTGAGAAAATGGAAGAAAGTTGCAGATATTATAAACCAAAGGAGAAACATATACGACAGACCAGTATGCAATTTGATGCGGTGTTGATTTCTACGTTCATTCAATGGTGGGAATGGTCGATTATAAATACTGAGATGTACGTATATCATATATATAGTTGTTGAGAATGAAATTGTATTGTTCACATCGCTAGGGAGAGGCTGATTTGATGAGAATATTTGCCACCATTCTTTTCTTTTTATAACTCTTTAAGGAAAAAGATACCCTTCCCTCTTCATGACTGAATGTACGTTTAAAGAAAACTCTAGAATCGATCGAACGAAATCTAGCAAAATGAAAAGAGTTCGAATAAGTCTGGGATGAAAGTAATTTCGATTTTTTGTTTTTTGCCTCTTGCATTCGGTTGGGATCAGAAAAAAGTAAGAATTAAAAGAAAAAAAATATATTCAAAATCATTCATTTTATTCAGTTAGTGCATTTTGTCGCCGCCGTGATGACCGCTCCCTTCCATGGTGACATTCAAGGTCAATTAGTGCAAAGGCTTGACGCTTCCTTTTGCACCGGGCTTGTTGAGGTTACATCGTCCCTCCTCTCAGAGGTGGATGTCTCTTTGATGTTACCTTCTAACCGTTGCCCAGCGTGACAGGACCTACATGGCAACAGCTGGTTTGAATTGAGAGTTTCCTTCACCTAGTATGGTTGCCATCCAAGGCTAATTCTTAAGGTCCATCTGTTTTTGAAGTTATCTTCTAGCCTTTTCACAACGAGGCAGGACCTACAATGCAGAAGGTGGTTAAAATTCAGAGTTTCCTTCTCCTAAACTCGTTGCTATCCAAGTCTTTAGGAAACAGTCTGCTCTGCATATTCAAAATCATATACACTAATATTTTTAAAAATTAAAATTTTTTAGTGGCAGTTTGCAAATATCTATTAAATTTAATTTAAAATTTAATTGTTAATTTAAAATCTAAAGACAAAGAACAAGGGAAATTATTTCGAGAGAAAATGGATGAAACCAATAAGAATTCCTGGTTTTTTAATTGAAATTTAATCAGTATTTTATTTGTAACTTTATATGAATAGTATTCCTTCTCTGTTCATATCTTCATGTCTCTTCAGTATATATATATATATATATATATATATATATATATATATATATATATATATATATATATATATATATCAATCGGTGTATGAAAAATACTTTTACAAACTTTGTTGGCGTGTTCCTCACACCAAAACAAGGATAAAAGTCCGTATAAACATATGTCCGCAAATTCACCGTTCTACTGCAGGGAAAAATCTACCTCGTCAGTCATGTATCGAAAGATACATGATCGCCTAAACGTGTATCACGCATGGCTCATAGCAGGACATACCGTATTCTATAGCCTTGGATGGCAACTGGTCTACCGCAGAAAGAAATGGCAATCTACTGCAGGGAAAAATCTGCCTCGTCAGTCATGTATCGAAAGATACATGATCGCCTAAACGCGTATCACGCATGGCTCATAACTGACTGATGATATACGAGCTCACTTGTGGTTAGGATCAGAAAGAGATAACAATTCTGGAGAATATAAGAATTTGACGCTAACAGGATACCCTAAAAATAAATCAAGCCGAGAGAAACTGCTTGTGTAAACGGATGGTAGAACGGGGACTGGTAGGGAGAGTAAAATGGATAGATTGATTCTATCTACAAAGGATAGCAAATGAAGATGAACATACCATATATGAAAGATTTCGTCTGTTGAACCCGCCAACCACCACTCTCTCTGGTGACGCCACGTTGTTGAGTATTACATGTTATATTCAGCTAAGCGTAGTAAATATCGATGTTTATGTCAATTCGGCTTCGTAAATTTTACATAGACACAAATATATTTGCAGCAGTGACCATGAGATACCAAACAGTTGTCATAACCAATACGCATAAACAGTATTTTTGCTTTATGTTAAAATCAATATGATGTTTAAAAAAAAAGCAATTCTATCATCGTTACAATATTTTCTCCTATAAACTATTAACAATGTAAAATGCGGCACAATAACCCGAAGGCGCATCGGAACTACAAAAGATGTCTTCTAGAAACTAAGCAAAGTATTAAGAAACAAGACAATTTAATTAGAAACGACGAAAAGAATAATATTTCATATCAGTCTTCCTATAGGATAGCGGACACAGTACAATTTCCTCACGGATAAAGAGATTGGAGGCCACGGACCTAAGATTCTACAGAAGGATCCTCTGAATACCATGGACAGAACACGTGTGCAATGAGGAAGTTTTTAGGGGAATGGAACCAAAAATGACACTCGTATTTCGAATCAGAGAGGTAGTTAAAATTTTATAGGACGCATAATAAAAAAGGTTTGAAGACTTTGACCCTCACAGGACACATTCAAGTCAAGAGGGGCGGGGGTCGGAACAGGGAGTAACCAACCTATCGTGTTTACGTAAAGGGGAGGTAGAGTGGATACTGGGAGGGATGATAGAGTCAAACGTTCCTTAGAGATACAAAAAAGAACAGGAAGCTGTGGAGGACCATGATTGTCCACGTAGGACACGACACACAAAACTTCGTAGAAGTGTCACGTGATATAATGTTTATTAAACGGATTTAGCGAAGTGAGATTCACTTCCGGTCTTTGTTTTTTTTTCTTTCTATGTGCTGTGTCCCTTCATGAAATCAAATTCTCTTTGTGTCCCTGATATTCACTTACGCACAAAACACCTTTGGGAAAGGTATGGATCCACATCTTCTCCTCCCACCTCCAGCTGTGGATGTCACGTGAGATTTTTTTTCGGAATAGGAGAGAGAGAGAGAGGTGGGGTTGAGTCTTTTCTTTCTTTTTTATACTGCTTTATAGAACACCTCTTAGCGGATATTAAAAGAAACCTCCTTACAGAGAACGTGATAACTCCTCAAAACGTCTTCAAAAATCTTGCCAGGTGACAAGCAAGACTAATTTGAAAAATAGCGGTGACAGTGTTTTCTAAGAAACAGCAAAGTTTTATTTATTTGGTTTTCAATGTTCCATAATCTATTTTGCTTAATCTGACACTGTTTGAGGACGTAATTTATTGCTCTTTACACAGGATTAGTAAATATGTTACGATTGGACGCATCACAAGTGCGTAACGCATCTCCCAATGCTTTTATGATTAATATATTATTTTCTATTTGTGCCAACAAATGTTACTTTACTTACCTGAATTTACGACTGGATAAACATGGGGAGCGATTTATTTGTTATGAGTAGCTAAAGGCTAGAACGAGATTGTGATTTTCGAAACCCGTGAAAATCTAATATTTTTATGTCGTTAGGACATGTCAGCGTAGCCTTCAGTAATGGTTGTCAATAAGCAAAAGAAAACCAGGCCGATGTAACCAGTATTATGCGACACGGATAGGAATATTTATCATTTAGGGTTGGTAAGAGTCAAAAGAAAAAAAATCACTATCATCTTCATTAATGCTATGATCGAGTGTGGTCGTAGTGTCGATGCGGAGCTGAGCACCTAGCCAGTTTTATCTGCTTCTTCTTCTTCTTCTTCTTCTTCTTCTTCTTCTTCTTCTTCTTCTTCTTCTTCTTCTTCTTCTTCTTCTTCGCTTTCTTCTTCTCCTTCTTCTTCTTCGCTTTCTTCTTCTTCTTCTTCTTCTTCTTCGCTTTCTTCTTCTCCTTCTTCTTCTTCTTCGCTTTCTTCTTCTCTCTTCTTCCTCTTCTTCTCTCTTCTTCCTCTTCTTTTTCTTCTTCTCTCCTCCTCTTCTTCTTCTTCTTCTTCTTCTTCTTCTTCTTCTTCTTCTTCTTCTTCTTCTTCTTCTTCTTCGTCTTCTCCTTTCTTCTTCTTCTTCTTCTTCTTCTTCTTCTTCTTCTTCTTCTTCTTCTCTCGTCTTCTTCTTCTTCTTCATCTCTCTTCTTCTTTTTCTTCTTCACGAGACATAAAAGAAGATTTCATAGAAGTGTCACGTGATGTAATGTTTAATAAAACGGATTTAGCGTAGTGAGATACACTTCCGGTCTTTTTTATTCTTTGTGCCATGCCCCTTCAGCCAATCATGGCTCTCCACAATATCCTGGCCTTTATAGTGCTTAATAATTGTTGTCTTTTTATTATCTCTCCTAAACCCTGTTCTGCCATCCATTTACACAAGCTTCTTCTTCTTTGTGCCGTGTCCCTACCGGACATAGGCGATCACCGCTCTCCACAATTTCCTATCCGTTGTAGTTCTGAATAAATTTCCCTTTGTTATCTTTCTTAAATCCAGTTCTGCTAGCCATTGTCACAAGCCTGTTATTCTTCTTTTATGTGCCGCGTCCTTTCAGGACGTGGGTGATCATGGCTCTCCATGATTTCCTATCTTTTATAGTTCTTAATAAATTTTGTCTTTTTGTTATTTCCCCTAAACCCTTTTCCACCAACCTTGCTCGGTTGATTACTCACTGCTTCCTTCTGCATGGTTTGCCTTCAATACACCCAGTGAGGATCAATTTCTTTAAGAAAGTGCTTTATTTGATTAAAAAAAAAATCTTTTATAACCAGATTGATTCTAGCACAGATACTATAGATACACCCACTTCTTTTACAGGGTTAGGGGGGTCGGGATTCGGGATTCGTGAATAATGATTTGGGTGGCTATCATGTTACGCATCACTTCCATCCCCCACGAAAACTGCCCGGGTATAGAAAAATAGATTTACTGGGGCAGGATTAGTTGTTTTTCTTTGGCGAATTTAAAAAAAAATAAAATAAAAAGGGTGGCTATCATTCGTCTTGCATTACGGGAAGCGATGTTTACAAAGCAATCTAATCTGGTCAGTGTTTTGTGTATCGTGAACAAGACCGCACAGATAGAAAGTTAGATACAAAGGGCTTACCAAGAACGCCTACTATAGGCTGATGATTATCCCACAGTTCTATTTAAATGAACTTGATCTCTCACTTGTAATTGTTGAATTTTACTAGACTAAACTATTATTATTACATTGGCATTGTTTTGCGGCGCCTGTCTAACAAGACATATCTACTTTGATGTCCTCTTCTGATTTTACGTCACCATAAAAGCGGAATGCGCTATGACAACTAATACCTTACGCACGCGAATTCTTATTTGTTAAACATAAATTAGTATGACGCAAAGTCATGATAATGGGTCACCAAGGGAGGATCGAACTCACCAACGTAAGGATCATCTGCAAGACTAAAAAAAAAAATAAATAATGGCATGTTCTCTATAGATATAGGCGACCAGAGCTCTTTACAGATTTCTTTTTCTGCAATACGAAAGCAAGAAATGACTTTCATTTCAACGGTTCCAAAACAAAACTCTTCTGAGAGAAATGAAGGTAGTCTTGAACAGCCACTTTTCTAGATCATTTTGGCATAATGCCGCTATCCCCCAGGGTTCTATCTTTGGATTTATGCTGTCCCTAGTTTTCATTAACAACCTTTCCGATCTGATCAGTTCTCAACGCGGTATCTATGCTGGTGACACAACTATTTACTACTCTCTTAATAGTAAGCCTGATCGGTTTGATGATAAGGTCTAATTAGCAGTAATTCCCAAAAATGATATACAATCTCTTGTTAATTGGAACAAGGAATGGTTTATGAATTTTAACGCTTCCAAAAGGAAACTGCTCGCTTTTAATCGCTTGTAAGAACTCTTTCTGGCTTCCAGTAGCATGGCTGTTGTTAAGCTCCGGCAGAATGGCTCCTTGAAACTTCTCGGGTTAACGTTTTCCATTGACATGAATCGGAAAGATTATATTGAATCAAATGCTAGCTCTGCTGCTAGGAAAGTTGGTTCGCTGTGTCGCGCTAGACAATTTTTCTCGTCACAATCTATCTTACACATTTATAAGTCTACCATTTGTCCTTGCTTTGAATATTGCTGCCACATCTGGTCTGGTGCTTATACTATGGCTTTAGAGATTCTTGATAAAATACAAAGAAGAATCTGCAATACTATTGGTCCTGACCTGACATCTTGGCTTCAGTCATTTTCCCATTGCTGTAATCTAGCTTTTCTAGTGCCTTTTCTATAAATATTTTCATAGTACCTATTCTGATGAACATTCCTAGATTGGCTGCAAGGTCTCATCATTTTACAGTTGAAATGGCTAGATGTAAGCATAAGTTCTATGCTAAGACTTTCTTAATCTGATAAGTATGTTCATGGCATTTGTTCTGATGAACTTTCCTCTATGGTACCTAGACTTTATGAATTTAAGCGCAGTACTAGATTGGCGGCAAGGTCTCATCATTATACAGTTGAAATGGCTAGATGTAAGCATAAGTTCTATGCAAAGACTTTCTTAATCTGATAAGTATGTTCATGGCATTTGTTCTGATGAACTTTCCTCTATGGTACCTAGACTTTATGAATTTAAGCGCAGTACTAGATTGGCGGCAAGGTCTCATCATTATACAGTTGAAATGGCTAGATGTAAGCATAAGTTCTATGCAAAGACTTTCTTAATCTGATAAGTATGTTCATGGCATTTGTTCTGATGAACTTTCCTCTATGGTACCTAGACTTTATGAATTTAAGCGCAGTACTAGATTGGCGGCAAGGTCTCATCATTATACAGTTGAAATGGCTAGATGTAAGCATAAGTTCTATGCTAAGACTTTCTTAATCTGATAAGTATGTTCATGGCATTTGTTCTGATGAACTTTCCTCTATGGTACCTAGACTTTATGAATTTAAGCGCAGTACTAGATTGGCGGCAAGGTCTCATCATTATACAGTTGAAATGGCTAGATGTAACCATAAGTTCTATGCTAAGATTTTCTTAATCTGATAAGTATGTTCATGGCATTTGTTCTGATGAACTTTCTTCTATGGTACCTAGACTTTATGAATTTAAGCGCAGTACTAGATTGGCGGCAAGGTCTCATCATTATACAGTTGAAATGGCTAGATGTAAGCTTAAGTTCTATGCTAAGACTTTCTTAATCTGATAAGTATGTTCATGGCATTTGTTCTGATGAACTTTCCTCTATGGTACCTAGACTTTATGAATTTAAGCGCAGTACTAGATTGGCGGCAAGGTCTCATTATTATACAGTTGAAATGGCTAGATGTAACCATAAGTTCTATGCTAAGATTTTCTTAATCTGATAAGTATGTTCATGGCATTTGTTCTGATGAACTTTCTTCTATGGTACCTAGACTTTATGAATTTAAGCGCAGTACTAGATTGGCGGCAAGGTCTCATCATTATACAGTTGAAATGGCTAGATGTAAGCATAAGTTCTATGCAAAGACTTTCTTAATCTGATAAGTATGTTCATGGCATTTGTTCTGATGAACTTTCCTCTATGGTACCTAGACTTTATGAATTTAAGCTCAGTACTAGATTGGCGGCAAGGTCTCATCATTATACAGTTGAAATGGCTAGATGTAACCATTAGTTCTATGCTAAGATTTTCTTAATCTGATAAGTATGTTCATGGCATTTGTTCTGATGAACTTTCCTCTATGGTACCTAGACTTTATGAATTTAAGCGCAGTACTAGATTGGCGGCAAGGTCTCATCATTATACAGTTGAAATGGCTAGATGTAAGCATAAGTTCTATGCTAAGACTTTCTTAATCTGATAAGTATGTTCATGGCATTTGTTCTGATGAACTTTCCTCTATGGTACCTAGACTTTATGAATTTAAGCGCAGTACTAGATTGGCGGCAAGGTCTCATCATTATACAGTTGAAATGGCTAGATGTAAGCATAAGTTCTATGCAAAGACTTTCTTAATCTGATAAGTATGTTCATGGCATTTGTTCTGATGAACTTTCTTCTATGGTACCTAGACTTTATGAATTTAAGCGCAGTACTAGATTGGCGGCAAGGTCTCATCATTATACAGTTGAAATGGCTAGATGTAAGCATAAGTTCTATGCTAAGATTTTCTTAATCTGATAAGTATGTTCATGGCATTTGTTCTGATGAACTTTCTTCTATGGTACCTAGACTTTATGAATTTAAGCGCAGTACTAGATTGGCGGCAAGGTCTCATCATTATACAGTTGAAATGGCTAGATGTAAGCATAAGTTCTATGCTAAGACTTTCTTAATCTGATAAGTATGTTCATGGCATTTGTTCTGATGAACTTTCCTCTATGGTACCTAGACTTTATGAATTTAAGCGCAGTACTAGATTGGCGGCAAGGTCTCATCATTATACAGTTGAAATGGCTAGATGTAACCATAAGTTCTATGCTAAGATTTTCTTAATCTGATAAGTATGTTCATGGCATTTGTTCTGATGAACTTTCTTCTATGGTACCTAGACTTTATGAATTTAAGCGCAGTACTAGATTGGCGGCAAGGTCTCATCATTATACAGTTGAAATGGCTAGATGTAAGCATAAGTTCTATGCAAAGACTTTCTTAAACTGATAAGTATGTTCATGGCATTTGTTCTGATGAACTTTCCTCTATGGTACCTAGACTTTATGAATTTAAGCTCAGTACTAGATTGGCGGCAAGGTCTCATCATTATACAGTTGAAATGGCTAGATGTAAGCATAAGTTCTATGCAAAGACTTTCTTAATCTGATAAGTATGTTCATGGCATTTGTTCTGATGAACTTTCCTCTATGGTACCTAGACTTTATGAATTGAAGCGCAGTACTAGATTGGCGGCAAGGTCTCATCATTATACAGTTGAAATGGCTAGATGTAAGCATAAGTTCTATGCTAAGACTTTCTTAATCTGATAAGTATGTTCATGGCATTTGTTCTGATGAACTTTCCTCTATGGTACCTAGACTTTATGAATTTAAGCGCAGTACTAGATTGGCGGAAAGGTCTCATCATTATACAGTTGAAATGGCTAGATGTAACCATAAGTTCTATGCTAAGATTTTCTTAATCTGATGAGTATGTTCATGGCATTTGTTCTGATGAACTTTCTTCTATGGTACCTAGACTTTATGAATTTAAGCGCAGTACTAGATTGGCGGCAAGGTCTCATCATTATACAGTTGAAATGGCTAGATGTAAGCATAAGTTCTATGCTAAGACTTTCTTAATCTGATAAGTATGTTCATGGCATTTGTTCTGATGAACTTTCCTCTATGGTACCTAGACTTTATGAATTTAAGCGCAGTACTAGATTGGCGGCAAGGTCTCATCATTATACAGTTGAAATGGCTAGATGTAACCATAAGTTCTATGCTAAGATTTTCTTAATCTGATAAGTATGTTCATGGCATTTGTTCTGATGAACTTTCTTCTATGGTACCTAGACTTTATGAATTTAAGCGCAGTACTAGATTGGCGGCAAGGTCTCATCATTATACAGTTGAAATGGCTAGATGTAAGCATAAGTTCTATGCAAAGACTTTCTTAATCTGATAAGTATGTTCATGGCATTTGTTCTGATGAACTTTCCTCTATGGTACCTAGACTTTATGAATTTAAGCGCAGTACTAGTTTGGCGGCAAGGTCTCATCATTATACAGTTGAAATGGCTAGATGTAAGCATAAGTTCTATGCAAAGACTTTCTTAATCTGATAAGTATGTTCATGGCATTTGTTCTGATGAACTTTCTTCTATGGTACCTAGACTTTATGAATTTAAGCGCAGTACTAGATTGGCGGCAAGGTCTCATCATTATACAGTTGAAATGGCTAGATGTAAGCATAAGTTCTATGCTAAGACTTTCTTAATCTGATAAGTATGTTCATGGCATTTGTTCTGATGAACTTTCCTCTATGGTACCTAGACTTTATGAATTTAAGCGCAGTACTAGATTGGCGGCAAGGTCTCATCATTATACAGTTGAAATGGCTAGATGTAAGCATAAGTTCTATGCTAAGACTTTCTTAATCTGATAAGTATGTTCATGGCATTTGTTCTGATGAACTTTCCTCTATGGTACCTAGACTTTATGAATTTAAGCGCAGTACTAGATTGGCGGCAAGGTCTCATCATTATACAGTTGAAATGGCTAGATGTAAGCATAAGTTCTATGCTAAGACTTTCTTAATCTGATAAGTATGTTCATGGCATTTGTTCTGATGAACTTTCCTCTATGGTACCTAGACTTTATGAATTTAAGCGCAGTACTAGATTGGCGGCAAGGTCTCATCATTATACAGTTGAAATTGCTAGATGTAACCATAAGTTCTATGCTAAGATTTTCTTAATCTGATAAGTATGTTCATGGCATTTGTTCTGATGAACTTTCTTCTATGGTACCTAGACTTTATGAATTTAAGCGCAGTACTAGATTGGCGGCAAGGTCTCATCATTATACAGTTGAAATGGCTAGATGTAAGCATAAGTTCTATGCAAAGACTTTCTTAAACTGATAAGTATGTTCATGGCATTTGTTCTGATGAACTTTCCTCTATGGTACCTAGACTTTATGAATTTAAGCTCAGTACTAGATTGGCGGCAAGGTCTCATCATTATACAGTTGAAATGGCTAGATGTAAGCATAAGTTCTATGCAAAGACTTTCTTAATCTGATAAGTATGTTCATGGCATTTGTTCAGATGAACTTTCCTCTATGGTACCTAGACTTTATGAATTGAAGCGCAGTACTAGATTGGCGGCAAGGTCTCATCATTATACAGTTGAAATGGCTAGATGTAAGCATAAGTTCTATGCTAAGACTTTCTTAATCTGATAAGTATGTTCATGGCATTTGTTCTGATGAACTTTCCTCTATGGTACCTAGACTTTATGAATTTAAGCGCAGTACTAGATTGGCGGAAAGGTCTCATCATTATACAGTTGAAATGGCTAGATGTAACCATAAGTTCTATGCTAAGATTTTCTTAATCTGATAAGTATGTTCATGGCATTTGTTCTGATGAACTTTCCTCTATGGTACCTAGACTTTATGAATTTAAGCGCAGTACTAGATTGGCGGCAAGGTCTCATCATTATACAGTTGAAATGGCTAGATGTAACCATAAGTTCTATGCTAAGATTTTCTTAATCTGATAAGTATGTTCATGGCATTTGTTCTGATGAACTTTCCTCTATGGTACCGAGACTTTATGAATTTAAGCGCAGTACTAGATTGGCGGCAAGGTCTCATCATTATACAGTTGAAATGGCTAGATGTAAGCATAAGTTCTATGCAAAGACTTTCTTAATCTGATAAGTATGTTCATGGCATTTGTTCTGATGAACTTTCCTCTATGGTACCTAGAGTTTATGAATTTAAGCACAGTACTAGATTGGCGGCAAGGTCTCATCATTATACAGTTGAAATGGCTAGATGTAAGCATAAGTTCTATGCAAAGACTTTCTTAATCTGATAAGTATGTTCATGGCATTTGTTCTGATGAACTTTCCTCTATGGTACCTAGACTTTATGAATTTAAGCGCAGTACTAGATTGGCGGCAAGGTCTCATCATTATACAGTTGAAATGGCTAGATGTAAGCATAAGTTCTATGCAAAGACTTTCTTAATCTGATAAGTATGTTCATGGCATTTGTTCTGATGAACTTTCCTCTATGGTACCTAGACTTTATGAATTTAAGCGCAGTACTAGATTGGCGGCAAGGTCTCATCATTATACAGTTGAAATGGCTAGATGTAAGCATAAGTTCTATGCAAAGACTTTCTTAATCTGATAAGTATGTTCATGGCATTTGTTCTGATGAACTTTCCTCTATGGTACCTAGACTTTATGAATTTAAGCGCAGTACTAGATTGGCGGCAAGGTCTCATCATTATACAGTTGAAATGGCTAGATGTAAGCATAAGTTCTATGCAAAGACTTTCTTAATCTGATAAGTATGTTCATGGCATTTGTTCTGATGAACTTTCCTCTATGGTACCGAGACTTTATGAATTTAAGCGCAGTACTAGATTGGCGGCAAGGTCTCATCATTATACAGTTGAAATGGCTAGATGTAAGCATAAGTTCTATGCAAAGACTTTCTTAATCTGATAAGTATGTTCATGGCATTTGTTCTGATGAACTTTCCTCTATGGTACCTAGACTTTATGAATTTAAGCGCCGTACTAGATTGGCGGCAAGGTCTCATCATTATACAGTTGAAATGGCTAGATGTAAGCATAAGTTCTATGCAAAGACTTTCTTAATCTGATAAGTATGTTCATGGCATTTGTTCTGATGAACTTTCCTCTATGGTACCTAGACTTTATGAATTTAAGCTCAGTACTAGATTGGCGGCAAGGTCTCATCATTATACAGTTGAAATGGCTAGATGTAAGCATAAGTTCTATGCAAAGACTTTCTTAATCTGATAAGTATGTTCATGGCATTTGTTCTGATGAACTTTCCTCTATGGTACCTAGACTTTATGAATTTAAGCGCAGTACTAGATTGGCGGCAAGGTCTCATCATTGTACAGTTGAAATGGCTAGATGTAAGCATAAGTTCTATGCAAAGACTTTCTTAATCTGATAAGTATGTTCATGGCATTTGTTCTGATGAACTTTCCTCTATGGTACCTAGACTTTATGAATTTAAGCGCAGTACTAGATTGGCGGCAAGGTCTCATTATTATACAGTTGAAATGGCTAGATGTAACCATAAGTTCTATGCTAAGATTTTCTTAATCTGATAAGTATGTTCATGGCATTTGTTCTGATGAACTTTCTTCTATGGTACCTAGACTTTATGAATTTAAGCGCAGTACTAGATTGGCGGCAAGGTCTCATCATTATACAGTTGAAATGGCTAGATGTAAGCATAAGTTCTATGCAAAGACTTTCTTAATCTGATAAGTATGTTCATGGCATTTGTTCTGATGAACTTTCCTCTATGGTACCTAGACTTTATGAATTTAAGCTCAGTACTAGATTGGCGGCAAGGTCTCATCATTATACAGTTGAAATGGCTAGATGTAACCATTAGTTCTATGCTAAGATTTTCTTAATCTGATAAGTATGTTCATGGCATTTGTTCTGATGAACTTTCCTCTATGGTACCTAGACTTTATGAATTTAAGCGCAGTACTAGATTGGCGGCAAGGTCTCATCATTATACAGTTGAAATGGCTAGATGTAAGCATAAGTTCTATGCTAAGACTTTCTTAATCTGATAAGTATGTTCATGGCATTTGTTCTGATGAACTTTCCTCTATGGTACCTAGACTTTATGAATTTAAGCGCAGTACTAGATTGGCGGCAAGGTCTCATCATTATACAGTTGAAATGGCTAGATGTAAGCATAAGTTCTATGCAAAGACTTTCTTAATCTGATAAGTATGTTCATGGCATTTGTTCTGATGAACTTTCTTCTATGGTACCTAGACTTTATGAATTTAAGCGCAGTACTAGATTGGCGGCAAGGTCTCATCATTATACAGTTGAAATGGCTAGATGTAAGCATAAGTTCTATGCTAAGATTTTCTTAATCTGATAAGTATGTTCATGGCATTTGTTCTGATGAACTTTCTTCTATGGTACCTAGACTTTATGAATTTAAGCGCAGTACTAGATTGGCGGCAAGGTCTCATCATTATACAGTTGAAATGGCTAGATGTAAGCATAAGTTCTATGCTAAGACTTTCTTAATCTGATAAGTATGTTCATGGCATTTGTTCTGATGAACTTTCCTCTATGGTACCTAGACTTTATGAATTTAAGCGCAGTACTAGATTGGCGGCAAGGTCTCATCATTATACAGTTGAAATGGCTAGATGTAACCATAAGTTCTATGCTAAGATTTTCTTAATCTGATAAGTATGTTCATGGCATTTGTTCTGATGAACTTTCTTCTATGGTACCTAGACTTTATGAATTTAAGCGCAGTACTAGATTGGCGGCAAGGTCTCATCATTATACAGTTGAAATGGCTAGATGTAAGCATAAGTTCTATGCAAAGACTTTCTTAAACTGATAAGTATGTTCATGGCATTTGTTCTGATGAACTTTCCTCTATGGTACCTAGACTTTATGAATTTAAGCTCAGTACTAGATTGGCGGCAAGGTCTCATCATTATACAGTTGAAATGGCTAGATGTAAGCATAAGTTCTATGCAAAGACTTTCTTAATCTGATAAGTATGTTCATGGCATTTGTTCTGATGAACTTTCCTCTATGGTACCTAGACTTTATGAATTGAAGCGCAGTACTAGATTGGCGGCAAGGTCTCATCATTATACAGTTGAAATGGCTAGATGTAAGCATAAGTTCTATGCTAAGACTTTCTTAATCTGATAAGTATGTTCATGGCATTTGTTCTGATGAACTTTCCTCTATGGTACCTAGACTTTATGAATTTAAGCGCAGTACTAGATTGGCGGAAAGGTCTCATCATTATACAGTTGAAATGGCTAGATGTAACCATAAGTTCTATGCTAAGATTTTCTTAATCTGATGAGTATGTTCATGGCATTTGTTCTGATGAACTTTCTTCTATGGTACCTAGACTTTATGAATTTAAGCGCAGTACTAGATTGGCGGCAAGGTCTCATCATTATACAGTTGAAATGGCTAGATGTAAGCATAAGTTCTATGCTAAGACTTTCTTAATCTGATAAGTATGTTCATGGCATTTGTTCTGATGAACTTTCCTCTATGGTACCTAGACTTTATGAATTTAAGCGCAGTACTAGATTGGCGGCAAGGTCTCATCATTATACAGTTGAAATGGCTAGATGTAACCATAAGTTCTATGCTAAGATTTTCTTAATCTGATAAGTATGTTCATGGCATTTGTTCTGATGAACTTTCTTCTATGGTACCTAGACTTTATGAATTTAAGCGCAGTACTAGATTGGCGGCAAGGTCTCATCATTATACAGTTGAAATGGCTAGATGTAAGCATAAGTTCTATGCAAAGACTTTCTTAATCTGATAAGTATGTTCATGGCATTTGTTCTGATGAACTTTCCTCTATGGTACCTAGACTTTATGAATTTAAGCGCAGTACTAGTTTGGCGGCAAGGTCTCATCATTATACAGTTGAAATGGCTAGATGTAAGCATAAGTTCTATGCAAAGACTTTCTTAATCTGATAAGTATGTTCATGGCATTTGTTCTGATGAACTTTCTTCTATGGTACCTAGACTTTATGAATTTAAGCGCAGTACTAGATTGGCGGCAAGGTCTCATCATTATACAGTTGAAATGGCTAGATGTAAGCATAAGTTCTATGCTAAGACTTTCTTAATCTGATAAGTATGTTCATGGCATTTGTTCTGATGAACTTTCCTCTATGGTACCTAGACTTTATGAATTTAAGCGCAGTACTAGATTGGCGGCAAGGTCTCATCATTATACAGTTGAAATGGCTAGATGTAAGCATAAGTTCTATGCTAAGACTTTCTTAATCTGATAAGTATGTTCATGGCATTTGTTCTGATGAACTTTCCTCTATGGTACCTAGACTTTATGAATTTAAGCGCAGTACTAGATTGGCGGCAAGGTCTCATCATTATACAGTTGAAATGGCTAGATGTAAGCATAAGTTCTATGCTAAGACTTTCTTAATCTGATAAGTATGTTCATGGCATTTGTTCTGATGAACTTTCCTCTATGGTACCTAGACTTTATGAATTTAAGCGCAGTACTAGATTGGCGGCAAGGTCTCATCATTATACAGTTGAAATTGCTAGATGTAACCATAAGTTCTATGCTAAGATTTTCTTAATCTGATAAGTATGTTCATGGCATTTGTTCTGATGAACTTTCTTCTATGGTACCTAGACTTTATGAATTTAAGCGCAGTACTAGATTGGCGGCAAGGTCTCATCATTATACAGTTGAAATGGCTAGATGTAAGCATAAGTTCTATGCAAAGACTTTCTTAAACTGATAAGTATGTTCATGGCATTTGTTCTGATGAACTTTCCTCTATGGTACCTAGACTTTATGAATTTAAGCTCAGTACTAGATTGGCGGCAAGGTCTCATCATTATACAGTTGAAATGGCTAGATGTAAGCATAAGTTCTATGCAAAGACTTTCTTAATCTGATAAGTATGTTCATGGCATTTGTTCAGATGAACTTTCCTCTATGGTACCTAGACTTTATGAATTGAAGCGCAGTACTAGATTGGCGGCAAGGTCTCATCATTATACAGTTGAAATGGCTAGATGTAAGCATAAGTTCTATGCTAAGACTTTCTTAATCTGATAAGTATGTTCATGGCATTTGTTCTGATGAACTTTCCTCTATGGTACCTAGACTTTATGAATTTAAGCGCAGTACTAGATTGGCGGAAAGGTCTCATCATTATACAGTTGAAATGGCTAGATGTAACCATAAGTTCTATGCTAAGATTTTCTTAATCTGATAAGTATGTTCATGGCATTTGTTCTGATGAACTTTCCTCTATGGTACCTAGACTTTATGAATTTAAGCGCAGTACTAGATTGGCGGCAAGGTCTCATCATTATACAGTTGAAATGGCTAGATGTAACCATAAGTTCTATGCTAAGATTTTCTTAATCTGATAAGTATGTTCATGGCATTTGTTCTGATGAACTTTCCTCTATGGTACCGAGACTTTATGAATTTAAGCGCAGTACTAGATTGGCGGCAAGGTCTCATCATTATACAGTTGAAATGGCTAGATGTAAGCATAAGTTCTATGCAAAGACTTTCTTAATCTGATAAGTATGTTCATGGCATTTGTTCTGATGAACTTTCCTCTATGGTACCTAGAGTTTATGAATTTAAGCACAGTACTAGATTGGCGGCAAGGTCTCATCATTATACAGTTGAAATGGCTAGATGTAAGCATAAGTTCTATGCAAAGACTTTCTTAATCTGATAAGTATGTTCATGGCATTTGTTCTGATGAACTTTCCTCTATGGTACCTAGACTTTATGAATTTAAGCGCAGTACTAGATTGGCGGCAAGGTCTCATCATTATACAGTTGAAATGGCTAGATGTAAGCATAAGTTCTATGCAAAGACTTTCTTAATCTGATAAGTATGTTCATGGCATTTGTTCTGATGAACTTTCCTCTATGGTACCTAGACTTTATGAATTTAAGCGCAGTACTAGATTGGCGGCAAGGTCTCATCATTATACAGTTGAAATGGCTAGATGTAAGCATAAGTTCTATGCAAAGACTTTCTTAATCTGATAAGTATGTTCATGGCATTTGTTCTGATGAACTTTCCTCTATGGTACCTAGACTTTATGAATTTAAGCGCAGTACTAGATTGGCGGCAAGGTCTCATCATTATACAGTTGAAATGGCTAGATGTAAGCATAAGTTCTATGCAAAGACTTTCTTAATCTGATAAGTATGTTCATGGCATTTGTTCTGATGAACTTTCCTCTATGGTACCGAGACTTTATGAATTTAAGCGCAGTACTAGATTGGCGGCAAGGTCTCATCATTATACAGTTGAAATGGCTAGATGTAAGCATAAGTTCTATGCAAAGACTTTCTTAATCTGATAAGTATGTTCATGGCATTTGTTCTGATGAACTTTCCTCTATGGTACCTAGACTTTATGAATTTAAGCGCCGTACTAGATTGGCGGCAAGGTCTCATCATTATACAGTTGAAATGGCTAGATGTAAGCATAAGTTCTATGCAAAGACTTTCTTAATCTGATAAGTATGTTCATGGCATTTGTTCTGATGAACTTTCCTCTATGGTACCTAGACTTTATGAATTTAAGCTCAGTACTAGATTGGCGGCAAGGTCTCATCATTATACAGTTGAAATGGCTAGATGTAAGCATAAGTTCTATGCAAAGACTTTCTTAATCTGATAAGTATGTTCATGGCATTTGTTCTGATGAACTTTCCTCTATGGTACCTAGACTTTATGAATTTAAGCGCAGTACTAGATTGGCGGCAAGGTCTCATCATTGTACAGTTGAAATGGCTAGATGTAAGCATAAGTTCTATGCAAAGACTTTCTTAATCTGATAAGTATGTTCATGGCATTTGTTCTGATGAACTTTCCTCTATGGTACCTAGACTTTATGAATTTAAGCGCAGTACTAGATTGGCGGCAAGGTCTCATCATTATACAGTTGAAATGGCTAGATGTAAGCATAAGTTCTATGCAAAGACTTTCTTAATCTGATAAGTATGTTCATGGCATTTGTTCTGATGAACTTTCCTCTATGGTACCTAGACTTTATGAATTTAAGCTCAGTACTAGATTGGCGGCAAGGTCTCATCATTATACAGTTGAAATCGCTAGATGTAAGCATAAGTTCTATGCAAAGACTTTCTTAATCTGATAAGTATGTTCATGGCATTTGTTCTGATGAACTTTCCTCTATGGTACCTAGACTTTATGAATTTAAGCGCAGTACTAGATTGGCGGCAAGGTCTCATCATTATACAGTTGAAATGGCTAGATGTAAACATAAGTTCTATGCTAAGATTTTCTTAATCTGATAAGTATGTTCATGGCATTTGTTCTGATGAACTTTCCTCTATGGTACCTAGACTTTATGAATTTAAGCGCAGTACTAGATTGGCGGCAAGGTCTCATCATTATACAGTTGAAATGGCTAGATGTAAGCATAAGTTCTATGCAAAGACTTTCTTAATCTGATAAGTATGTTCATGGCATTTGTTCTGATGAACTTTCCTCTATGGTACCTAGACTTTATGAATTTAAGCGCAGTACTAGATTGGCGGCAAGGTCTCATCATTATACAGTTGAAATGGCTAGATGTAAGCATAAGTTCTATGCTAAGACTTTCTTAATCTGATAAGTATGTTCATGGCATTTGTTCTGATGAACTTTCCTCTATGGTACCTAGACTTTATGAATTTAAGCGCAGTACTAGATTGGCGGCAAGGTCTCATCATTATACAGTTGAAATGGCTAGATGTAAGCATAAGTTCTATGCAAAGACTTTCTTAATCTGATAAGTATGTTCATGGCATTTGTTCTGATGAACTTTCCTCTATGGTACCTAGACTTTATGAATTTAAGCGCAGTACTAGATTGGCGGCAAGGTCTCATCATTATACAGTTGAAATGGCTAGATATAAGCATAAGTTCTATGCAAAGACTTTCTTAATCTGATAAGTATGTTCATGGCATTTGTTCTGATGAACTTTCCTCTATGGTACCTAGACTTTATGAATTTAAGCTCAGTACTAGATTGGCGGCAAGGTCTCATCATTATACAGTTGAAATGGCTAGATGTAAGCATAAGTTCTATGCTAAGACTTTCTTAATCTGATAAGTATGTTCATGGCATTTGTTCTGATGAACTTTCCTCTATGGTACCAAGACTTTATGAATTTAAGCGCAGTACTAGATTCGCGGCAAGGTCTCATCATTATACAGTTGAAATGGCTAGATGTAAGCATAAGTTCTATGCAAAGACTTTCTTAATCTGATAAGTATGTTCATGGCATTTGTTCTGATGAACTTTCCTCTATGGTACCTAGACTTTATGAATTTAAGCGCAGTACTAGATTGGCGGCAAGGTCTCATCATTATACAGTTGAAATGGCTAGATGTAAGCATAAGTTCTATGCAAAGACTTTCTTAATCTGATAAGTATGTTCATGGCATTTGTTCTGATGAACTTTCCTCTATGGTACCTAGACTTTATGAATTTAAGCGCAGTACTAGATTGGCGGCAAGGTCTCATCATTATACAGTTGAAATGGCTAGATGTAAGCATAAGTTCTATGCAAAGACTTTCTCTATCTGATAAGTATGTTCATGGCATTTGTTCTGATGAACTTTCCTCTATGGTACCTAGACTTTATGAATTTAAGCGCAGTACTAGATTGGCGGCAAGGTCTCATCATTATACAGTTGAAATGGCTAGATGTAAGCATAAGTTCTATGCTAAGACTTTCTTAATCTGATAAGTATGTTCATGGCATTTGTTCTGATGAACTTTCCTCTATGGTACCTAGACTTTATGAATTTAAGCTCAGTACTAGATTGGCGGCAAGGTCTCATCATTATACAGTTGAAATGGCTAGATGTAAGCATAAGTTCTATGCTAAGACTTTCTTAATCTGATAAGTATGTTCATGGCATTTGTTCTGATGAACTTTCCTCTATGGTACCTAGACTTTATGAATTTAAGCGCAGTACTAGATTGGCGGCAAGGTCTCATCATTATACAGTTGAAATGGCTAGATGTAAGCATAAGTTCTATGCAAAGACTTTCTTAATCTGATAAGTATGTTCATGGCATTTGTTCTGATGAACTTTCCTCTATGGTACCTAGACTTTATGAATTTAAGCGCAGTACTAGATTGGCGGCAAGGTCTCATCATTATACAGTTGAAATGGCTAGATGTAAGCATAAGTTCTATGCTAAGACTTTCTTAATCTGATAAGTATGTTCATGGCATTTGTTCTGATGAACTTTCCTCTATGGTACCTAGACTTTATGAATTTAAGCGCAGTACTAGATTGGCGGCAAGGTCTCATCATTATACAGTTGAAATGGCTAGATGTAAGCATAAGTTCTATGCAAAGACTTTCTTAATCTGATAAGTATGTTCATGGCATTTGTTCTGATGAACTTTCCTCTATGGTACCTAGACTTTATGAATTTAAGCGCAGTACTAGATTGGCGGCAAGGTCTCATCATTATACAGTTGAAATGGCTAGATGTAAGCATAAGTTCTATGCAAAGACTTTCTTAATCTGATAAGTATGTTCATGGCATTTGTTCTGATGAACTTTCCTCTATGGTACCTAGACTTTATGAATTTAAGCTCAGTACTAGATTGGCGGCAAGGTCTCATCATTATACAGTTGAAATGGCTAGATGTAAGCATAAGTTCTATGCTAAGACTTTCTTAATCTGATAAGTATGTTCATGGCATTTGTTCTGATGAACTTTCCTCTATGGTACCAAGACTTTATGAATTTAAGCGCAGTACTAGATTGGCGGCAAGGTCTCATCATTATACAGTTGAAATGGCTAGATGTAAGCATAAGTTCTATGCAAAGACTTTCTTAATCTGATAAGTATGTTCATGGCATTTGTTCTGATGAACTTTCCTCTATGGTACCTAGACTTTATGAATTTAAGCGCAGTACTAGATTGGCGGCAAGGTCTCATCATTATACAGTTGAAATGGCTAGATGTAAGCATAAGTTCTATGCAAAGACTTTCTTAATCTGATAAGTATGTTCATGGCATTTGTTCTGATGAACTTTCCTCTATGGTACCTAGACTTTATGAATTTAAGCGCAGTACTAGATTGGCGGCAAGGTCTCATCATTATACAGTTGAAATGGCTAGATGTAAGCATAAGTTCTATGCAAAGACTTTCTCTATCTGATAAGTATGTTCATGGCATTTGTTCTGATGAACTTTCCTCTATGGTACCTAGACTTTATGAATTTAAGCGCAGTACTAGATTGGCGGCAAGGTCTCATCATTATACAGTTGAAATGGCTAGATGTAAGCATAAGTTCTATGCTAAGACTTTCTTAATCTGATAAGTATGTTCATGGCATTTGTTCTGATGAACTTTCCTCTATGGTACCTAGACTTTATGAATTTAAGCTCAGTACTAGATTGGCGGCAAGGTCTCATCATTATACAGTTGAAATGGCTAGATGTAAGCATAAGTTCTATGCTAAGACTTTCTTAATCTGATAAGTATGTTCATGGCATTTGTTCTGATGAACTTTCCTCTATGGTACCTAGACTTTATGAATTTAAGCGCAGTACTAGATTGGCGGCAAGGTCTCATCATTATACAGTTGAAATGGCTAGATGTAAGCATAAGTTCTATGCAAAGACTTTCTTAATCTGATAAGTATGTTCATGGCATTTGTTCTGATGAACTTTCCTCTATGGTACCTAGACTTTATGAATTTAAGCGCAGTACTAGATTGGCGGCAAGGTCTCATCATTATACAGTTGAAATGGCTAGATGTAAGCATAAGTTCTATGCTAAGACTTTCTTAATCTGATAAGTATGTTCATGGCATTTGTTCTGATGAACTTTCCTCTATGGTACCTAGACTTTATGAATTTAAGCGCAGTACTAGATTGGCGGCAAGGTCTCATCATTATACAGTTGAAATGGCTAGATGTAAGCATAAGTTCTATGCAAAGACTTTCTTAATCTGATAAGTATGTTCATGGCATTTGTTCTGATGAACTTTCCTCTATGGTACCTAGACTTTATGAATTTAAGCGCAGTACTAGATTGGCGGCAAGGTCTCATCATTATACAGTTGAAATGGCTAGATGTAAGCATAAGTTCTATGCAAAGACTTTCTTAATCTGATAAGTATGTTCATGGCATTTGTTCTGATGAACTTTCCTCTATGGTACCTAGACTTTATGAATTTAAGCTCAGTACTAGATTGGCGGCAAGGTCTCATCATTATACAGTTGAAATGGCTAGATGTAAGCATAAGTTCTATGCTAAGACTTTCTTAATCTGATAAGTATGTTCATGGCATTTGTTCTGATGAACTTTCCTCTATGGTACCAAGACTTTATGAATTTAAGCGCAGTACTAGATTGGCGGCAAGGTCTCATCATTATACAGTTGAAATGGCTAGATGTAAGCATAAGTTCTATGCAAAGACTTTCTTAATCTGATAAGTATGTTCATGGCATTTGTTCTGATGAACTTTCCTCTATGGTACCTAGACTTTATGAATTTAAGCGCAGTACTAGATTGGCGGCAAGGTCTCATCATTATACAGTTGAAATGGCTAGATGTAAGCATAAGTTCTATGCAAAGACTTTCTTAATCTGATAAGTATGTTCATGGCATTTGTTCTGATGAACTTTCCTCTATGGTACCTAGACTTTATGAATTTAAGCGCAGTACTAGATTGGCGGCAAGGTCTCATCATTATACAGTTGAAATGGCTAGATGTAAGCATAAGTTCTATGCAAAGACTTTCTCTATCTGATAAGTATGTTCATGGCATTTGTTCTGATGAACTTTCCTCTATGGTACCTAGACTTTATGAATTTAAGCGCAGTACTAGATTGGCGGCAAGGTCTCATCATTATACAGTTGAAATGGCTAGATGTAAGCATAAGTTCTATGCTAAGACTTTCTTAATCTGATAAGTATGTTCATGGCATTTGTTCTGATGAACTTTCCTCTATGGTACCTAGACTTTATGAATTTAAGCTCAGTACTAGATTGGCGGCAAGGTCTCATCATTATACAGTTGAAATGGCTAGATGTAAGCATAAGTTCTATGCTAAGACTTTCTTAATCTGATAAGTATGTTCATGGCATTTGTTCTGATGAACTTTCCTCTATGGTACCTAGACTTTATGAATTTAAGCGCAGTACTAGATTGGCGGCAAGGTCTCATCATTATACAGTTGAAATGGCTAGATGTAAGCATAAGTTCTATGCAAAGACTTTCTTAATCTGATACGTATGTTCATGGCATTTGTTCTGATGAACTTTCCTCTATGGTACCTAGACTTTATGAATTTAAGCGCAGTACTAGATTGGCGGCAAGGTCTCATCATTATACAGTTGAAATGGCTAGATGGCTAGATGTAAGCATAAGTTCTATGCTAAGACTTTCTTAATCTGATTGGTATGTTCATGGCATTTGTACTGATGAACTTTCCTCTGTGGTACCTAGACTTTATGAACTTAAACGCAGTACTAGATTGGCAGCTAGGTCTCATCATTATACAGTTGAAATGACTAAATCTAACCGCAAGTTCTATGCTAATCGTTTCTTCTCTCGCATTTCTCGCTTGTGAAACTCACTTCCGGCTTCTTGCTTTCCAATCAAGCTAGAACTTTAAAATTTTAAATGCAATGTCAATCGTTATCTTCTTAATTCTTAATTCTTGTTCTTTTGTTGTTCTCTCTCCTTAATAGTGTTTTCTTTTTCTCGTATTTTTTCATACCTCAAAAAATTCTTACAATCTGAAAATATTTTCTGGCTTTAAATAACTTTCACAGGGTTGATAAGCCGTATAAAACGAATAAAAAACGAATCAATCAAGCAATAAATGAAGCATTTTCTCCCATTATAAATCTTTAGTAGATAGGCTCACCTCTCGCCCGGTTCACACTTCTTCTTTGTCCCTTGAAAAGGACTAGAGGTTTACACCTTGTTTTCTCTTTAGGGTTGGGTTTCCGGTTTCTTCTAAAGGTTTTTCATTTTCTGTCATCTTCACTATGCTCTTGCGTCTTAGCGGCATTATCACCTTGCTTCGAGTGAAATAATTAAAAAATATATCTGTGGATTCCCATAATTTCTTGACAAAGATATTAGAGTAGTTTTCTGAGTCATAGCGTTTAGGTGTGTATATGAATTAAGCTCTGTAAAAAAGAAAAAAAAACAAAACAAAACTTATAATCATACTGATGACGATTTAGTAATTCTCACCGTGTCTCTCAAAACTGAAATTTTGTTTTTTCCTTTATGAATGACGAAATTAACATTCCAGAAAATATTTCAGATGACATAGAAATTCGTTATGTTCGCCATCATTAAATTCATGCGCTGTATTTGTGGCCACCTTTATGGGTTTGTTGTGCTAAGGAATGTGCTTGTAATGGATAATTTCAATATATTAAATATATATTTGCATTTATTTACCTTATTAATATTCGTCAGGGCAGACAATAGCTTAATAAATTAGAGCAATGGTCCGTGAATTTAGTGGCATAGTAATGGTGACTTTAGTTCCAGGGCTTGAGAAGTACAGTTTTCAGACTAAGTGGAAACGGGACAAATAGTGATTTGAAGCAAGCCGGAGCGCACAACTGCCGAAACTTTGTGATACTAACAACAATGACAAGGACATTAGACCGAATGTAAATAACGGTAACTTCTCAGGCCAGAAATTTGGACAGATATTTGCAGGTGTCCGAAGAACATGGTTATCAAATTATTAATGTTTTGGTAATTAAGACAAGGAATTTTCTGTATTGAACATCTATAGAAATAGTGCTGGATTATTTTCCAGAGGATTATCATTAAATAAAGTACATTAAAAAAAAATCATTTCACTCCAAGCAAGGCGGGAATGTCACTAGTACACAGGGGGTTTACAGCGAGTGAAAATGAAAGCGAAGACTGATGGATTGAGGAAAGATTATAGCTATCAGGGAAGCAAGTAAATGGAAGGGAATCCACAGTTGCGAAGTGCGAGAAAAAACTGTTCGAAAAAAAACTGTTGTAGTTGCATTTAGCTATTTCAACATTAAAAGAGTGGGACCTAGATGCCAACCTAGTAGCACTTTTAAATTCATGTAGTCGGGGCACCAGGGAAAAAAGCTCGTCATGAAAATATTTGTAGAAAAGACAAAGGGAAGCCAGGTGAAGTCGGTGAGAAAAGTGACTGAAGCCGAGATGCCAGGTCAGGATCGATTACATCACATACTCTTCTTGAATCTTGAGATGTACAGCAGGAACACGAGGTCAGATATGGCAACAGTATCCAATGCAAGGACGAATGGTAGATTTGTAAATGTGTAAGATGGATTCTGACGAGAAACATTTTCTAGCACGACAGAGTGATCCAATATTCCTTGCAGTAAATGTAGCTATTGATTCAATGTGGTCGCTCCACTTAAAGTCAGTGGAAAACGTGAGACCAAGAAGAGGCAGTGTGTTACTCTGCAGGAGTCTAGCGCCAGCCATACTAGAAATATGAATCTGACACAAAAATGTTTTTCCCTCAAATATTGGTGGCAGTATTGATCAATACTCGTTGTGTGAAATCCTGTGTATTCCTGGCGGACACGCCTTTAAATGAAATCCCAGATTAGTTTTAACTGGCCATAACATTTTTTCTTATTGATCTGAATGCTATCCGCCTTTACACAGACCCAATCGTTATTGGACATGCGACCAAGACCTCTGTTGGGCACGAATATGCATAAGATGCGCAACGGTCTCGTTGCCCTCACGAATCTATGATACGGTGCCCCCACTCTCCACTGATACTGACCTTCACTCTCCACCGATACTGACCTCCAGTCTCCACCGATACTGACCTCCACTCTCCACCGAGACTGACCTCCAGTCTCCACCGATACTGACCTCCACTCTCCACCGATACTGACCTCCTCTCTCCACCGATACTGACCTCCAGTTTCCACCGATACTGACCTTCACTCTCCACCGATAGTGACCTCCACTCTCCACCAATACTGACCTCCACTCTCCACCGATACTGACCTCCACTCTCTGCTACATCCCAATTTTCAAAAGGTAGCATGCATAGAAAATACAAATTTTATTGTAACCTAATTATGTACAATAATGGATCATATGTAATATATGTGAAAATTCAACTAGAAAAATTGAAAATCTGAATACAAATTAGAATCATATCGATAGAAATATAGATCATTCCATCTTCTTAAATAAATCAACTGTGTTTTTTGTGGCAATTTCTAACATCAACTTGAGATTTTTCTTATTAAATAAAACTTGAATAATTTAACACATTCAACATTATGGATAAAAAATACTGAATTTGGACGAAAAAATAGTCAAAATCCGTTAAAATTTGTCATCCTTTGTGCTTAGTTTGATTTGTGACATACAAATGTCGGTATAAAAAGGAAAATGTTGATAAGATAGTGAGGGTCACAAAGCTCTTCGCAGGATCGCAATTAGGCTTGGACACCTCCAGGGGTTCCGGGTTGTACGCACCGACCCTACCAACATATGAGCTATCAATACATTTAAATGGGCCATAAATACATGCGTAGCGGTTGCCTAAGTTATCACTATTGGCAAACTCATCTAACAAAATCAGTGAGCATATGCACTGAGTGTAATCCTCACTAAGTGTCCTAAATATATATTTTTTATTTTTCAAAGAAAATATGAACTAAGAAACTTAAAATCAAAACGAGATATTTTAAATTTCTGGAACATATAATGAGGAAAGAGTGGTTTCTAAATTTGAGATTTCCCGCTCTGTTTAATCCTCGTAGGTTAATGTAAAGAAAAGGTTAAAATCATTTGCAATTCAGTTCCGTCGACAAATCCATTAGTAACGCAATTGGTTATTTTATTTTAGAACGCATTTCTCTCCATTAAAAGACTTTCTCTTGAATTTCGATTTGCTGTGTTAACTTTCATGAAACTTTACGCGTGGTTTCTTCCTTTCAGTCGATCCTACACCTGATGTCACAGCGCTGACATAAACAACTACTCACAAAATAAGATGTCATTTTTGTATTAAAATTCGGTTTACCCTGTACAAGGCGCGGAAACCACTCAAGGTAGAGGGTTACGTTAGGGAGCAATTTGTGCGGGTAGGAGTAGAAGATAACGGTTAACCCTCGCCTTGATCAGGTTAAGATTGTTGTGATCTGGAAAACGTTCTCTTGGGAGTCCGTTCCACAGGGTAGTGGTTCACGGGAAGAAGCTGTTCGAGTGGAACTTACTTCGCACCGATGGAATACGGGGGAAATGAGTGTGGTTTTCTACTACGTAAGTGGTATGGCGGACCTTAGCCATGAAAGTTAAAACTGGCGGAACCAAGGAATCCAGTTCGTCCGAGCACTTTCTATGATAGTAGCGATAGACAGTGAGAGGTTTGCCACATCCCGTCTGAGAGAGAGAGAGAGAGAGAGAGAGAGAGAGAGAGAGAGAGAGAGAGAGAGAGAGAGAGAGAGAGAGGTTGAAGGGCGGAGTTAAATATGGAATCATTAAAGGCGGTAAAAACTATTGACGTATTTGTTTAATAAATCCTTGCCGTTATATATATTTAATCATCAAAGGTAATGAATATTTAATGGATTTCGCTAAATAAATGCTCCTGATGAGATAACACGCGTTATGCAAACAGCAATTAATATTAATAATAATACTAACGCTTGAATGTATTTGTTTCTTCCAGGACAACATGAAAAGCATCGAGTCAAAGTATGTGCCGGAGAAATCGAATAGTCCGGAACAGGATGAGACAACGTCAAAGATCAAAGAATATATAGATTGGATGGAAAAGGAGCAAGTAAGCATTCTTTTTTTAAAAAATTATATTAAAGATATATTATTATTTTAAGACATTTTTATGTTTATACATTCTTTTTATAGATACAAATATTTAAGTAAATGCTCTGTTTTATAATAAAAAGTATTAAACAACATTTACCGGCCTGAATGTCCGATAAATTTTCATAGAAAAATATTCGTCCTCCGTAATCGAACCTGTATCCTATACGGAACTGTCATATATTATTAGCCTTAGGCTATATGACGGTTCCGTATAGGATACAGATTCGATTCCTTTCGGAGGACGAATATTTTCTATGAAAGTTTATCGGACATTCAGGCCGGTAAATGTTGTTAATACTGTTTATTATAAACAGAGTATTTACTTAAATATTTGTATCTATAAAAAGAATGTATAAACATAAAAATGTCTGAAAATAATTGTCGGACTTTGTCCATTTCATAATATATTATTATAAAATGACATTAATTAAATTCAGCAACTACATTGGATAGCATACGAGGTCTGATCAAAAAGTATCTGGATCTTTGCTATAGTATCGGTGTTAAAGTTCATAGAACGAAGCCGTTTGGCACAGATTGACTTTGAACTCTGCTACGCATGCACAGTAACCTATAAACGTTCTCGATCACTTCCAAAGACTAATTTTCGAGATTCTGATTTTCAGAATTCGGCATTTCAAATTTAGAGAATTTCGTCATTCGTGATTTTAAGATTTGGGTTTTATGATCGGTGCCCTTTCTTTTTGTCTTTCGTTCTTTCTTTATTTCTATCTATCTATCTATCTATCTATCTATCTATCTATCTATCTATCTATCTATCTATCTATCTATCTATCTATCTATTGTTGTCTGTTCAGCATAGATACCAAGTTGAGAACTAATCAGATCGGGAAGGTGATTGATGAAGTAGGAAGTGCATAGGTCCAGGGATAGAGACTTGGGAGACACATTAAAAGTGCTGCCAATTTATTCTTATCGTACCAATCAATCGCACTTACTATTAAAACAGGAGTAAATAGATATGTCATCAGCATAGATACCAAGTTGAGAACTAATCAGATCGGGAAGGTGATTGATGAAGTAGGAAGAGCATAGGTCCAGGGATAGAGACTTGGTAGACACATTAAAAGTGCTGCCAATTTATTCTTATCGTACCAATCAATCGCACTTACTATTAAAACAGGAGTAAATAGTTGTGTCATCAGCATAGATACCAACTTGAGAACTAATTAGATCGGGAAGGTGATTGATGAAGTAGGAAGAGCATAGGTCCAGGGATAGAGACTTGGGAGACACATTAAAAGTGCTGCCAATTTATTCTTATCGTACCAATCAATCGCACTTACTATTAAAACAGGAGTAAATAGTTGTGTCATCAGCATAGATACCAAGTTGAGAACTAATCAGATCGGGAAGGTGATTGATGAAGTAGGAAGAGCATAGCTCCAGGGATAGAGACTTGGGAGACACATTAAAAGTGCTGCCAAGTTATTCTTATCGTACCAATCAATCGCACGTACTATTAAAACAGGAGTAAATAGTTATGTCATCAGCATAGATACCAAGTTGAGAACTAATTAGATCGGGAAGGTGATTAATGAAGTAGGACGAGCATAGGTCCAGGGATAGAGACTTGGGTGACACATTAAACGTGCTGCCAATTTATTCTTATCGTACCAATCAATCGCACATACTATTAAAACAGGAGTAAATAGTTATGTCATCAGCATAGATACCAAGTTGAGAACTCATCAGATCGGGAAGGTGATTGATGAAGTAGGAAGAGCATAGGTCCAGGGATAGAGACTTGGGGGACACATTAAAAGTGCTGCCAATTTATTCTTATCGTACCAATCAATCGCACTTACTATTAAAACAGGAGTAAATAGTTGTGTCATCAGCATAGATACCAACTTGAGAACTAATTAGATCGGGAAGGTGATTGATGAAGTAGGAAGAGCATAGGTCCAGGGATAGAGACTTGGGAGACACATTAAAAGTGCTGCCAATTTATTCTTATCGTACCAATCAATCGCACTTACTATTAAAACAGGAGTAAATAGTTGTGTCATCAGCATAGATACCAAGTTGAGAACTAATCAGATCGGGAAGGTGATTGATGAAGTAGGAAGAGCATAGGTCCAGGGATAGAGACTTGGGAGACACATTAAAAGTGCTGCCAAGTTATTCTTATCGTACCAATCAATCGCACGTACTATTAAAACAGGAGTAAATAGTTATGTCATCAGCATAGATACCAAGTTGAGAACTAATTAGATCGGGAAGGTGATTAATGAAGTAGGAAGAGCATAGGTCCAGGGATAGAGACTTGGGTGACACATTAAAAGTGCTGCCAATTTATTCTTATCGTACCAATCAATCGCACATACTATTAAAACAGGAGTAAATAGTTATGTCATCAGCATAGATACCAAGTTGAGAACTCATCAGATCGGGAAGGTGATTGATGAAGTAGGAAGAGCATAGGTCCAGGGATAGAGACTTGGGAGACACATTAAAAGTGCTGCCAATTTATTCTTATCGTACCAATCAATCGCACTTACTATTAAAACAGGAGTAAATAGTTGTGTCATCAGCATAGATACCAACTTGAGAACTAATCAGATCGGGAAGGTGATTGATGAAGTAGGAAGAGCATAGGTCCAGGGATAGAGTCTTGGGAGACACATTAAAAGTGTTGCCAATTTATTCTTATCGTACCAATCAATCGCACTTACTATTAAAACAGGAGTATATAGTTGTGTCATCAGCATAGATACCAACTTGAGAACTAATCAGATCGGGAAGGTGATTGATGAAGTAGGAAGAGCATAGGTCCAGGGATAGAGACTTGGGAGACACATTAAAAGTGCTGCCAATTTATTCTTATCGTGCCAATCAATCGCACTTACTATTAAAACAGGAGTAAATAGTTATGTCATCAGCATAGATACCAAGTTGAGAACTCATCAGATCGGGAAGGTGATTGATGAAGTAGGAAGAGCATAGGTCCAGGGATAGAGACTTGGGAGACACATTAAAAGTGCTGCCAATTTATTCTTATCGTACCAATCAATCGCACTTACTATTAAAACAGGAGTATATAGTTGTGTCATCAGCATAGATACCAACTTGAGAACTAATTAGATCGGGAAGGTGATTGATGAAGTAGGAAGAGCATAGGTCCAGGGATAGAGACTTGGGAGACACATTAAAAGTGCTGCCAATTTATTCTTATCGTACCAATCAATCGCACTTACTATTAAAACAGGAGTAAATAGTTGTGTCATCAGCATAGATACCAACTTGAGAACTAATCAGATCGGGAAGGTGATTGATGAAGTAGGAAGAGCATAGGTCCAGGGATAGAGACTTGGGAGACACATTAAAAGTGCTGCCAATTTATTCTTATCGTACCAATCAATCGCACTTACTATTAAAACAGGAGTATATATTTGTGTCATCAGCATAGATACCAAGTTGAGAACTAATTAGATCGGGAAGGTGATTGATGAAGTAGGAAGAGCATAGGTCCAGGGATAGAGACTTGGGAGACACATTAAAAGTGCTGCCAATTTATTCTTATCGTACCAATCAATCGCGCTTACTATTAAAACAGGAGTAAATAGTTATGTCATCAGCATAGATACCAACTTGAGAACTCATCAGATCGGAAGGTTGTTAATGCTCACTAGGGACAGCATAAATCCAAAGATAGAACCCTGGGGGATACCGGCATTATGACAAAATGATCTAGAAGAGTGGCCATTCAATATTACTTTCATTTCACAATTTGATACGTAAAAACTGAATCAGTTTAAAAATTCGTTCAGAAATACCATTACTTTTGAATTTGTAAAACTATCAAATGCCTTCGATATATCCAATCTTCACCATTTTTATCTAAAGCTTGAGTGACTCTTTCAGAAACGATCGTTAATATATCAGCAGTTGACCTAGAGAAGCAAGGGTGGATGTTTTTTAGCAGGTGACACATTTATTGATAGCCTTTCTTTTTACAACCCAGTAATCTTGAAAAAAAAAAAGGAAAAATATTTTAAGCAATCCAATATTTTATTGCATATGGGTGATTTGGCGATACCCCAAAACAAAACGTACACTTAGAATTCGTCAAATAATCTTAAGTCACTTCTGCTCTTCAACACGCCAGAAAAAACGTCGTCCGTGTTACGAAATGATTTTTTACGTTTTATGCCAAAAGTAATATTTTTTTTCAAATCAGATTCATTAAACATTCATTTTGCTAATTTTCCTCAAATAACTAATAATTATATTTTATTTTTGAAAGATTAAAAAATATAGTTTATGTTAAGCGATATTACTGAAAGAAGAAAAAAATTCTAATCAATCTACATTCAGTTTGAAATGTACCAATGGATTTTGATTACTGAGAATAGCAAATTTATTAGCTTAGAATTGAATCTAAAATTAAAGCTTTAAGAAAGAAGATTTTTTTTATTTTTCAAAAAGCATTTTAAAGTTAGGTATCTTTTTTTTATTGGTGGTAACAATTGTACTAATTTTATTCAGAAAAGTAATTAATATCTTTTCTAATTAAATAATAGCTTAGTTTTAATTGTATTTTTATTTTACGATTCAGAGCAGATTTTCTGTGACTGGACTTCCTGTTTAAGAAAACATAGGATTAAATTTTCCGAGGACTTTTCTTTATAACTAATATAAACTTTAAGCGATACAAATAAAAAAAATCTCGAAATTTCGTATAATTAAATGAGTAAATATAAAAAAAAATGACATATTTTCTAAAATAATTTAATTCATTTGTGAATAAATTCTAGAAGTTTTATTAAAAACGGTTGAACAGTGGTACAGAAAAATGACGTAATGCCCAACCACCAATTGAACAGTGGTAGAGAAAAATGACGTAATGCCCAACCACCAGATGAACAGTGGTAGAGAAAAAATGACGTAATGCCCAACCACCAGTTGAACAGTGGTAGAGAAAAAATGACGTAATGCCCAACCACCAGTTGAACAGTGGTAGAGAAAAATGACGTAATGCCCAACCACCAATTGAACAGTGGTACAGAAAAATGACGTAATGCCCAACCACCAATTGAACAGTGGTACAGAAAAATGACGTAATGCCCAACCACCAATTGAACAGTGGTACAGAAAAATGACGTAATGCCCAACCACCAATTGAACAGTGGTACAGAAAAATGACGTAATGCCCAACCACCAATTGAACAGTGGTACAGAAAAATGACGTAATGCCCAACCACCAATTGAACAGTGGTACAGAAAAATGACGTAATGCCCAACCACCAATTGAACAGTGGTACAGAAAAATGACGTAATGCCCAACCACCAGATGAACAGTGGTAGAGAAAAAATGACGTAATGCCCAACCACCAGTTGAACAGTGGTACAGAAAAATGACGTAATGCCCAACCACCAATTGAACAGTGGTACAGAAAAATGACGTAATGCCCAACCACCAATTGAACAGTGGTAGAGAAAAATGACGTAATGCCCAACCACCAATTGAACAGTGGTACAGAAAAATGACGTAATGCCCAACCACCAATTGAACAGTGGTACAGAAAAATGACGTAATGCCCAACCACCAGATGAACAGTGGTAGAGAAAAAATGACGTAATGCCCAACCACCAATTGAACAGTGGTACAGAAAAATGACGTAATGCCCAACCACCAGATGAACAGTGGTAGAGAAAAAATGACGTAATGCCCAACCACCAGTTGAACAGTGGTAGAGAAAAAATGACGTAATGCCCAACCACCAGTTGAACAGTGGTAGAGAAAAATGACGTAATGCCCAACCACCAATTGAACAGTGGTACAGAAAAATGACGTAATGCCCAACCACCAATTGAACAGTGGTAGAGAAAAATGACGTAATGCCCAACCACCAATTGAACAGTGGTACAGAAAAATGACGTAATGCCCAACCACCAATTGAACAGTGGTACAGAAAAATGACGTAATGCCCAACCACCAATTGAACAGTGGTACAGAAAAATGACGTAATGCCCAACCACCAATTGAACAGTGGTAGAGAAAAATGACGTAATGCCCAACCACCAATTGAACAGTGGTACAGAAAAATGACGTAATGCCCAACCACCAATTGAACAGTGGTACAGAAAAATGACGTAATGCCCAACCACCAATTGAACAGTGGTACAGAAAAATGACGTAATGCCCAACCACCAGATGAACAGTGGTAGAGAAAAAATGACGTAATGCCCAACCACCAGTTGAACAGTGGTAGAGAAAAAATGACGTAATACCCAACCACCAGTTGAACAGTGGTAGAGAAAAATGACGTAATGCCCAACCACCAATTGAACAGTGGTACAGAAAAATGACGTAATGCCCAACCACCAATTGAACAGTGGTACAGAAAAATGACGTAATGCCCAACCACCAGATGAACAGTGGTAGAGAAAAAATGACGTAATGCCCAACCACCAGTTGAACAGTGGTAGAGAAAAATGACGTAATGCCCAACCACCAATTGAACAGTGGTACAGAAAAATGACGTAATGCCCAACCACCAATTGAACAGTGGTACAGAAAAATGACGTAATGCCCAACCACCAGATGAACAGTGGTAGAGAAAAAATGACGTAATGCCCAACCACCAGTTGAACAGTGGTAGAGAAAAAATGACGTAATGCCCAACCACCAGTTGAACAGTGGTAGAGAAAAATGACGTAATGCCCAACCACCAATTGAACAGTGGTACAGAAAAATGACGTAATGCCCAACCACCAATTGAACAGTGGTACAGAAAAATGACGTAATGCCCAACCACCAATTGAACAGTGGTACAGAAAAATGACGTAATGCCCAACCACCAATTGAACAGTGGTAGAGAAAAATGACGTAATGCCCAACCACCAATTGAACAGTGGTACAGAAAAATGACGTAATGCCCAACCACCAATTGAACAGTGGTACAGAAAAATGACGTAATGCCCAACCACCAATTGAACAGTGGTAGAGAAAAATGACGTAATGCCCAACCACCAATTGAACAGTGGTACAGAAAAATGACGTAATGCCCAACCACCAATTGAACAGTGGTAGAGAAAAATGACGTAATGCCCAACCACCAATTGAACAGTGGTACAGAAAAATGACGTAATGCCCAACCACCAATTGAACAGTGGTACAGAAAAATGACGTAATGCCCAACCACCAATTGAACAGTGGTACAGAAAAATGACGTAATGCCCAACCACCAATTGAACAGTGGTACAGAAAAATGACGTAATGCCCAGCTACCGTTCGAACGGTGGGTATACACTTGTAACTATTTTTATATCTACCGTGAAACATTACATACCAATTATTTGCGAATTTTAACTCTGAAGCTCAGACAGAAGGGTTAAACTTGTTCAGGAAAACTGGGCTCAAAGGGTTAAGGTATAGTTAAGGAGAGTCTCGTTTTCATATTCTAACGTTTCGGATCAGATTAAAATTTGGGTTTTCATAATATGAGTCTTGATAATAAAAGCGAGGACCATTGTAAACGAGAGAAATCATTAAAATCGATTATAGTCATAAGTTATCGGCTGACATTTCACACCTATCTGGACACTAAAAGATGATAAATTGTAGTTTCCCAGTTTCAAATATGTAAGTGTATCTTTTTAGAAACAGAAACTAAAAGAAAACAGAGAAGTGAAAAGTTCTTTACATTAATTATTGAACTGTTGTTTTCAAAAAGAATACAACGAGATTCATGTCGATATTATTGTCGTTCCCCCTTTAAACAAGTTTAAAGTCCCAGCGACTCTGGTGAATATGCTATCCTTCTCAGTTTCAAATATATAAGTGTATCTTTTTAGAACGAATATATATTGTTTGAAACTTTTTTCAAAGGAATTGCATTGCACCTTCTCAAAAGATTTTTCGACCTCTGAAAAGAAGTAATGAAGATATTGTTGAAAGAAATATATATAAGCTTCTATGAGCCTGACATTTTAATTTTTGAACGGGTTCAGTCAGTTATGTGCCACGCTTAGGCGATCATGTATCTTTCGATACATGACTGACGAGGCAGATTTTTTCTCGCAGTATGTTGACATTTTTTTCTGCGGTAGTTGCTATCAATCCAAGGTTATAGAACCCGGTCTGTTCTGCTATTTACCCATAGCTGGGGGAGGGGAGATGAGGGGGATTTTGAACTGGTTACCTTGCCTTAATAATAAGGTACACAAAAAGAAAATTTTGTGCGATATTATTGGTATTTTATATTCTGTTTTGTATTGTGTCTTGTCAATAATTTTAAATTTCGTTCAAATTTCACTACGAACTTTATTCCGGATAATAGAGGTGATGACCTCTCTCTCTCTCTCTCTCTCTCTCTCTCTCTCTCTCTCTCTCCCTCTCTCTCTTCCATACTCTTTCTGAAAAAATCCTTTTAAAAATGCTAAAACCGATTATACCCAACATTTATTGGGTGACCTTCGACACATGTCCGGACACTGAAAAATACTAAATTGTAGAATCGAAAATGTTTTTATTGCAGCTGTTTGGGCTTTGGAGAATTTTATTTTGAGAAAAGTTAAAACCGTTTAAACAATTTTTGGTGGTATAAAACGTAAGTTTAGAGCGAAGAAGCGGAGTCATGTTGATAATTGCTGTCAAATAAAGAAAAAGATGTTGTAAAGCCTCTTAAACGGCGGTCGGCTTTTTGATCAAGCCTTATTAAAGATCAATTCAGTTTTTGATCTACCCTTATTAAAGATCAACCTCAATTTACCTTTTGATCAAGCCTTATTAAAGATCAATTAATTCAGTTTTTGATCAAGCCTTATTGAAGATCAACCTCAATTTAGTTTTTGATCAGCCTTTATTAAAGATTAACCTCCATTCGGTTTTTGATCAAGCCTTATTAAAGATTAACCTCAATTTAGTTTTGATCAAGGCTTATTAAAGATCTACCTCAAATTAGTTTTTGATCAATACTTATTAAAGATCAACCTTAATTAAGTTTTTGATCATCCTTATTAAAAATCCACTCAATTTAGTTTTCGATCAAGCCTTATGAAAGATCAAATTCAATTTAGTTTTTGACCAAACCTTGAAGATCAACCTCAATTCAGTTTTTGATCAAACCTTATTAAAGAAACTCTTAGAATTTTAAAACAGTTGTTTAAAAATGTGTTAGAACAGAGTGAATTGTCAATGAGATGTGGGCTGATCGTAGAATTCGAAATCTTCTCGGCATGTGTCAATATTGTAATATGGCGTAATTGGCTATTCCTAATCAATGCTGAGGCATTCTGCCTAATCCTATCATCGATAATCTTATAATCAATAATCCTATAATTGTGAATAAATTCTAGAAGTTTTATTAAAATTTCGCAATTGTTTGATCTTTGCAAGAAATTCAAAATCAGTATATTTTTCACTGCAAAATGACTCTAAAATTTCCTCGACTAATTGACTAACATATTACTAATTTCCTATACTAATTTATGATCAGTTCCTGACGCAAGGAAAAAAAATGTCCGATTTTAGAATAAACCTTTTAATTGTAATCTAATATATTATTATAATAATTGCACAATAACATATTACACATACTTAAAGATTAAAGTTTCATCTTTTTTAATTTTATATCAGTTTCTTTCAGAATTTAACTTCGAACGTTATATAGACCTCATCGTAAACATGAAAAAAAGAAGAAGAAGAATAGAAGCGTTTACTTTTTTGCATGAGTTCAGTTTTGGTCTTAATGCTTCTCAAATTGCTGCCAGCATAACATGGATCTACTTGTGACAGTACGGCGCTGGTTTCCCGCAATGGGGATACGAATCTTGACGATCAAGATGGTAGAGGACGTTCATTTGTAATTGACAATCAACATCTGAAGAGAGTAGTCGAAATAAAACTCACGTCAGAGTGTCAGAGAAATGTTTCAGATAGAATCTGTCAGAATTTCAACAATATTGGATCACCGCAAGGGAATTGGTAAGATGAAGAATGGCAATAAATGGGTTCCCTATGAACTCAGCGAAAGTCAAAGAGTTGGACGTTTTCAAGTACGTTCCATGCTGCATCTGCGAAATTCGAACGATCAGGGTTCAATCTCAGCAATTTCCAGAGTGTCGTACGATTTACACAAATATAGAAATCATATATTTGGACAGAGACGTGAGATTTCTCTGTTTTATTTTTAGTGGCTTTATTAATATTTGCTTCTATATTGTAGGACGATATCGAAAGTGTGGATTTCGGATCCAATCGAGCCGGGGTGGATAAGGCGAAAGAAGATATCAAGGACATAAACCAGGATATTAAGAGTCAAAGCCCGGAAATCAAAGAATTTTTGCAAAATCAGGTTGGTAGAAAAGCCTTTTCGTATCTATCTATCTATCTATCTATCTATCTATCTATCTATCTATCTATCTATCTATCTGTTCATATATATCTTGTTAGAAAATATGCGTCCTCCGACAGGTTATTTTTCTTACAAGATTTCTCGAATATTCAGGCTGGTAGATGGAAATAAATAAATTAATATACTGCTTAATAAATAAATAAAAACAGAGTATCTATTATATGACTACACATTTAAAAAATAGCGTTTAACAAATTCAAAATATGTCGGATTTAATCCATTTCCTAATATATATATATATATATAGATTTATTCCATTTCACAGTACACATACACACAGGTGTATATATATATATATATATATATATATATATATATATATATATATATATATATATATATATATATATATATATATATATACCTGTGAATTGGGTGAAGAAGTATAATGAAAGTTTCGATTCCGCCCAAATTGCAGATGTAATGGGCATATACATCCTAGATACCTTAAGTAGAATAGTTAGCCTCAACCAAGTCGGGCTTTATAGAGATGACGGTCTAATCTTTGTCCCTAGTAGTAATGGCCCCTTAACTTCCAGCTTACATAAGAAGGTCTTCAGAGCCTTCAAATACCTAGGCCTTAAGATTGAAATATCTTCCAACCTGAAAATTGTTAATTTTTGGATATTACTCTTAATTTAATGATACATTTAGACCTTTCCATAAACTTGATCAGACACCCCTATATATCAACATCCACTCTAACCACCCTAAATCTGTGATAGACCACATCCCCAAAACCGTGAATACTAGAATAAACAATCTTCTAACCATAGAATTTTTGAAGAGAATAAATTTATATACAACCAGGCCCTCAAGAATAGTGGTTTTAGACAAGAATTAAACTTTAACGGAGAACTAACAAATCAAAATATTAAGAATAGAACTAAATACAGAAAGAGGAAAGTAATATGGTTTAACCCACCATATTGCAGGCTCCCTAAAATTGATATAGGTAGTTTCTTTCTTAGATTAGTAGATAAACACTTTCATAGTAAACATCCATTACATAAAATTTTCAATAGGAAGACACTGAAAATTAGTTACTCGTGCGTGAGTAATATAGAGAAAATTATATCTTCCCATAATTGTAGAATACTTAGAAACTACCACAATAATGTAACGCAAGCTAGTGACCCTACCTGCAGTTGTAGGAATAGAGACCTTTGTCCTATCGGGGGTAAGTGCATGTATAAAATGTAGTGTACGAGGCAACTATCTTCCCCGAAGAAAATAGAAACGAGAAGAAAAGATATATAGGTATATCCGCTGGTGATTGGAAGCAACGTCTATACAGCCATAGGCACTCCTTTAAATATAGACACCTCAGAAACCAAACGTCCCTATCCAAACACTACTGGGATCTGGTGGATAAGGGACTAACCCCACTTTTCGAATGGGGATACTTGTCAAGAGCTAGCACGCCTAATAACTTCCGTGATCGGTGTAAACTGTGCATCGCCGAAAAGATCTTTATTATCAAAGATGAGAATCGGGATGAGCTGTTAAACCTTCGGAGTGAGATCCTCTCTAAATGTAGACACATAAAACGGTTCAAAACATGAACACAGTTTTGTAACACGTTGTCGGGTGTGACACTTCCACCTTAGCCCAGTAACATTGGGCATGACTTTCTGTGTATTGAATATTACTTGTATGTATCATTGTGTATGTTTATGTGAGGCGCCATGTATTTCTAATTTTTGTAATTTTGGTTTTTCTTTACTCATGTGGTGATACATGTGTGAGTGGTTATGTAGGTAAACATTTCCCCTAATAACTGATTTGCAAAATCAGATAGCATTATAATAGTTATACACCTAGGTATACATTCTAACATTAGAGATAGATACACGCTACTCACTCAGCGGTTTTAAAAATATTCATTATTTCTTTGATTAGCCTTTGATTTTGATTTAAATATAGAAATGTATATGTGCGTTCATATGGGTGTATGCGTGTGTGTGTAGATGTGTATATGTGAGTATACGCATATATATACATGTATATATATGTGTATGTGGGTAAGTATATAGATATATGTGTGTGTGTACATCTGCATATATGGACGTATGGATACGTAGGTAGAATTGTGGCATAGTTTTTAAAATCCTTTAAAAAATTAAATGTCTGTAATTCACTTATGCATCATTAAATTGGATGAGGCAACAGGCACGAACCATAGAGATAATTTATTAAAAGTAGAATTACAAATGAAAATTTTATTTACTCGTTATTTAAAATGTCGTCCTTCTTTTTCAAAACCTTTTCAATTCTGTGCCTGCAGGATTCATTAACACGTCAGAGAGTTTCTTTTGTCATTTTGCTGCATTCATATTTAATTCTTTATTAAGTTTTTTAATATTTTGGGGCGAGTCTGATAAACAACTGATTTCAAATAGCCCCACAGAAAAAAAATCTAAGCCTGTGAGGTCTGATGATCACGATGGCCACTCAACAGGACTTTTTCGACCTAGCCATTAACCCCTATGGTACGCGACTTTTGCCTCACCCTCTATGTTATTTTTTTTATTATTAATTACTATTAGTTGGTATTTTTGTTTTCTTTGTAATTATTGAAGGCCTACATCTTTTTGTTTTTTTCAAGGATCCTCGTATTCCGGAAGTGCGAAAAGCAAACCTTGTATTTGAAACTCTTAACGTAAGTATTAAAACGAGATCTGTCTAGAATAAAGACAACCATTTTCTAGCATTGAAGAAAAAAAAAAGGTCTAATGCAATGGCGCCTTCGTTCTCTTTAAAGTTCCCTTCTGACGATCTTACACACTTATTCCAAATTCCTTTTCATTTTAAACAAACAGTATGCAATATCATCTTTCGGGGTCGCCATCAGCTGCCTTAATCAAGTCCTCCTTAATTTCGTCTACGGCGTTTCAGTAAGGAGCCACATCTGGGCTGTAGGTGACGATTGACAGACGTGGGTGATGCGATTCTTCGACAAAATGACAAAACGTAATGACAAAACGTAAAAAAAAATCAACTCATTCAGTAATTGTGAATCTCACAGTTTCACAGCAAACAAGTCCATCCAATGAAGTCTTACAGCCGATCGTAAAAGTGTTCGTGCATGCTCAGTAAGATTCTCTCTCGTTGGTAGCCAAGTTACATCAAGGTCGCGCAACCGGTTCTCAAGATATATAAAAATGGCTATATACGTTTTAGATGGGCACGTGACCGAGTGGTTAGGACATTCACTTTCCAACCATGAAACCCGGGTTCAAATTTTACCATAGTCGATTTGTTAGGAAGGTGACTTCTTTATGTTGTCGGTCGGGGCGGGGAGGGGTTGGATTCGATCCCAGCGTGCGGCACCTTTTAGTTTGAAAATCATACCAGGGATTGAATTAAGCCTTATGAGTGAAATTGGGAAGATGGAACAATTTGGGAGCCAGCACGAAGTCACAAGTCATCGTGGCAGAGGGTTTGAGATTGTTCATAATGTTGTTATCACAGATAATGCGTTCTTTCCTAGAAACTGTAACTAAGGTCCGCTCAGTTGCAGTATAAGCCACAGGTGGCACTAGTGGGTGTTGAACAACCACAAATGTGCCTGAGCAAGCGCCTGCAATAAGGATTGGCTAGTCGCGCTAGCAGATAGTCATACTCGGATACGAGAAGTCCGCCTTTATCATTATACCCTTTGATCTGGTTTAGAAAATACGATAGCAATAGAATAAAAAAAAACAATAAAAATAAAAAAAGGAAAAACAAGAGAGTTATTATAAAATCCAGGCGCCTTTATAAATTTTAAAAATTCTTCCTGATGAAAAGTCGATTTATGAAAAAATTTGAGAAATATTGTTAAGACACGAATTGTTTTAACAAAATGGCGTCCCTTTCACATTTTTCTTTGTGTTAAATTCTTTTTAAATAAAAATCATTTGAACAAATTGATTAAAAAAGATGGACTGACCTCTTGCTCACAAAAATCGACTTGGGTCTATTGAATTTATTTTAATCGGGACAAGTAAAAAAACAACATTTCCCTTTCCTTTTGAAATGACCTACTAATGTGAGTATACGATTTATAAGGATTTATAGTCGCATTAAAAATTGTATATTTAATAATGGACGACATATTTGAGAGCAGCACATTCAAAACTAAAATAAGTTTAAGTCAATCTAAAATATTTCCTTTTTTTTTAGGAAGAGGCTAACGATTTCTCATTTTCTTTCCTCTTCAGTAATCCCTTGTGTTTTAGTGGCAATGTTGCTTTGTATGGTGTGAAATGATTAAAAAAAAAGAAAAGAAATACAATAAAATACAAAAAAAAAACAACAAGAACCAATATATGGTGATTATAAAATCCCGGTGCCTTTATAATTTTTCTAAACTTCTCCGTGAGGAAGTCGATTTATTAAAAGAAGTGAGAAACGTTCTTAAAACACGAAGTGTTTCAACAAAAATGGTGTCTTCTTTCACTTTGCTTTGTGTTAAACTCTTTTTAAATGAAAATCGCTCGAACAAATTGATTGAAAAACATGGACTGATCTCTTGCTCACAAAAATCGACTTGGGTCTACTGAATTTATTTTAATGGAGACAAGTAACGAGTGTCTATTCAACAAAACCTTTCTCCTTCCCTCTTGAAATGTTGGAAAATTATACACCGGTTATGTGTAAAAATCCGTGAGGGAACAATCGAACACAAAACGAAACGAACAGCAGTTTAACAAACGTTATTTTTTTTTATGAAGTTAGGCGCTCTATTCAGAAAGTCAGACTAACCGCATGCGACCCGTAGCATCGCAGATTTTCAACGACTGGTTTATTTGAACTTTAGAACAAATTTCAGCTTGTATTTATCCCGTTTTGAAATATAATACGCAAAAAAATTCATTTGACTCGTATGGCTCACCTTACAATTTGGGAAACACTAGAATAGAGCATATCTTGTGATCCATGGCTTGTCAGAACTCGATTAAAACTATCTCATGCTATAAAGGCGTTGAGCCCATAAGAGCTACCTGGTCCCTCCAGCTCTCACGGTCTTTGGCAGAGCGACGGAACATCCTCCTCTGTCAGATTAGTCTGCTAGAGGACGACTTCCTTGCGGCAGCTGTGTGAACTACCAAGAGGTCGTCGTCAGTTTGCAAATGATAGGTCGAATTGGTAGATGACTTTGGTAAGGTGATCATCAGGTCTTTTCAGGACAAGACAGAATCAACGCCATAAGATCGGACCATTGCTTCCTGTAGATGGCGAGGAGGGTGCTGGGCTCGAATCAGTTGACGCTGGAGACGAGGATCTTACTGAGATGTCATTTCCCGGTGCCATATATTAACACAGAGAGCACAACGGCGTTTTAAACTCGTAGCTTGTTGCGTCGGAAGATGTCGCGACGTCTTCATGGTGCTATCTCATGACACCTGCAGTCAGCAACACTTATGCTGATCTCCGTGAGGAGGTCGCCGGTGTTGGAAACTTTTGTGCCAAAGGATATGAAAGATGCGGGGAACCTGACAAGGCCGCTATCAATGAAGATGGTTGGTGGAATGGGACCATTTCCCACGAGTATCAGTTTGGTGTTTTTTTTTGTTGAACATGTTCACCGTAGTCTGAATGTAGAAATCCAACGTAAGTAATTTGTCCAATGAAATAACACCAATATCCAGTAGCAGCTGTTCAATAATTCTTAAGGTCTTCCATATCAGAGGTTGGCAGTGAATATTCGGAGAGAGTAGGAAAGCGTAGTTCTTCTGGTCTTTCATCTGACAGGTTAGCAGTGGATATTCCGAAAAGACAAATCAAAAACAAAATGGCTGCCTTTATACACATCGGATTGAATATTTTAAGTCTTCTGATTGGTTAACCTTCTCTTGGTAAACTATAAAATGAGTCAGCTCATTTTGGTTGGCTCACTAGCACATAAGGATGTATCCAAAAATTGTAACATTTTTTTAGAATGCTCGTAGTTTCTGCTTAATAATATTGCAAGGAAAACACTAGAACAAATGATTAGTGAAGAAAAGGTTTAATCCCCTGAGGGACATGGATCAATGACACAATAATAGCAAATACCATAGTTCAGTGCGGCAATGCTCGAGACTCAACGCTACTCTTTGTGATCCATTTTGCGACCACTGTTCCTATGAGCAAACTTTCTACTCATAGTGAATTGACGAGTCTATGTCCAACATAGTGTAGAGAAGGTCGAGTGCTTTTTTTACAGAACCGTTTTCGACCAGTCAACCTGTAGCCCAAGCCTTGTTAACTCCCCGTTGAAAATGCGGAGTGCCCTCTTCAGCCAGACAACAGAGCAACAGTGCAGCGTCGTTTCGTCGGCGTAGACCAGGTCGTTTAGGACGGAAACAAAGATATAAGATATCCAGTGAGATACGAAAAAAAAAAAATGGTAAAAGATCAAAAGATTAATTAATTTGTTCAGGTAATCGGATCTTTGTAGCAAGTCACATATGAATGATTTTAAACGATGTTTCTTTGCCCAGACGACAGCATTCGGGAAAAGGTACCGACGATGAAAAAGAATCTTGTTAAAGCAGATTTGAAAAGTGACAAAGCAACAGTCACAAAAAACGAGTCCAACCTTCCAGACAAACGCAGCTTGTTAAGTGAACATTACTGTAAAAGTTCGAACAGACGCAGGCATGTTGTTCAAAGTGGTTTGAATGAAAACGTGGAACGGAAACAGAGCAGACAATAAGCACACTGATTACGGTTCAATAACTAAGAATTGCAGTTACGGTCTGTTTTTTCCAAGGCGTGAAGGGGGGGGGGATTAAAAAGCGATAACAAAGAAAGAATTTCAAGAATGAAGCGAACACAGAATTAGCTTTAAATTACATCTCCATTAATTTTACTCCATTGAACGACTTAATTAAGCGCGCGAAAGTACATCAATAAGGCTGTAGCCAAATGATAAAAAAAAATTGTTAAGGGCCAATAACCTTTAAGCGCCACCTCGTATATCCGTACTACATTGTCCCTCCATAACGTAGGTGACCACAGATCTCCACATATTCCTTTCATTTATAATGTGATTTGCAATATCTTCCTTGGAAAGATAGTGGAGTGGTTCCCCGTTGTTTGTTCGTAAGTTTTAATTGAGAATAAGCCATCTCGCAGATTGACTGCCATTAAAAGATAGAGTGCTCAGTTTGCTATTTAATTCATAGCTAGGATGGGACAAGCAAAATGGGTTCATGCCTTTCCAAAGACTATAGTGTGACTTGGGTTGAATAGCAGTGGAGACTGGACATTGTAGCACCCTGTCTAGAAAAGGACAAGTCTGAATTCAAAACAGCGGAGAATGCAAAAATTCACTTTCTTTCTCAAGATGTCATCGCAATTCAGGGATAATAAAAGAAAAGGAATCTTTGGAGGGCCATGGTAGCCCACGTCTTGAAGGGAGATGTCATTTTAAAACAAAGAAAGTGGTACAGATGCAAGTCGTTCATCTATGTTTATCGCTTTTCAGTTTGTTCATCTCTCTCTCTATCTCTCAATATATATATATATATATATATATATATATATATATATATATATATGTAAAATGTGTGTGTATATATATATATATATATATGCAATTTTGTATATATATTATTTATATATTATATATGCGCGGTACTTATTGGAAAGCGCTCAATATAACTGATAGATATCAATATCAGTGATAGATTCGACGAGCATATATATATATATATATATATATATATATATATATGTGTGTGTGTGTGTGTGTGTGTGTGTGTGTGTGTGTGTGTGTGTAAGCAAATATGTGGATGTAGATCCGACGGTATGATGAAAATGTGGAAACGACAAAGCAAAATCCAAATATGTGAGTTTACTGTTTTTTATTTTATTTTTGTTTTTTTCTGTCAACGTCAGACGTTTCGGTCTAATAGACCATCTTCAGGACATGGTTAATGGCGACATATTTATATTAAATTTAAGTTGAATGAAGAGACGATATATACAGGACTAGTCAGAAACAGAAAAACTGAAATTCTAAAGTCAGAGTTCTCTTTCTTGGATTCGGTTACGCTGGCGCCGCGTGGGCGGCGCTGCGAAAACGTGCTCCCAGGAAAGAGATCGGCTACATAACTCAAGTTACAGTCTCTGCAAGGTATCTGATAGACGCAAGAATCGGATATAATATGACAGGTAGGTCCGTAAAATCTCGTATTTCCGAACATAAACGAGATATTCGCCTCGGTAATTTAAGTAGTGCTTTGTTTGTACACCTAGCCAAATCTGATCACAATTTTGATTTCGACTCTGTGAAGATTTTAAAATATATTTATAATAAAAACCATAGGCAGATTTACGAGGCAGACATGATATCCACTTCACGTACGGTAGACACTAGACTAGAGTTCTTTAATATATCAACTTTCCTAGCAAGATTAATGCTTGACAAACGTACCGATAAGCCATAGTTTAAAATAGGATTACCCCCCTTTCCACTTAAGATAAAATCTCTTTCCTGGGAGCACGTTTTCGCAGCGCCGCCCACGCGGCGCCAGCGTAACCGAATCCAAGAAAGAGAACTCTGACTTTAGAATTTCAGTTTTTCTGTTTCTGACTAGTCCTGTATATATCGTCTCTTCATTCAACTTAAATTTAATATACATATGTCTCCATTAATCATGTCCTGAAGATGGTCTATTAGACCGAAACGTCTGACGTTGACAGAAAAAACAAAAACAAAATAAAAAACAGTAAACTCACATATTTGGATTTTGCTTTGTCTTTTCCACATTTTCATCATATATATATATATATATATATATATATATATATATATATATATATATATATATATATATATATTGTAAATTAACTGATTTAAAATGTTTTTTTCGCTATACAGTAATAACCATGTTTCAAAAATGGAAGCTAAAAGCTTCGAATTTAATTTTGTTATTAAAATAAAGACATTGGTCCCATTTCGTCCTCAAGCGAATTTTGGACTCCAAAATTCGCTTGAGGAGGAAATGGAACTAATATAAAATAGTATAAAAATATAAATAAATACTTTCACAAAAAAAACATTCATTTTTTTTAATGTACATATTAAGAAAGTATACGTGGCTTCTCATTATGCTATATATATATATATATATATATATATATATATATATATATATATATATATATATATATATATATATATATATATATATTTATATATATATATATATATATATATATATACATAAATTCCCAAGAGGATAGAATCCAGGTAGAACTCAATGTCCAATGTATATGCTCGTCGAATTCACATTTCATGCTGAAAACCTTTTCGACGCCCGCCTATCCCCATACTCTCCCACTGTAAATATATCTCTCATCGTCGGACATTTTTTCTTACTGTGGCTAATGAAATCAGGGGTCGTAACTCCTGCTGAAATCATTTGTTTCTCTGCTCATGAGGGCCTGGCTGTCCGTTCATCGTCAAAACAACAGCTCATCTGCACAACCGCAGTGACCATCATACCATAACATCGATCTGCTGATGCATGTCACAGGAAGTGAGGGTACCTCGAAAACTCTAAATGACCAGAACATGGCAGCTGATCTCTCATCTCTCTAACTGGCTGGTCAAATTCAATGCCTCGATAACCAAACTAGTTAAATTCCATCTTTAGCGAGCGGACCTTGAATTTTCACCTGTCGCGATGGAAGGGTGTCCTCGCAGGCGACTCAAAAAGTTTTAAGCCCGACTAAGCGTGGACAGTTGACGGATGAGTTAATGCCTTTAATACAAGACACTGCTAGAACAAGCAAGTGCAACTACATCAAAACAAAAGGAGTGCCTACCAACATCAACAAGAGTACTGTATTGTCTCAGACCTTTTCAAAATGGACATCTACATAAGATATGTAGGGTACACATTTACTACACCTTGACCTCTTACTGGGACTTAAGCCGAGACCTCAAGTAGAACTCGTACGTACGACCCATTGCTAAAGATGCTGGATAAATGGTCGGTTCTCTGTACCGCTTCAGTGAGTATCTGACTCCTCCTATTATCCGCTACCTTTACAAGTGACAGATAAGACCAAAGATGGAGTACTACTGCTGTCATATACAGGAAGGAACTGCTCATTCTTTACTTTCTACTCTCGATAGAATCCAAAAGTGTCTTCGTGTCCTTGTGGAATTATTTGACATCCTAAAAGCTCTTGCACACAGACGAAAAGTTGCAAACCTCTCGCTGCTTCAGTATCTGTCTATATTTCTGAGATGAGGTATTATGTACACTATTTACATTATTCGGACTATTGTCCTCATCTTTGTTGACATATTTATTACAACGTTTCGGCCTTTCAGTATCTGTCTATATTTCTGAGATGAGGTATTATGTACACTATTTACATTATTCGGACTATTGTCCTCATCTTTGTCACCATATTTATTTCAACGTTTCGGCCTTTCAGTATCTGTTTATGTTTCTGAGATGAAGTATTATGTACACTATTTACATTATTCGGACTATTGTCCTCATCTTTGTCACCATATTTATTACAACGTTTCGGCCTTTCAGTATCTGTTTATGTTTCTGAGATGAGGTATTATGTACACTATTTACATTTTTCGGACTATTGTCCTCATCTTTGTTGACATATTTATTACAACGTTTCGGCCTTTCAGTATCTGTCTATATTTCTGAGATGAGGTATTATTAAGGACACATAGCACAGCGGAAAAAGGCGTTGATTAGATCCAGTGACAGGTCCCAAAGCGTTGTGAGTTCAGTACCTGGTTAAAGTAGTGGAGAACTTGGAGAGAGGAATTAACAAGAGATAACTGATAACTGACATTCATTAGACATGGCACGTGGAACTAGAACAGTTTATCCCAGCGATCGAAATAAATGTAAATACTCTCGCTGCTTTTCTATGAAAAGTGTTCAAACGAACTACATTCCTTAGTTCCACCAGTTCTAACCTTTATGGCTAAAACCCACCATGCCGCGGATATTGTATTGAATCACCGTCATTCCCTCCGTATTCCACTGGTGAGATGTAAGTTCCACTCGGGCAGCTTCTTCCTACTAAACGCTGCTTGGCGCCACCTACTTCCAAGAAAATGCTTCTCCTATCACTACAATCTTAACCTGATCAAATCTTGGGTTAACCGTTTTCCTCCCCACCTATCTGCATAAACTGTACCTCTTACTCTGTAAGCCTCTACCTCGAGTGGCTCTTGGGCTTTGTACAGAGTAAAAATGATCGAAGTTCCAAAAAATTAACGTATTCCAGTCGAATAGACGCGTCGTCTCTCCTTGAATTCAGAAAGCCACAAATTATATGAACGTTTGGTTAAAGAGTCGAATGCACGTGACCAATGATTGACCAATGAAAGTTAAACAGCACAAAAGTAAAAAAAATACCAGAATTTCTTTTTTCTTCTTTTTCTCCATATCTCTGATGGAGATTTAATAAAAAGTGAAACATATTAGAGTCATAAACGTTTCCTATTTGTTCTTTATCTTATTTTCCGGAACCCGATCCATATTTGATCCCAACTCTCTCTCTCTCTCTCTCTCTCTCTCACACACACACACAGACACACACACACGTTGCGTATATTTTTGCAGCATGTTTTCATTAAGGCATGTCTCATTAAATAATTTAGACAAGTTTTGTCTACTTATTTTTATTGAGATCCTCGCATATTCACGGACACGTTTCACAGTATCCTCATTAAAGGAAAAAAGAAAATTTCCATGTTGATATTCATTTTATTCCGAGTACTTTCGACATTAGCACAATGTCGTCGTCAGAATCTCGTTTTTTCTAAGACAAGAAAATTGTTGTGCTCATTAATTTTCTAAGACAGCATTATTGTGTTCATCTGAAAATTTTTATGTGTGAAGTGAAAAAAGGATGATAAAATTTTAAAAAATTAAAATTGTACATTACATAACCTTAGCCTTTTTAACTTAAGAATACTAAGAAAGTTGTTCGTAATTATGAGAGGATCCTATTACAAATAAGTACACAAAACTTGTCTAAATTATTTAACGAGACATGTCTTTATATATATATATATATATATATATATATATATATATATATATATATATATATATATATAAAAACTCAGATTAAGAAAACTTTTAACAGGAAGTGTAAATGCGATATTTTTCAGTGTATAACGTGCACGTTTTTAAAGGTGCAATAATTTTGCAACTCGAAATAAGAGAACACATTGAATAAAAAGTAAATGCGTTATTTTTCTTTGTATAATGCGCATATTTTTAAAAAGTCCATAGTACGGCAATTCATATTAAATTAAGAAGATTCATAAAATAAACAGTAAATATAATATTTTTCTATGTATAATACGCATGTTTTCAAAGATTCTATAATCCGGCACCTTATATTAAAATACACACGGTCCAATAACCAAAAGGACGGCATGTTTTGGAGACTTTCCATTATGATTTTTATCAATATTTATTTCGGAAATTTAATATTACTAAATTTATTAAGAAAGATATTTGACGGTTTATTGAATTTTGAAATTAGGCACATTATACGTCTGCACAATTCTCTATATCTTGGTACCTAGTGGCATTTCAAAATGACTCTCGGATGAGACACACGGTACTAATGCATTCTACCTGGTTGAATCTCAACAGTGGTGTTATTTTAAAAGGATTACACAATATATCTAGTGCGAAGGTTCTTATGTTAACATACAAGAAGAAACTATGAATCATACTTAGTCATACTGGTTACGTTCCAAATTTCTTGTCATATTTGTTGTCTATTCTCAGGTCGACACAACGTTTTACCCTTCAGTTGCTAGGCGAGATATATCACGCTCAATTTTTTTTTTGTTTGTATCACCGTCAAAAATAGACTGTCAACTTTGTATCTCTCTTTATTCATTAGAATGACGATCCCGGAGGGCGCCACGTTTTTTCACGGACCTGTTTACCAAAATGAGGTATTAATGTAGATTCTGAAATTATTAGGACAAATTAGCATTTTTGTTTCCCTTCAAATCGCATAATTTCTAACATTAAATATTTTATTTTCCAGGCTCTTATTGACAAACAGTCGGCTTGCTTGGATGTTGTGCACGAAATTGCCGCACTGGATGAAAGCGTTCAGGTAACTCATTATCTTCTTGAAAATAAACGAAAAGGCGTTATAGCAGAAACTTTCCGTTCATATGATTTATTACTTATATATTATTTAGCTATTATTATTTCTTTATCGTTTCTCTATATAATGGCGGGTCGAACTATGGTCCGCGGGAAGCTTGCTCCCGTCTGATGGTGTTATGCAGCATCAAGACCATTAAAAGAGTGCATATTTTTAAAAAATCCATTATAAGAATTTTGGTTTGGTTTGGTTTGTTTTACGGCATATCAACACCTCAATGGGTTATTTAATGCCGACAAGATTTTTATTGCTGCTAATATTTTTTATCTATCTATCTATCTATCTATCTATCTATCTATCTATCTATCTATCTCAGTATATTTTCGTTTGGTTTGTTTTGTTTTACGGCATATCAACACCTCAATGGGTTATTTAATGCCGACAAGATTTTTATTGCTGCTAATATTGTTTATCTATCTATCTATCTATCTATCTATCTATCTATCTATCTATCTATCTCAGTATATTTTCGTTTGGTTTGGTTTGTTTTACGGCATATCAACACCTCAATGGGTTATTTAATGCCGACAAGATTTTTATTGCTAGCAATATTTTTTTTCCAAAAATGTATTGCTGGTAATATTTTTTCCCAAAAACGTATTGATTGTGTTAAAACCTATTTTTACACTTTTATAGTGTTTTGACCCCTTTTGCGGGAGTTAACTATTTACCCATAGCTGGGACCCTAACACGTACTACCACCTCAGGTCAGGGTGGACCTGGGAACACCAGCAATTAAGAGGTGGTTCCACGCTGCTCAAAACATCCTGATCAGAGGCCTTGCTGTTGGATGTAGTTTATCGGCTTACCCAGGACGCAAGTATTTTGGTATTTTGGGGGTTACATGTTACACAAAATAGTAATCTATTCCAAACAGGAAAAATGAGAACAAAAATAGAAATCAAATAAATGCAATATTTATTTTATTTTCATTAAGAAAATCCCAAAATAGATCTCAGCTAACATGCGTACCTCCGAGAGATCGCTAAAAAAAGGGCAGAGCATGATGAAAAAGACGCCAAACTTGACGAAAACAAAATTTTATCGTTTAAATGTTTATATTATTATTAAGAGGAAAGAACAAAGAATATTTTTAATTATTTAAAAAAAAATTCTTCTTTTTAGAATATTCTAACTTTTGATCACAAAACCTTTCTCTTTGTATCAGTGGAACTATTAACATAAAATTTTAGCACGTTTTATTTTTGTATGACAGACATTAATTTGGAAAATTTGGAAAAAATAAAAATAATTGTCTGATGTTAATGAAACTTTCAGAAACTATTCACAAATGATGGAAATTATTATAAATATATTTTCTTTTTTTAAAGTCATGGCGAAAATATTTTTTTATATTTATTACCCCCCCCCCCACCAATAACTAAATTTATGAAAACTCAAGAAATTCAATACCATTCAGTTTAGTGATTTTATTAGTTAAAAGGCGTTGAGGAAAGCAAATCATGTATTTTTTTTAATTGGACTTCCCCTACCTGAAAATCAGCTCTGAATTGTAACATACAAAACTCAATAAAACAAAGATATTATTTAATTTCAAATGCTTTTGGTTGCTTTTAGTTGTTTTCATGACTATGGATAATATTGTCTGAAAGCAAAAATCTTTTTCGATGAAAAATGAATTTTTAAAAGAGTTATTTGTTATTTCTTAATTTTTTAATTATTTTTACATTAAAGTTGTTAAAATATTCTAAAATTAGTGAAAACGGCATTCAGTTTAGTCAATGGTGTTATTAAATAGATCTATTTTTTAGCATTATAAGTTGTATAGCTTATAACAATCAGAAGAGCTGAACGGCATAAAAAAAAACAAATAATAATTCCAGTTGGCTTTTGTGTCCATAAAACGGATGTAATTCAAATGTACGGAAGACCAGCAAGAATACAATAAAAACTCGCGTTATTTGAGTTAAGCGTTGTTCTCCGCAGCATTTTGTGGGTATTTGGGGCTAAAGTTTTATATGTTATTTTACTAGTTCCGGTGATACAAAGAGAAACAAGTTTTTTTTTAATCAAAATTTAGAATGTTCTAAAAAGAAGGAAAAAATTTAAAAAATAATTAAAAAATACTTTGATCTTTCCTCTTAATAATAACATAAACATTTAGACGCTAAAATTTTGTTTTCGTCAAGTTTGCCGTCTTTTTCATCATGCTATGCTCTGTTTTTAGCGATCTCATGAAGGTACCTATATTCATTCTATTCCAATAAAATGTTCATAAATCTCGTTCAACCCGACATTCTCACACTTCACAGTCTACGTCCGTTCATAATTTTTATTCACTGAACAGCAGTCATTAAAAACATTGAAATGTCTCGGCAGTGTGAAACTTAACACCGTAAAAGATTTCTTACGTGGGAAGATATGAATAATAAGGATTATTCACTGGTGTGGTCATCGATGACGTTATACGCTACCACATTCCCCATGTCACTGCATCTTTCTTTTTTTTTTATTTGTTAAAGTATCGGTTTTAAGGTATGACTGTAAAATCTCTGAACCAATTGTCGAAAGCGTTCAGGCTCAAACAGAAATAAAACATTTTAAAGAATTTTTTTTTTCTCTAAAAGAAATAAAAATATTTTTATTTTTTGGCAGTTACATTGTAAGCTTTCGCTTGATCGAGGTGACATTGTTAACGGGTCTGAATATTAATTTTAATTTATTTTATTCCCATTTTATATTTGTTGGTAATTTTTTAAAAATCAAAACGCTAAGTTAATTTTATATTCTATTACTGTTAAGCAAACTGCATGAATCGAAAAAATAAAGATTTCTCGTTACAGATCGCGACATCTATCAGAGATGAAATTTAAATTTTTATTATTGCATTATTCCAAAATTTTAACATATCAGCAGATAGCTATTAATGTCAACAATTGAGCAGAAATAGTTATTAGTTAAAAAAATTAGTAATTAATATATAATATTATCCATAACTACATGTACAAGAATGTCGTTTTTGATAAGTTAAAAAATAACCATAAATACGTAAAAAAATACGTATATTGTGGAAAATTCCTTTTTCCTACAATATAGCTATTTGTGCTATGTTATAATGCTTATTACCTAAACAATAATAATACTGAATAATTATTTTTTAAACATTAAAGTATATTTAATCACATCTCCCTAATAGTTGTCACGATCTGTAAACACCCATTCATTATATTTGCGAGCCTGTCTTACATTGAAGAGTGTTCCACAAGCAAGAAGTGCGATAGAAGAAATAGTTAGCATAGAACTTAGTTACATCTAGCCATTTCAACTGTAAAAGGAAGAGACCTAGCTGCCAATTTAGTACTGCGCTTAAATTCATAAAGTCTAGGTACCATAAAGAAAAGCTCATCAGAACAATTGCCATGAACATATTTATATAAAAGGTACAGGGAAGCTATGTTACGGCGGTGGGAATATGACTGAAGCCGAGATGCCAGGTCAGAACCAATAATATTGTCAAAGTATAGTTATTAGTTTGGCACAAAAGGACCGGGTCTCCTCTTTGATACAAATCGGAGATTGAATATATAATATGGATAATATTGTCTGAAAGCAAAAAACTTTTTCGATGAAAAATGAATTTTTAAATGAGTTATTTGTTATTTCTTAATTTTTAAAATTATTTTTACATTAAAGTTGTTAAAATATTCTAAAATTAGTGAAAACAGCATTCAGTTTAGTCAGTGGTGTTATTAACTAGATCTATCTTTTAGCATTATAAGTTGTATAGCTTATAACAATCAGAAGAGCTGAACGGTATGAAAAAAAAAACTAATTCCAGTTGGCTTTTGTGTCCATAAAACGGCTGTAATTCAAATAAAAAATAATAATAATAAAAATAATAAAAAAGAAAATACAATAAAGCAAAACAAAAATAAAACAAAACAATGAAAACATTAACTCCTGCCTAATATTTTCCCAAGATTCTAAGATATTTGTAAAATATTGTATGAGGAAAAATATGAAAAAACAAAAAAATCCGAATATGCAAGTTTACTGTTTTGAATGTTGTTTCAATGTCGACGTCAGACGTTTCGGTCTAGTAGAACCTCTTCAGGACATAGTTATTAAAACATAATTAAAATTAGACGATATTCAAGTCAACATGAAAAGACGATAGACATAAGAAAAATCAAAACAAAATGACTGAATTTTAAGATCAGCGTTCCGTTTTGAAATGCGATCACGTCGGCGTCACGTGGGCGATGTTGTGAAAACGTATTCCTAAAATAGAGTTTATCTTAGACGGATTTATGAGGCAGGCATAATATCTATCTCGCGCACGGTGAATACTAGACCCGGCTTCTTTAATATTACCCCTTTTCTGGCAAGATTAATGCTGGACAAACGTACTTATAAACTTTAGATTCTAGTAAAATTCTTCTCTTTCATTAACAGTAATAAACTTGAAGAAGGTCTACTAGACCGAAACGTCTGACGTCGACATTGAAACACCATTAAAAACAGTAAACTTGCATATTCGGATTTTTTGTTTTTCCATATTTTTCCTCATACAGTCGGATCTATATCCATATATTTGCTTACAAAATACTGTTTATATATCCTTATGTCTCAAATAAAAGTGTCGTCAGGATCAAAATATTTCCTTTAATGCCAGCCCGCCTTCCTCTGTACGGTGTTTATTTAACACGGCATGCCTATAATGTTTAATTTATTTTCTCGGCGGCAGGATTATTATATTCTATAATTAGTAAACTGATGGGTAAATTTTCAGATTAAGCCCCGGAAACCAATTGTAATGAACATTTCCATTTTGGTGTAAATCTGAATGCTTATTTCGAAAATGACAGTAAAAGTTTGCGGAAATCTACCGTTTAGAAATGGACAATATAAGTTCGGCCTTATTCGCGTTACTGGCGTTGTTTACATACCTCGAGTACTCATGTGCGGAAGCTTCACTTTTCTTGATTATTGCGCACGCAATACGAAAGCTTTAATTTAAAATGAATGCGCAAAAGTTAAGTAATAACTTAAAAAGTAAACTGGGTTATTAAATTTGGGGTTTTAAAAAGCATGATTATTTACAAAATAAAAAAAAATAAGTGCTAGAAAGGACTTAATAATATGAACAATTTTAAGGTTCAATTTTTAAAATTAAATTTGGAGTTTTAAAAACTTGATTATTTACAAAAGAAATTCTAGAAAGGACTTAATAATAATATAAACAAATTGTAAGCAGGATTATTTACAAAATTGCAATAACAATTGCGTAAATACTACATTTTAAATTTTGTTTTATTATTTAAACAAGAATTCATTATTATTACGGCTTCTCTATAAAAAACAAAACTTGTCATTGCTTTTCTAAATAACTTAAACAAATTTTTAAAAAAAGAATCCAATTAAAATTTCACTTTTAAAAGAGTCTAAACCAGGGGTTCTTAACCGGGGGTATCCATACTCTTTGTGGGTATGGGAACTAAATGCTGGGGGTATGGTAAAAGTCTGTTTTATGTAGTCGAGATACTTAAAAACTTGCACATTTATGTTCTCTTCCTTTTTCTTGTGTAATAAAACTGAATTATAACTTTATTTTGCTTTCAGTAAAAAAATATAATAAAGTTATCAATGCTTATGGGTTTCTTTTTTCATGTTCTATTCCTAGCAATCCATAGCTAAAGTACAGTAAATTCAAGCGGTTGAAATATTTGAAAGACAGACCGGCAAATAATAGGATTGGGGATAATTATTTCGACAGTCAAGTGAAGGGGGTATGGAACCATATGGGACAATCCATTGGGGGTCTGGAATCATCAAAAGGTTAAGAACCCCTTTTTTGCGCAGTAATTGAGATGAGTAAGAAGATGAGTAAGAAGATTGAAAGATCAGTAAAAAGGCCGTTAAATAAGTAAGCTTCCGCACATGATTCCGGGACTTAATCTGCAAATTTACCAACTTATATAAAAAATTCCCGACGGAACATTTATTTGAAAAATGTTCCAAACTAAAAAATCCCCACCGGCATGACAATTTCAAATGACACAAAAGACGTAAAATCGCCACCGGTGCGACATTTCCCTTGAGAATTCTCCAAGTTGTCCTGAAAATAACTAGCATTTGTCCTAAAAATGCCGGTGGGAGGGTGTATAGAGTACCGGAAGATCTTCTCCATCGTACGACTCTGGTGTTATGGATGAAGAAACAATTAGAATGATTTAATTTCTTTTTTAGGAGATGAAATTACCAGATCATGATAAAAATTCCTGCTCGATTTTTATTATTAAAATAAAATGACGGCAACTTGACAAAGGCGATTGTTTTGGTGCCAATTTCTAGTGTTTGTTCTTGATTGAAATCTTGCATCGTTCCTTTGCGAGTCAGATTTTGTTGAATGTTTAGGTTTTCTCCCCAAATGAATGCCTTAAATATGGAGGATGAAGAGTTGCACTTTCGCCATATTGTTTTCGATAAATTTAGGAAAGGACTAAATGTCGGAACTGCGAACAAAAACGTTCAGAAGGTTTTATTCGGATCGTGCTTTAGCTGTTCGGACGGTCAAAAAGTTGTTTAGCAGGATTCGTCAGAGTGATTTTAATCTCAACAGTCAACCACGCCCAACCACGATGGCAAGTAGTACGTCTTCATCGAAGATGAAGAAGTTCTGCTTGCTATCGTGGAAAATAAACCAAAGATTTCGACAGAAGAAGAGTTTGAAAATCGATATCTCAAATGTTTTTCGCTCTTTGAATAGACTTGGATTCAAGAAAAACGGCCAATTTTAGCAAATCGGAAAGGAAACATTTTCTAGCACGACAAATCAAAACCACATGATGCAAAACAGAACTTGAAGAAATTTAAAGATTTGAAATGAAACCCCACCCTCCAGCACCCACCGTATTATTCTGACTTGGTTCCTTCGGATTTTCATTTGTTCCAGACTCTATAGAATAATTGAAATGACAAAAATATTGACTCTGTACATTCAGTCGAATCTAGATCACAACCAACAAAAGCCTTGAAGTTTCTATAAAAATAGCATCAACAAGCTTGTAGAACGACGCGAGACACTTGTTAAAGACAATGAAGATTAGGTACTTGACTAACAGCGTAAACCGCAGTTCAAAATTTGTGCTTATTAATCTAGAATTGGTCCGTAAATGTTGATCAGTTTAAAACTGTCCTTCTTCCTTGAAAATAGCATCTTTGAAAATGACTTCTTACAGAAATATGTCGTGTCAAATACTGAAATTGTCGAGTACAATCTTTCATATTTTAGATATTTTTTTAATCAGTTCACCCCAAGCAAGGCGATAATGCAACTAGGAGTTACTAGAAGTGAAAAAGAAGGATTAGATTTTACAAGAAACCGGAAACCCAATAATATTATAAATTTCAGAGTTTAGGTGGAGACGTTAGAATTAGAGAGTTAGTATAATTTAGAAAGAACTGGAAACCAAGTCCTAAACTGAAAACAAAGGATAACCCTCTACTCCTGCCCAAAAGATCTGAGAGGAGTATGAACCGAACAATGGGTGAACCTATCTACTCTTATTGTGAACAAAATAAAAAATAAAATAAAGAATAGTAAAAATGACAGTGTTTAGGCGGGGATGTTAGAAATATTGAGTTAGGGCAGAATTTATAAAGGGCCGGAAACTCAACCTTGAACAGGAAACAAGGGATAAATCTCTACTCAAAAGACTAGGGATGTGCGTGAACCGAATGAAAGGGGCACCTATCCACATCTTTCTGCAAGAATTAATGATCCCCATTTTTACATGAATCATTGCTTTATATCGACTGATTGTCATCCTTGATTATAATGAGAAATCATTTCATTTTTTTTATATTTTCGAAAATAATGCTTCTATATTTTTGTATATTATTTATTGTATATACGACAATTTTCGTTCATCTATGTAAATACGAATGTCAGTGTGTCAGTGTGTTACACTTTTTCAACTTTACTCCTAGAAGGCTTAGCCCAGCATATCATACCACTTTGGAATCAGGCTGACCCCGTGAGCAAATTAAAAACATCCAGGGCTGGATCCGGACCCACAATCATGAAATTTTGGATTCCCAAGTTTTCATTGATGCCATTGTTTTCGGCGATTAATTTGTCCGATAACAATTTTTATAACTTGGAAATAAATTTCGGAATAATTTAAATTAATTGCGAAATCCAGCGAAAGTCACCCATGAAATAAAAATAATTGTTTGTACGGAAAATAAGGACCTGCGTACCTCTCCTTTTTTTGGGCGGCGGGAGGCGCCTCCGGTCAAAGACAGTGACGTCGAAACAGTCTGACGCCTAAACGGCTGTACCAAATAGTCCAATTATTTTTCTGACGCCGAATCAGCCACGCTGAATGGGCGACGTCAAAACGTACGAGACCCTATTTTATTACTTTGAAAAAAAAAAAAAAAAACTAAATGGAGAGAATACAACAGAGTTAAATGAAGGGGTGTGTATAGAGATATCCTTTTTTGTACGTACGCGCGTGCAAACTGTGTATGAAAGATTGTGAGAGACACCCGACGGTCGTTGTTAAAAGCCCGTCATTGGAAGCCTATAAGATCAATACCGACGTTCCTCAGGCTTCTTTCCTCGGTCTTAACCTCTTCCTACTCTGTATTACGGGTATATTCGGATCATTAGTGAGTTTTTATGCGGATGATACAACAGTTTATATATGCATCTCCCAAAATCTGGAAGCAAGCAGCCCATCTCTCCAATCATGATGGATGTGTGTTCTCTCAAGGTGGCTTCTTGCTTTGAATTACTATTGGGATGCAAGGGCTCAAGTGTAACTCCTTTATTTTATCTCTTGCTAAAGATGCTAGAAAAATGGTCGGTTCATGTACCGTTCCAGTAAGTACCTGACTCCCCCCTGCTATACTCTATCTTTACAAGAACCAGATCAGACCTAAAATGGCTGCCATATCTGGGCTAGAACTGCACTATCTTCACAAAAACACAAACACGAGACTTACGTCTTAAGATTTTAATACTTCAAATATTTCATCAGTTCCTCTCGTTCAGTGTGTGGTATGCGGTCCCCATAGAGCCTTCAACCAAACGTCATAATTACATTCAAAAGCATCTACGCGGACTTGTGGGTGATGAATGATTTTCCACCCTACAACCCCTTTCTCACAAATGAATCGTCGCTATTCCCATGACGTGCTCTGAGAAGCTACATTCCTTAGTCACACCAGGACTGACTTTTACAATTTTGACTCATTATGTCACGCACACATAAGTGAATCATCCTCACTTCCCTTCGTATTCCATTAGTAAGGAGGAAGTTATACTCGGACAGTTTCTTTCCAAGAACTGCTGCTTTGTGGAATAGACTCCCGGCAGGATGTTTTCCCAATTAATTCAATCTTGACCTCTTCCAGTCTAAAGTTAGACGTTATCTTTTCTGCATAACCCCACGAATTTTACAACGGCATACAATACCACACAGTCACAACTCTGCCTTGAGTGACTCTTGGGCCTTGTATTAGATGAACGTTATTATAAAAAATAAAACGATGAAAGGTGTTTTGTCACCCGTATCATTTTGAACACATGTCTCGATAATCCTCTAACATTCTATTTTTATTTCGGAACAATTATAAATAAAAAAAAGAATCATTCATTATTTGGCATCTCAGATAATTGACTTTGTCAGTTAAGCAATGATAATATTTATTTTATAATATTTTTCTTTCTTTTCTTTCTTTTTTCTTTAGTCATTGCTTCTTTCTTTCTCTTTCACCTTGTTTTCTTTTTTCTTTCTGTGAAACGTCTCTTTTACTTTCTTTCTTTTTCCTTGATCGCCCTCTCCTTTCCTTTTGTTTACCCTTTCTTTCTTTCTTTCTTTCTTTCTTTCTTTCTTTCTTTCTTTCTTTCTTTCTTTCCCCCGCCTTTCCTTTTGTTTAGCTTTTTCTTTCTTTCTTTCTTTCTTTCTTTCTTTCTTTCTTTCTTTCTTTCTTTCTTTCTTTCTTTCTTTCTTTCTTCATCGCCCCTCCTTTCTTTTTGTTTAGCTTCCATTCTTTCTTTCTTTCTTTCTTTCTTTCTTTCTTTCTTTCTTTCTTTCTTTCTTTCTTTCTTTCTTTCTTTCTTTCTTTCTTTCTTTCTTTCTTTCTTTCTTAACACTCACTTATAGTTAGTTTAATAATGTGCGCGTGTTTATTGAAAAAACAACCTCTTAAAAAAGAAACAAAAAAAACAAACCCGAAAACATTGGTATCTCACTTGCTGCATTTTGAAATTTATCCAGACACCAAACTTGATTAAAGTAAATTTTTCATCTTCTTCGAGTCCTCGTTATATTTTTTTAATTTCTTATTTGTCTTTCTCCGTCTTTTTATTCGTTTATTTCTTCTCGCAATGTATGATCCTAGTTTTTAGGCCATGACCAAAATGGCCGCGCAGCGCTGAAAATGTCTCCATCAAAACAGGCATGTTTCTTTTGCTCGTATGGAACGCAAGAAAGTAGAGAAAGTTAATTTCTACAGCCTATTCCCTTTTTTCGTAGAGCCTCTCTCTGAACTTTGACACCACGGCCGTGCATCTTGTGAACGCTGGCTCGAAGGAAAAGGTTGGTCACGAACTAAGCAATGTTATGAGCCACCAGAATCTTGTGAAATCTGCACAGGTAAGAAAGAGAGAACGACCCTGGTTTTTTCCTCTCACCTTAACCCACTGGAATGTGCATTTCATTCACAACGCTCGTCTATCCTTCACGCGTTACTAATAAACTAACCTATTAAATAAACGAAGGACTTCGGTGCTACAATTAGATTGCTGTGAATGCGTTTCACATTGCAAGAGTTCCAGTAAAAAAAAATATATTTTCTGGTGGAGGGCTGACAAAAGTTTTCGATCTTTGGACAATTTCACTAATCATTTTTAACGTAAGATTTTCAAAATCTTTTTTTCTTTCCTTTTTATCCGTCAGATATCTGATAAGATATTCCAGGTATCTGTCTGAAAAAAAACAAAAAAAAACCTCAACTTTTTCTAGTTTTTCTTTTTAAATATTTATTTTTTAAGGTTTCTCTCTAAATTTCCGAGATGAGGAATTATCATTTTTTACATTATTTGCACGCAGACCTCTCTCATTTTTTTTTTGCTATGATAATGTTTCAGTCGTTATACCCTACGGCTTTCATCAGATGCTTGTCGATTCAGGTAAACTTCAAGCAATTTCGAACTGAATCCTTTATTTAAGCTACGAGTGTAGGCAGTTCTCGTCTCGCTCTCCATGTCTCGCGAGATCTCGGTAGTTTCGATTTAGTCTTGCTCAGTTACTGTGTCGGGCAGTTTGAAATTTTAACTCAGTAGAAAGTCAAAATAGTAATAACTGAGCAGTACTAGAATAAGAATTAGACGAGTTATCTTCTCTATAAATGGTCAGCGAGACGAGAACAGCCTACCACCATTGATTTTATAAAGAGTTAAAAAATTCCCTGAAGCTTACTAGGCTCATCAAGCACCTGATGAAGGCCGAAGAGAAAAAGGTCGAAACGTTGTAAAAATAAAAACAATAATAAGGATAATAGTCTGCATATAAAGAGTGCAAATAAGGTTTTGAAGATTTGATATAATTAAATATAAAAATTATAATTTTGTGTGCATATATATATATATATATATATATATATATATATATATATATATATATATATATATATATATATATATATATTAGGTCATCCCATAAGTTCTGTTCGAATTTTAACTTTTTGTTAAAATGAACGAAATTTAAAGAGTATTTTATAATGTCTAATGGAGCTGAACATTATTTTTATGTTTAGATGCATTTAAACTGATCAAATTTTATTTCAGAGAACAATAAAATTAAATTTTGTTTGATTAAAACCCTGCTAACATGGAAGTACCCAAGAATCATTTGAGGCACATAATGCTTTATGAGTTCAAGAAAGGAAACTCAGCAGCCGAAGCGGCTAGAAATATTCACTAAGTTTATGGAGAGGAATGTGTGAATGAAAGAACTTGCAGAAGATGGTTTGCAAAATTCAGAGGTGGAGATTTCACCCTTGAAGATGAAGATCGAACCGGACGTCCAGTTGAGTTTGATGAAAAGCTTCTTGAAGCATCCCTTGAAGAAAATCCTGCTTTATCAGTTGAGGAATTGGCAGTGGTTCTCAGTTCAAACCATACAACTGTTCATCGTCATCTTCAACAACTTGGAAAAGTTCCTAAACTTGGAAAATGGGTGCCTCATGAATTGTCTGAAAACAACCTCAAATCCCGAGTTGACATCTGCTCTTCTCTCCATTCTCGCCAACTTGTTTCACCTTTTTTGGATAGACTTGTGACTGGAGACGAAAAATGGATCTTCTATCTTTAAGCGTCGTAGACAGTGGCTTGGTAAAGGGGAAAGACCCCAGCCACAGCCGAGAAGGTAACTTCATGGGCAAAAGGTTCTTCTTTCAATCTGGTGGGATAGCCAAGGAATAATCCACTTTGAATTCTTACCACCTAATGCAACAATTAATGCTCAAATATACTGTCAGCAATTAGAGCGTTTGAACCAAGTTTTGAGGAAAAAAAGACCTGGTCAAGTGAATCGAAAACGGGTGATGTTTCATCAGGACAATGCGCGACCACACACAGCAAGAATCACATCACAAAAGATCGAACTTGGTTGGGAGAAAATTCCTCATCGACCTTATTCTCCCGACCTTGCTCCTTCAGACTAGCATTTGTTTTGTAGCTTACATAATCATTTGGAAGAAACAGCTTTTGTAACACAGGAAGAGGTTAAAACTGACATTTGTGAGTTCTTCAAATCAAAGCCAAAAGAATTTTACAATAATGGAATTAGTAAGCTTGTTAATAGATGGAAGGAAGTCATAGATAATCAGGGAAAGTACATTGTTGATTGAATCTGTAATTAAATGTAACATTTGGTCACTTGTTTTCTTTATTCAAAATTCGGACAGAACTTATGGGATGACCTGATATATATATATATATATATATATATATATATATATATATATATATATATATATATATATATATATATATATATATATATATATATATATATGATTAAAAAAAATCCGTGGTTAAGTAATCCAAGTAGATCCTATTAATATAAAATATTAAAACTGATCCACAAAAGAAAGCTC